>ML795818.1:80831-104136 GCA_009831015.1 Picea engelmannii
TAATGGACTTGTGTAAGGAGCATTACACTGACAATACCAAGACCATATACAATTTTTGTTTTGCAAATATTCCATAATGTTATTTACCTCTTGTTTCAAAACTATTCCTATAAAAAAAAATATCATACTTAATTAAAAATTGACATTTGAATTTTAATAACAAATGGTTTTTACAAAATGTAACTTGTCTTGGCAATTAGTAGTGAGAGTAACCCTACCAAATCATCATCCCTCATGCCAGGTTAAATCCATTCTATTCTTATAAATCTATTAAATGTCCATTAAATGATGTCAACAACTCTCAAAGCTAACTAAATAAAACTATGCAATTCATGTTTCCTTATGTGAAAACTATTTATAGACAACAATTCATGATAATATGTTTTCATGCTATTCAAATTTAATGTCACTAGCTCCCAAAGCTAACTAAATGAAACTATGCATTTCATGTCCTTATGTGAAAACTCTTTGCACACAAAGATTCATGATAAAATGTTTTTCATGCTATTCAAATCATTGTTACTAAAGAAAGTAATGAAAATGAATATATAGTAGTTTGAAAGGATATGTTATGATTCACTTTAAAAGTTAAAGAAATGTTTACTGAAATTAAAGGTATTGTTTGACTATTTACATTTTGGCAATTTTTCTTGGAATCTAACAATATGAATTTATGTGAAATGACATTTTTTTGTTGTTTAAATTGCATTTATGAGGCAAATGGGCGGAAAATAGAGCCACAACAATGGCAGGTGATCAGTGTCCAAGAGGAAGGCTGAGCCATAGAGGCGGAGGAAAGGAGAGGTGGTATTGACTTTTGGTAGCAATACTTTTTAGTGGGGTTTTAGATTAACTGAGTCCGATTCTACTTGGAGTAGAACCATTATCATAGCCCACACCTCTGGATTTATTCCTTGTTTATAGTGTGACTGAGGTATATTAGTTGTTGTGTTCAGAACCTCGAGGCCCAGTTATTTTAGTTTTCAGATTTGGGTAACGACTCATTGTTACTATCAGTCTGGCGGAGCTCTCTCCTTCTATTTGGAGACCTGACTATCTTATTTTTTGTTGGATTTAGAGTTGTTACATTGTATAAGGGTCCCCTAACTTTCTCACATCACTAGTTTAGTGAAGAGTTGGCAGTTTATTTCTTTTTTGGGGAACCGATAGTGGATTTTTGTCGGGGGTTGAGTCTTCTGTGGATTTCGTTTGGGGCTGTTATTACGCCATTAATTAAGCCTTTATTTTCACCTAATGTTTTCTGTCCCTCAAAAGTTCTCTCTTAACTCTTCTGGGGAGCAGGGCTTTATGGAGGTATAGGTGGAAGTTCATGGCCTCTTTGACTCTACCAGGTGTGGAGGCAAATGTCAGCACATTGATGAATGTGGTTAACGAACAACTTTGGAGGGAAGAGGGTGTATTTGAGAAGATATAATTTGTAGGTCTGGGCTTTGACTCTTACTTTCTATCCTCCTCCAAATCATTACTCTCTACACCTTCTTGCTCATGCCTTAATCCATGTCCTCCTCCTTTCTCATCAAAAAACTTATCGCATACTTTGGGGTTTACACAACTTGCTGAGAGATGTACAGAGGCACTATTGATGGAAGAACAGAGTAAGGTGAAGAACTTCACTCCATGCTTGAAGGAAGGTATAAAGGAGGTTGGAAGACCTCGTATTAGCCGAAGGCAGTGGAAGGCGAAAAAAACAGTGCACAAGATGGTGCTAGGGTCAAATGTCAGCCTTGTTGAAACTTGCAGTCCAACATTGTGTGGTTTAGTTGGAATAATTTCTACAGTTACCTTTGTAAGTTATCCTTGAAGGATTGGGTGGAATTAACCTAGAAGCCTCTGTTAGGGTACAAGCCTGAGATAGTCTTTCTAACCAAAGGCTGGGTTGGCATTATTTGTAAAAATCCGAAAGACACGACTCTACTTCTGGAATAGAAGTGGGTTATAGGAGGCAATAGTCTTATGACTAAGTGATGGTTGTTAGCTTTCAACCCTGATACTAAATATTTCCAACTCTGACACTTATGGGTTTTACTCCCAGGACCACCCCTTCAATTTTGGAATGAGGTGGCTCTAGTAGCTATGGGGAACTCCTTAGGCTCCTTTGTCACAATGGAAGATGCTTTACTTTTGGCTTCTAGCAGAAACATAGGAAAAATATTGGTGGATTTGGACGTCCATGGGGGACTTCCCGAACTCTTAGAGATTGATTGGAGAGGCAGAAGGATAGTCCAGAGACTGGACTATCTTGAAATTCCATTCCGGTGTAGTATTTTTCATAAAATGAGACATCCGAGAAGAAATTGTATGGGAAGGTGTGAAGAGGAAGTCTTTAAAGATACAACATTACACCAAGACCTGGGAGATTTCGAAGAGGAGGGGAATTCAGTCTGGACAAATTATAGTTACCCTTTGATAGAGTCACCATTCTCGCCGGAACGAGACGTTACTATAACTAGTAAGTTACAATACTATTACCCTTATTGTTTAACTTTTTATCATTATTGGAAAAATAAGAACTGAATGCCTCTGCGTTACTGAACTTATTACTTTCCTCTGTGAAGTTGCCTTCGGTGGAGTGTAAGGGATGTCCCATTCATAAGCCTATGATTTCACCTTCCTTACCTATTCATGACCTTCCTTTGTCGAGGATTTTGGTCGATTCTATTTGTTTGACGACTGGTGACCGGAGGGGAATACCAGACTTAGAACCACATCTCCCTAGTAAGACGAGTCTCTCTATACCTGAGCATTTACCTACCCTCTCCTCAACCATACAAGAAACTCTTCCCTCTTCTGGTGAACCATTTATACTTCCAGGCTGTCGGGAATCTAAGGAAGGTGAATCCTCTTTAAGCGCAGTTTTGGACTCCCTAATTCCCTACCTTCGGGATAGTAATCCTCCAACACAATTACCTACTTTTTTCGGGAATGCAGTTATCAACCCGTCTACTTTTACTGGTGAGGTTAATACACCGGCTTCTACTCAGGCTGAGTCTACTAAGGAATATTCCTAGTCACGAGGACTTGCAATAAAACATTATATGATCAAAACTAGAAGCACAAGGAAGAAATTGTAGGCGACGTCAATTTCTCCCTTAGTCACAGATCCCTCCTCTTCTAACAGTGGGACACTTAGAGTAGTGAAGGCCATAGCAAGGGCTAAATAATTATTTTGTTGTCTCTAAATATTAAAGGGATTGGAGGCTCCCTTAAAGAAGCCTCATGTCAGCGTGTTTTGGATACAACCCAACCAAATATTGTGTTCCTAAAGGAAACTATGGTTAATGAACAAAAAGCCTAGTCTTTTGTGTATAGATTTCCCCCGTCCTGGGTTATTTGTGCACTGAGTTCTATTGGTAGTTCAGGTGGTCTGCTGGTGATGTGGGATCCCCATTATTTTAGTTTGATTCTATTCCTTACTAGTGGTGGGATTTTGTTAACATGTTCAATCTATGCTACTAAAAGGAAGATCAACTTCTTAAACGTGTATAGGCCCTACTTGGAGCATAAATAAATTTGGACTACTTTGGAAAATAGTGGATTGCTATCATTAAAAATCCTGGTGATTTCGGGGGACTTAAATCTTACCGTCTCTAATGGAGAAGTTTGGGGAGGTTTTGCTTCTTCCGGTCCACTAACAAGTTTTTTCAACTCCCTATTTCAAACACACAAATTGTTAGATGTCCAGCCTGATAAATTAGCCCCGAATTGGTGTAATGGTCACTCGGGTTCAGATTTGATAGCTAAAAGACTGGACAGGTTCTTGGTTTCAGAGGATTTACTCCTAAATGTTAGATTGTATCATTCCTGGGTGGAATTTCCTTTTTTGTCGAACCATGCGCCAATTCTGTTACAACTAGAGAACACTTCATTCCCCAAATCTTACCCCTTCAAGTTCAATTCTCAGTGGCTTCTAGATAAAGACTTCAACAACTTGGTGCATCGACTTTGGACTGATCTGAAATATCTTCAGGAGGAAGATAAACAACATCGTTTCATTAGGAAGCTAAAGGAACTAAAAGTAATTACAAAAAGTTGGGCCAAAGAATCTAGGGCCCGCAATGTTTTGGTTCTGGAGAAACTCAAAGATAATATCAAAAAACATTTATAGCTTCTCGCAGAGGGTTCTTTTATCTCGATGGTAGAGTCTAACCTCATTAAACTCGAATAAAAAAGGAACAAGATCTTTAAAACCCAGGAGGACCTCTAAAGACTCAAAAGTCGGGCAATTTGGGTTCAAAGTGGTGATCTTAATACAAAGTTTTTTCATCAGTTTGCTAATCACAGGAGAAATAGAAAACATTTATGGGAGATCATAGATGATTTTGGTTTTACACACAAAGGACAAAAAGCGATTATCAAGGAGGCAACAAATTATTTCAAGAGGTTCTTCAATTCCTCAGATACTTTTTCATCAGTAGAGCAAGTGGAGGTGGCNACCATGCGCCAATTCTGTTACAACTAGAGAACACTTCATTCCCCAAATCTTACCCCTTCAAGTTCAATTCTCAGTGGCTTCTAGATAAAGACTTCAACAACTTGGTGCATCGACTTTGGACTGATCTGAAATATCTTCAGGAGGAAGATAAACAACATCGTTTCATTAGGAAGCTAAAGGAACTAAAAGTAATTACAAAAAGTTGGGCCAAAGAATCTAGGGCCCGCAATGTTTTGGTTCTGGAGAAACTCAAAGATAATATCAAAAAACATTTATAGCTTCTCGCAGAGGGTTCTTTTATCTCGATGGTAGAGTCTAACCTCATTAAACTCGAATAAAAAAGGAACAAGATCTTTAAAACCCAGGAGGACCTCTAAAGACTCAAAAGTCGGGCAATTTGGGTTCAAAGTGGTGATCTTAATACAAAGTTTTTTCATCAGTTTGCTAATCACAGGAGAAATAGAAAACATTTATGGGAGATCATAGATGATTTTGGTTTTACACACAAAGGACAAAAAGCGATTATCAAGGAGGCAACAAATTATTTCAAGAGGTTCTTCAATTCCTCAGATACTTTTTCATCAGTAGAGCAAGTGGAGGTGGCGGGGCTATTTACAAGATTGATAAGTGAGGATGAAGAGAGAGATCTTTATTCGCCAGTCACTATAATGGAATTGAAATTGATTCTATCTCTGTTCAAAAAAGACAAAAGTCTAGGGCTGGATGGTTGGACGGTGGAATTTTACTTACATTTCTTTGATTTAGTCAAAGATGACCTTCTGGATTTAGTGGAGGAAGTACGGACTGGTGGGCGCATGGAAAGGAGCTTAAATTCCACCTTTTTAGCTCTGATACCCAAAATGAATAAACCACAAAATTTTGGGGATTACAGACCTATTTCGTTATGCAATCTGGTTTACAAAGTCATCTCTAAAGTTTTACCCAATCAGATTAAACCGATACTTTCAAGGGCTCTATCGGCAGAACAGTTTGTCTTCCTGGAGGGTCGCCAAATACATGATGCTATAGGTACTACACATGAGTGCATACACAATATAAAAAAGAAAAACCAAAAATATCTTATTCTAAAGCTAGATCTTCAAAAATCCTATGACTATGTAAATTGGGATTTTCTGCGATTGATTTTAATTCAAGTTGGATTTGGAGTGACCTTGACAAAGTGGATTATGTCATGTGTGAGTTTTGCATCTCTTGCAGTTCTAGTCAATGGGGAGGCCACAAATTTCTTCAGAAGTGGTAGAGGACTCTGTTAGGGATGTCCACTGTGACCCTTACTTTTTATACTGGTGATGGAGAGTCTAAGCCTGCTATTAAAAACAAGCCAAAGAGAAGGATCCTTATCTGGAATAAAAGTTTCCAGACTTATGAAAATCCTTCACCTTTTATTTGTAGATGATGTTTTACTTCTGACATATGCTTCTGTGCAGGAATGGAAGGTGATCGTGAGTCTCATTAATAAATTTTGTATGGTTTCAGGATTAAAGGTGAATTCATTCAAATCAATAATTCATTTTTCAGGCCTCTCAGAGTCGGAACTTACTCCCTTCAAGTTGTTTCTCCCGTACAATTTCATTGATCTCTTTGTTGGTTTTAAATATCTTGGGTACCACTTAAAGGCGAGACTTCAGAAATCAAAAGATTGGTTATGGCTCTTAACCAAAGTGGAAAACAAAATTAATCATTGGAGCTATAGGTGGCTATCATTGGGTGACAGGTATACATTATGCAAAGCTGTTCTAGAAAGAAAATTATTGGTTATCTCTAGCTTCAGTTCCACAATCCATTCTACATAGATTAAGAAAATTACTATTTAATTTTCTTTGGAACGAGAATGTTGATTCAAATCATTACCACCTCTGTCGCTAGGAGACTCTAGCTCGTCCAAAAAAATTTGGGGGATGGGGTTTTCGTAACATTTTTTCTTTTAGTAAATCTTTGGCAGCATCGACCCTCTGGAGAGTATTAACCAAAGAAGGACTTTGACAAAAAGTATTAAAGGAGAAGTACTTCCCTTATATGACAGTGAAAAATTGGCTTAGATCAACTACTTTCCAAAATCATTCGGCTTCAAAAATATGGAACAACCTCTTAAAGGCGATCCCTTTGATCACAAATTGGCTAAGCTGGAAGCTGAGTATTGGTCACCTATAGGTAGGGACATAATTTTGGGATTAGGTACTGACTCCTACCTGTCTAATTCGCTTATTAATGCTCTTAGTCAAAATCATGTCTCGGTTCTAGCTCAGGCCTGGAGATCCCTGGAACATGATTCATTATTATCAACTTGGTACAACAGTTCGGAGTTGGAACTTACAAGAAACTTGGCAGAGGAGTGGGATCGCTTTCGGCGGGCCCTTCAAGCATCTGGAGTATCTTTATTTGATAATGAAGATGAACTTATTTGGACAGGAGGGGACTCTTCAGGTTACCTTTCGACTAAGAATGTCTACACGACCTTAATCTTCACACTTAACTTACAGACTATCACAGGTTGGCGTAAAAGTTTATGGAAGTGGGATATTCAACTGAAAATTACGCTTTTCATGTAGCTTGCAATGGAGAACAAAATATTGACTTGGAAAATATTACAACATAGAGGATGGATGGGGCCTGGGCGTTGCCAATTATGGAAAGTAGTGAGTGAAGAAAATGAACATTTGTTCATTCATTGTGCTTTCACCAAACTCATTTGGCAAAAAATCAAAAATATCAGTGAAAATTGGGATGGGTTTGATCTAGATAATTGCCTTTCAAACTAGACAAAAAATACGACTATTCCAACAAGTCTTGGCCCTCTCACATGCTAGTATATATGGCTCGAAAGGAATGATGTGATATTTGAAGGAAAGGTGCCTTCAACACACTCGGTTGTCATCAGAAGTCTTGGCACCCTTCAGAAACTTGTGGACAAACTTATAACTTCCTCTCTTCATTTAAAAAGGCTCGACCATCCACTAGAGTTCCCAGTGGCCTGTTTTGATGGAGCAACCCAGGTAAATGGTCTATGTAGTGGTGCTGGAGGTATCATTAAACTTTCAGCTTCTACAATTTATAAATGGTATTTGAACTGTGGAAAGGGAACTAATACAAAGGCCAAGTTAATGGGGGTGTGGGCAACTCTTTATTTAGCAAATCTATTGTCTATTCACAAGCTTCAGATCTTGGGTGATTCTAAGGTAATCATAGACTGGTTAAATTATAAAAGTGATCTGCGTGTGAGCTCTTTAGAAGGCTGGAAACAAAGAATTAGGATGTTAAGAAGAAAGTTTTCGGCTATTCAATTCTTTCACATCTATCATGATTACAACAAGGAAGCAGATGGGCTCTCAAAGCAAGCATTACTGGCTCCAGAAGGAAACATTTTGCTTCAATTGTGGTCTGAAGGATTGGAGGGTCTTCATCGCCTTTTAAATATCTATTAGCGGCCCCTTATTCATCTCTTCTTTGGAAAKCATTCCTTAGTATTTTGAGTTTTGAGTCAAGAGGTGTTTTGCTATCTTGGACTAAGGTGTTTATTGTTCATGGATTTCTTGCATAGTATGCATTTTCGGAGAATTTAAATCCTTTTTGGAGCTCTTGGATGTATCCCCTCAGACTGCACTGATTAGTTTCTTTTTGGTAAAGTGTAGGAAATAATCGAAAGGCTGTTTGTGATCCCTTTGGATGTAAAAATTATATTTTCTTAATATAATTGTGCTAATTTTCTACTAGAAAAAAATTTGAATTTATGAATGTATAAATAGATTCAACTTGCTAAAAAACCTCTAAAACATTCATATTATACAGACTTAACCACTTAAATACATAAATCCAACAATTTTTTTATAAAATTTCAAACAAAATTAAACTAATAATAAACCTCCCAAAATATATCTCCCATAAAAAAATCAAAACATAAAATGTTTTAAGTCCAACAAAATTAAATATTTACAACAAAATTAAATATTTAAAACAAGTTGAAGTTGAACTTTAGAATGATGAATGTCATTTAAACCATAGAAGATACACCCAAGATACACCCATCTTAATATTCCATTGTTAACTCTGTCACGTAGTTCTTATAATATTAAGAGTTTGTAGTAACTCTAATTACAACAATATAGTAATAAATCGTATAAATCGTTTTATATTGAGTTTTTGTGAGGCAAAGTCATCGTTGCTACACATGTTAAGGTTTTGATACACATTTTAAGGTTTTGATTGCTTTGCATATATGAGGGTTGCATATTCTTTTTATAATTTATTCTCTTTATAAAATAAAAATATTGGAAAAAATATATGAGGGTTGCATATTCTTTTTATAATTTATTCTCTTTATAAAATAAAAATATTGGAAAAAACGGTGAAGGAAACTTACAAAGTAATAATAAATGATAGTGCTTATCAATGAGGCTATCATTCCATTAGATTAGATTAAAAAAACCAAAAATATAAATACCACAGATTATGATTGTAAATTGAATATAAAAAAATGGATATTTATTTTATTAAAAATATAAATACTTTACAAACATTGCAGGGATTATGATTGTAAATTAAATTTTAAAAAATGGATATTTATTTTATAAACATTACATTTTATTTTTAATTTGTGAGTGATTGTAGCCCCTCCTCATAAAGGCTCTTCTTCCTAGTAATCTCAATGGAAGAAATTTTAAACAAAGCTCGCAAGAATGTAAAAGCATGCAAATTACAAATACCCCTCAACCATCAATAGACTCAACTACAATGTTGAGATTTGTATTATAATGTCCATTATTATTATAAATCAAATATTATGTTTAAACAGTGTATTAAGTATTTTAATTTTCAATTGTATATATTTATAATTAATAATAATTTATTTTTAAGATCATGATCAAGTTATATATTAATTAATGTAAGGCATATATTAATTGGTGTATGAGATTTTCTTGTTTGTAGGATAAGGGACTCAATCCGTAGAGTTATTTTCCTGTTAAAGTCTACCACATGTACATACCTTACCTTCATAGTATACATTGGTTCAAGTTAATTAAAACATAAAAGAAAACCCCAACTAACTAATTTATTGTAAAGTCAATTGGATGTAGCTTGGATGGTTGTGAGGAATTGTTATCTTCCCCACCTGAGTTCAATTCCCATAATGACATGAATAAAGCTCATAATAAATATGTTGTAATAGCTTGTAATCTATATATATTAGAAGGTTACCTTTGATTTAAAATTGAATAATAAAACAACTGGTATTTACCAAAGGAAAAAACTAATTTATTATAATGAATAATACATAAAGAGAAAAAAAAACTAATTTATTATAATGAATAATACATAGATATATTCTAATTTTTGGTAACATTACATTCAAATATAATTTGGCTAAGTCTTTTCAAGCGTCCTTGTTAACGAGGAGTGATCCCTAGGGATAGTTTGCTAGCAGCGTTAGCAACCAGCCATAAATGTCAACGTGATGTACCTTCGCGGCAGTTAAACTTTTCCTCCGCGGCCACAATACATAGAGATTTTGGATTTCCATGAAACTGAAAAAAACAAAACGTAACAAGGTATGAATTGTTTCCTGGAATATTCAGTAACTATTTATAGATATTCAAAGTGGATGCCGTTTTAGAGTGCATTTTGGATAAATAAAAATATAAAGTAACATAATCGTTATAATAAGATAATCTAAATAATTGTGTGATACTTTAACAAAGTATGTCGCTAAAATATAATTCACTTTATAAAAAGTACTTTATTTTACACACTTAATATAAGATGCGTGAAATTACATACTTTATTTTAAATGTAGACAACAAAGGCCATTTATAATATAGTTGAAATGTCCGAAGTTTAATTAATAATGTTGTCAAAGGGGTAACACATTTATTAACGTACGTTGGAAGATGTGTATGAATGGACAACGTTGTTGTGAATGACACGGCGCTTACCTCTATACATATAAAGTACAATGCCCATTACAAAATAAAGACATCTATGGACGGCCTCTATGAGATTATGTTAATAGGGAAGATGTGGCATCCAAGAAGCAAGGATGTGTGGTTCACAATTTTTATATTTAAAAGATAAAATTAAAACGATATTTATAAAACACCTTTAATTAATTAGTAATTGATCATATGGTGGTTCACGATATTTATAAAATATTTATAATTAATCTATAATTGATCCTCTCGAGTCAAATATGAGTGTTTTTAAAAAAAAAATTTAATATATGTTCCATAAAAAAATAAAATTATAATATATATATAATTCATACAATGATATGATTGTTAAAGTTTATGGAGGTATACATATCTTAATTTCTTTTGGATTTGAATCTATGATCTCTAAAGAAGAAACACATACTCTTAACTATTAGGCCCACTCAAGTTGTATATAAATAAATGTAAAGATAATAAATTAGGGAGTGGGCTAACTTGGGAGCAATCTTCCCTCCCGAGTTACCTTTCTGGTAGGTCCTTTGGCGACCCGCTTTTAAATTTCCAGCCAATCCAGAACTCTAATCATTTTCTGAGCATCTAGGTTGGTTTAAAATGGGGCAAAACCCTTGGAGTAAGGTTCTGAAATGCATGGATGATCCAGATTATTTTCGGCACGAAATGAGAGTGGAGATATAATAAAGAAATGCACAGACATATCGTCGATATCCAATAATATAACATAAATGTATCAGAGATGCAACCATAAACACAGAGATACAATAATACACAATTTTCTATTAATGAGCGAAAATGTACAAAGACTGTAAAATACAAAGTGAAAGACTCGCTAGAATGGTGGCAACTTATCTCTGAGAAGAGATGTGATGGCTACTCACATCCGTGAGAAGATGATTTTTACAATGAGGCTCTAAGGGCCTTTTTAACATAAGGAAAATCCAAAACCTTAACCCTGAAAGATGAAAAGCCAAAAGGTTTGCGGGCCCCGATGGGGGTAGTTGATACGTCAACTTCCCAGGGGCGTAACTTTGGCATACGATCTCTATTTGGGGCGCAAGATAGCTCGTTAGAAAGATCTATCTGAGGACTACAAATTTTGTGAGAGCAACATGAACTTTGTTCCATGTTGCTCCCCGTTTTCCCAAAAAACGTCTTTTAGGGTCTCAAACGGCTCCGAAAGTTTAGGACCCGAAAAACTGTTAAAACTAGTAAATTACCAAAATTGCTAGAAAATTGTTTTGAGCCAGTTGGAAAAGGTGGGTGGGCATCGATATCCACCTGGATCAATCCTCCCTCCTTAGGAAGCAATGGTCTCCATTGAGTTGAGTTCCTGAGGAAGAGGGGGAAGCGTTTGCTGACTCTGAATTTTGGTGAGTTGCTTGCCTTGCTAGAGAAGTTGTGTTGCTTAGCTTGTTGCAGGCTGTCACGAACTTGTGTCTGTAATGGTTGGTCATTTTTAACCAGTCTGGCTATATGAGATGACTATGTGCAGAACGAATCTTTGCGCTTTGTTGCAACTTTGTCGACCTCCTTCTGTTGGATAGAAGGTGCTTGGGCCGAGACTGTAGTGGTTGCAATATCCTTATGTTCTCCTTTTGAACAGATTGTGAAAAAGATACATTTTATAGTATGAGATACTACCTTGAAACACTTTTTTGGTGAGACAATAGTCGGAATTACCTATGGTATTCTGTAGAGATGACCCCCCAAAGTAACAATGACACTACGGGGTCGAGACTCATAAATAACATGGTGCTTCCACATATATGGTTGGCCCAAAAAAACATCACAGACATCCAATGGGGAAATATCACATAATACCTCATCCTTGAAGGGATGGATGTCGTATGGCAATCGACACTGTTGGCTGACACAAAGATCTCGTCCTTGGCGAAGCCACCCAATGTTGTATGGTTGCGGGTGTGGTGTTGTCGACAATCCCAATTGTTTGACGACCTCTGCTGAGATGACGTTCTTATGGCTTCCTCTATCAACAATAAAATGCAGCGGGGTACCCTTCACCCACATATGTGAATGAAAAAGGCGCTCCCCCTCTTCTGGATCTGTTGGTTCTTTTGGTTGAATTGTTGCGGTCGCGACAATAGCAATGGGGTCTGCATCAATGATTTGTCTTTTACTAGTATTTTCATAATCATATTCTGAGTCAGGGTTTGCCTCCTTGTCTTTGATCTCGGCCACCAATGACTGTTTTGAGCGACATTCATCGGTGTTGTGCCAGAGGCTTTTGTGGAAATCGCACCATTTTCAAGTGTCCTTCTTTGTCTTCCCATGACCCTTCTTTTCATGTGGCTTGGACTGGTTTTCGGGAGACTGTTTGTTAGGGTCGTCTTTGTCATACTTTGGTTGTTGCAGATTTGCAGATCCAAACTCCCATTTGTTCTAGTGCTTAAATTTCTGCTTGATTTTAACACCATATCAATAAGCAGAACCGAGTGATGAGATGTCTCGAAAATCCATTTCAGTTTAGATGTATCTGTGTAGAGCCCCACGGTATTTCAGAACCAAATGTCGTTCTGAGTCTTTGATACCTAGCTTGGTGCTCAAGGTATGGAAGGTATTTGTGAACTCCAGAACTGCTTGGCCCCTCTCTTGCCACAGTGTGGTCCATCTCATGTATTGGTCCTCATAGTTGCCAACAGGGTAATACTGTTCTTTTACCGCATCCACAAAAAAATCCCACGTGGGCTCGACCCCATATATTCCAGACTCCTCTGTGGAACTTTTCTCCCAGTAAGTTTCCCACCAATGTTTGACATGAGGGAGAGATTTAAGGAGTGCGAAGGTGATCTTTTCTTTGTCAGAAAAATTGTGAACAAAGAAATAACCTTCTAGCAGGTTTAACCATTTGTCTCGGGCTTCTGCATCTATCTGTCCTTCAAATACAGGAATATCAAAATTAACTTGTACCTTGAAAGGCAAGGTGCCTCCAAAGTGGTCGTTTGATGAAGATGTGCTTGTTACTATTGATAGGCATTGAAGGATGTGGGAAAAATTCTCCATCATTTCGTCCATATATCGTGTGAGAGCTTGCTCAAGCAACAGACTGATAAGATCGTATGCTCCGTCATTTTTCTTTTCTTCTGCCATTGAGGTTTTCTTGGCTGTGCGAGAGAAATTTTCCTCAAGAGAGACAAGCTTGAGACCCAACTTTCTATACTCGGACCTCATCGGGGACATGCACTGAAAAACGATCAAGAGCAACCTACTCTGATACCACTGATCCAGATTATTTTCAGCATGAAATGAGAGTGGAGATATAATAAAGAAATGAACAGAGATATCGCAGATATCCAATAATATAACGTAAATGTATCAGAGATGCAACCATAAACACAGAGATACAGTAATACACAATTTTCTATTAATGAGCGAAAATGTACAAAGACTGTAAAATACAGAGTGAAAGACTCACTAGAATGGTGGTAGCTTATCTCTGAGAAGAGATGTGATGGCGACTCGCATCCGTGAGAAGATGATTCTTACAATGAGGCTCTAAGGGCCTTTTCAACATAAGGAAAATCCAAAACCCTAACCCCAGAAGATGAAAAGCCAAAAGGTTTGCGGGCCCCGATGGGGGTAGTTGATATGCCAACTTCCCAAGGGTGTAACTTTGGCATATGATCTCTGTTTGGGGCGCACAATAGCTCGTTAGAAATATCTATCCGAGGGCTACAACTTTTGTGTGAGAAACATCAAACTTTGTTCCATGTTGCTCCCCTTTTTCCCCAAAAAATGCCGTTTAGGGTCTCAAAACGGCTCCGAAAGTTCACGACCCGAAAAAATGCTTAAAATAGTAAATTACCATAACTGCCAGAAAATTGTTTTGAGCCAGTTGGAAAAGGTGGGTGGCCACCGATATCCACCTAGATCAATGGAACTTTGATCTATGCGAAACTCAGACTACCCCTAAACATCTGATTGGATTCAGGCCCCTTTTTTTTGCTTGAAAAGCAGAACCTAGGAGGGAAAATTGCTTCCGAGTTAGCCTACTCCATAAATTAGTTGTCAACAATGATTATAATGATATAGTAAGTTATTGAAAATCATAGTGTTTTCATTTAAATATTTTTAATATTGTTACATTAAAATGATAAATAAAATAAGATAATTTGATTGATGTAGATATAAATAAATTGTTTTTGCAAATAAAAAATAGATAAATACCAAATTGCAACACTTCACTCCCTATGACCTTTCTTGCTTTTGAATGTTAAATATGGTGCACTTTAAACTTTCCATTTGAACCTTCCCCATTTTCTCATTTTGTTTATTAAAACCCTATAGGAATTTGGTATAATTTACCAAATTTAAACTTTCCATCATTTTGTTCATTGAAAGGAATTTGGTATAATTTAAACTTTCCATCATTTTGTTCATTGAAAACCCTATAGGAGTTTGGTGCCATTTAAACCTTTCCCATTTTCTCATTTTGTTCACTGAAATCATTTTCTCATTTTGTTTACTAAAAATATTATAGGAGTTTATTTCCATTTGAACCTTCCCATTTTGTTCATTGAAAATCTTAAGAATTTAACATTTTCTCCATAAAAACATTAGCCAAATTATCTAACTTAACTCAACAATAAGTTGTCTTTTTAATTTCCAATTTTATATATTAAATCAACAATAAGTTATCTTTTTAATTTCCAATTCTATATATTAAATCAACAATAAGTTATCTTTTTAATTTCCAATTCTATATAGTTATTAAAATCATCTCATTATGATATATGGTATGTATGGAATGCATTGTGAAACATTTTTCAACGAAGTGACCAATGTATGATCAAACAATTTGTTGGGTTAATATGCTTAGCAATGACTTTAAATTAGTAGGACAATTCCCTTCATCTTGAGGAGTAGATGCATGTTTACATAATGGAAACTAAAGTGATATGGTAAGATGAGACTCTACTTTTGTAACTAGTTTCTCAAATGCATATTAAATAAATAAATTTTCTAGACACGATTTCATAAGCTTTAGGTATGTAGATATGACATTTATTGTTACTTAATGTAACATATATAAATAATTTATTGAGTAAAGCGTTTACTGAGATTTGACTATTACAACATTTATGATTATGGCCTATTAAAATATGAGGACTCTATGATTTAATGATTTTTATTAGTTCGTGTCGAAGGTGTAGAGGAACTATAGCGATTGATAATTCGTTGATTTCATATTAGTTTGTCATTTGACTAATAATAATAACTAGAGAACAAATAATAATAATAATGACTAATAATAATAATAATTCGAACTAGAGAACTAAAAACATTATCTTTTATATAATAAAAAAAAACCTTATATGTCATGATCTCATTGGATAATAGATTTGAGGTCTTATTTCCAGCTTCGATATTCCCAATGTTTTATATGTTAGCATATCCAAAGTTTTTGATCATCTACGGTCTTTTTGAATTTTTATTATTTTATTGAAATATTTAGATATCTAAAGTTTTGAGCATGGAGAGTCAGTTTTTTATTAGTTGACTTCATATTAGTTTGTCCTTTGACTAATTTATTTTTGCATAGTCTCTATTGTTCGAACTATTGTAATTGTTATTATTTTTTATTTTTTGTTATTATTACGTACTTAAAGAGGCATTTTCATTATTACGTATGCAAACATGCCTGCCACACTGTATTCATTCTTAAATGTTTACACAACGCAAGGTCCTTGGACAGTTCTGATAGCCTTAAGTGTTTACCTAACAGGCCTCACAACCTTAAATGTTTACTTAACATGCCTATTACAGTATATTTTCCTCCGATTTTTGGATACAGTCTTGTATGCAGTGAATTTGGGCAATATTGTTCTTCACTGACATTACTGGCTCACTAGTTGATGCTTGCTTGTTGGTTCACTAGATGCTACTTATTTTTGTTTGATTCAACTTTGCAAAGTTGAGGTCCTGCAGCTGTAGTTGGAACTCTTGGTGCTTGTTCACTGGTTTGTTGTTTGTTGCTTGCTCTTGTTTGCTTCAACTTTGCAAGGTTGAGGTCCTGCATCCGCAATTGGAATTATTGTTGCAGTTTGCACGGTTGGGATTCTGCATCCGCTATTGGAAATGTGCTTCTGTTGTTCCTCGTTCATGGGTAAGTTTCAGTGCCATGGTTTCATTCCTATTTGTTGTTTTTTGTTTACTATTTGCAGTTTGCAAGTAAGAATTTTCAATACTAGGAATGCTTGAGTCAAAATCCTCTTGTAGAACATATTTGTGTGTGACTACTACGACCAGAAAAACAAGAGTCTACTGTTGTCTTGTTCTTGTTCTTGAACGTCAATGTTAGATGAAGAACCCACCTATGTCGCAACCATAGTGACATATAAAAAAGGAAATCGAATTTTCTCCTCATATTTTCTTGTCCTGAAAACCATACATTTGGTGCATTTTTTCTAGGTTGTTCCCTTCCATAATACCTTGTTCCCCTTTGAATGTCAATGCTGGACATAGAACCCACATCGTTTGCAGCCACAATGACATATAAAAAAGGAAATCAAATGTTCTCCTCATATTATATGTTCTTAAAAACCATATGTTTGGTGCATATTTTTTTAGGTTGTTCCCTTCCAATCACATATGCCCACTTCCATGTACTAGACATCATGCCATATCTCTTTGGAAAATAGAAATGCAAAGGGGTTTAGAAAACGAATTCAAAGTTTTCATTGCGTAGCAAGCATCTACCAGGACCTTGTCATCCTTTCTTTCCAGGTTGTGACAGGGCATGCTTTTATTCTCTGGATAAAAAACCACGTTTATCTATTGGTTTTATGTTGTCCTTTGTGTCTTGCAAAGCATATTCCATGACCATTTTCAGATCTGAATCTCGTCTTGTAGAAATGGTTCTTTGTAATATGAATGGCCAGTTCATTGATATGTATCAGACTAGATTTCATGTTGTAAGATAATTGAAACATCTTAGAATATCTTCTTCATCTTGTAAGATAATTCAAACCTTAAGAAGTTGTGTTGTGTGTTGATCCTGTTCATGTGGTAAAAGTCTATAGTGCCTAGTTCTTCCTCTTTTGTTTATCCGACAGACCGTCTATATGGGTTTTCTATGTGGAGGGCATCAAGAAGTCGTTTCAGATCTATTTTGGTGTTGATTTGTGAAGAGTGGGAATGAAAATAAATGGTGAATAGGACTGTAAAACTATATACAATGGCTACCGAAAAACTTATAGGATGCACGAATAGAATAAGTTAAAAAATGATATACCTTAAATACTCAGTCTTTGTGCCGAGAAAATTTATAGTGTTATTTCATTTGTGTTGTCTCTTCTGTATGGTTCACTGTTCTCTATAATTCAGAGTTGTCATTGCGGAGCAAGCATCTACCAAGACCTTGCTATCCTTTCTTTCTAGGTTGTGACAGGGCATGCTTTTATTCTTTGGATCAAAAATCGCATTTAGATGTTGATTTTATGATGTCCTTTGTGTCTTACAAAGCATCTTCCATGACCGTTTTCATATCTGAATCTCGTCTTATAGAAATGGTTCTTTGTAATATGAATGGCCAGTTCACTAATTTGTATCAGATTGGATTTCATGTTGTAAGATAATTGAAACATCTTAGAATATCTTCTTTGTCTTGTAAGGTAATTTAAACCTTAAGAAGTTGCGTTGTGTGCTAATCTCGTTCATTGGTAAAATTTCGTAATGCCTGATTTTTCCGCTTTTATTTATCCGACAGACCATCTAGATGGGTTTTGTCAGTGGAAGGCATCAAGAAGTCGTTTCGGATCTGTTTTGGTGTTTATTTGTGAAGAGTGGGGATGAAAATAAATGGTGAATAGGACTGTAAAATTATATACAATGGCTACCAAAACGCTTATAGGATGCACACGTAGAGTAAGTTCAAAAATGATACACCTTAAATACTCGTTCTTTGTGCTGAGAAAATTTATAGTGTTATTTCATTTGCATTGTCTCTTCTGTATGGTTCACTGTTCAATATACCTTTGTTTGTTTTTCATATGCTATAGAAACCACGGGGCATTGAATTTGACACGAAGAAGGTTGACGGATACATAGCAGAATTGTTATGCAGTTATAGACTTATAGTTTTCATTTTTCATTTTTTTCCTATTTTCATATTATCTAAATATAGCTAAGAAACATCTTGAAAATCACAACTTAAAAGATGAAGCAAGTAATAGATGTTGAGTGCTATGAAATAGATACAGACTCCATTGTACATGACAACATCGACCAGGTATTGCATAGCAATGGGAATTTTAGATTAGATTCATTCTCGTATACTGTGGGAGATTTCCTCTTCGATGCATTTCATTTTCTATTGCATTTTCGTTATTCCTAGATCGACTTGTGCAATGGATTGATAGATCATTTCTTGGCCTGTTTAGAAAATCTCAACGTTGAGGCATTAGAGTCGTATCAATACAAATTGGCATATGATTTTATTTTCTAGTTGCATGGAATACATGATGTCACTACGCATTTTTCAAAGATGTGGTTGTTTGCATCTGTCACTCTTCCTGCACATGAGAGGGGGATTTGGGGAGATAAATTTTGTATACGGTGGTTGTCCAAGTGGTTGAATATATCAATTGAAATATGGTCATTAACAAGAAAAACAAGATATCTACTATTCAACAAAACTGCATCTAGGGATCCATATTGCATCTTGTTCCATAATGCCAATCGTGTCAGCGGTCATTATGAACCACTACGCTATAGAAAATTATCCATATGAAATCTTGGAGGACCTCATATTCACTTGCCCCTCATTTGAAAATACCTTCAATCGCATTGGAAACAAATTATGCATCATATACACTCCCATGGATTGCACATAGTGACAACTATTGCATCTAGTTGTGGAGATAGTCTGTTCAATGCAATTTCTATTTGGTAGCAACATAGTTCGATGTGCACTTGTTGCACCTTTACATTGTGCAATCCTTTTGCAATGCAATTATAGGTGGCAGTCAACAAACTTTTAACTTCTTGCATTAAACCTTTTACCATATCTCCTAGAAAGTATGCCAATAATTGGAAGTTGGCAACAATACCTTGTAAACACGGAAATGCCATATGAAAAAGGAAATGTAGAGGGTGAAAGATTTTGTTTGCAATGGTTATTTTTCATATTCAGAGTAAATATCCAGGTCTGGTCAGCCCTATCAGATGGTTCTGTCCATTCCTACTGTATTGATTCAAACTATGATCGAACAATTGACATCATGTCATTGAAAATAGATATGCCACACATCCATTATCAAACTTTGATAAGAAATACTGGCAGTTTGTTCATGCCACCCAAACTGCATCGAATCTGCATAAGCGTTGCATGCTATTTAATCAGAATAAAACTCATCCCAGTTTCCATGAGGTCATACAAAGCTTAAAAACAAAACGTAGACTAAATTATCACAACTTGAAAAAGGTCATACGTGAGAGAAAAAAATACATTGGTACACTTCCTTCTAGACAAAAAATCACATATCACAACCTAAAAAAAATTGTTTGTGCACAACACAATCACATTTTCCCACTTTGTGTTGAACACAAACATCACATGTCCAATGACAAATAAAATCATCATTTTCACCATAGAGATTGTGAGGATGCAATGCTCATAACAAATTTCAATTCCACCTTCAACATGGCTTGTCAACAAGTGAAACTAGTTTTCAGTGGCAACCATAAGTTAACCTACCACATGTTGAAAAAATAGATGCGTGAGAGAAACATGTGCAACCACATATCCCATAATGCTCATGGTACTGACCAAGAGGAAAAAATCACATGTCGTGGCCTAGAGCCAACACCATGCACTGCTAGCAATGAAAACCAACAAACACTTACTACGCATGCTTGTCTAGGAAAGAGAGATGCAAAACAAATCTATATGAAACAAATTAAAGACACTCCTTCCATTACATGTGCGATTTGTGATCAATGTATTTTTGCAAAAAACACTAATCCTTTCACCCCTGACTTGCAAACATAATACCTCAGCTTGACACTAAATGATAGAACATTTTTCAGTGGCAATATTTGTCTTCCTTGCAAACGATCACTTGAAAATGGAAATTTGCCACACTTTGCAACACCTGACCAAATACGATGTAATACACCACTACTAGATGTAAGTACACTTACACAACTTGAAGAGAGACTTGTGTCTCCGCGAATTTCATTTGCAAAAATCAGACCCTAGGGCTATAAATGACCCCAAATGGGCTTAACATGATCAATTATTAATGTGCCTGTCCAACTAGATGTTGTGCAAAAATCCTTGCCACAATTCATTAGCGATACAATGACAATTGTTGTAGATCTCAAAAGACGTTTGCAATACAATAATGCATACCAGACAGGTAAAGTGTGTGTGCATGTTATCATGAAAGAATTAAAAGAATTATGTTCCAGGGCCTTGTACAAAGCACAACAAATCTGTATAAATGATAACTGGAACAATGTTATTGAAGAAGGAGATGAGAACTCTGCACAAACTTTCGAAACTACTTGTGAATTTGATACAAGTGATGAATCCGAGAATGAAAGACCCGTTGAAACATTGATACATGGATTCACTGACTCACAACGCATTCATGACTTGCAAGAAAAAATTGTTGAAATTGCACTTGCTGAAGGGCAACGCCCACTTGGAATATTCAAGGACAAATTTTCTGAGGAAATGAACTTGCCAACATTGTTCTATGGAGATCCACATCCCAGTGACATCACATAATGATTCAGCTACCAAAAAATAGTTCGATGGGAACTGCTACATTCAAGAAATGACTTCTCCTGTCACATAACAAATTTGTTTTTCAAAACAATGCACATAATAATTGAGCAAGTGCTCTATTTCATGTGGGTGCGAATAAGAAAAGGCCAGCTACAAGGAATAAAGTTATTGGCCAAATATGTCAAGTACAAAGAAAACCTAGAAAAAATCCTTAAATACGATATTGGATACATAGATTTCAAAAACATTCGCATCTCTCCTGACTATTTGCAATAAAACAAGAAAACTATTTTTGCAATGATTCGACAATTGGGACTGCCAACATTTTTCATCACATTTACAAGTGCAAAGCATCGCCGGGATCTGTTGTTGGATATGGTGTCTGCATTGTATAGGAACAGGAAAAGGAAAAAACAAATTGATACATTGGAAAATGATGACATTGTCTACCTCATAAGAAAAGACCTAGTGACATGTACTCGCTACTATAGGCATAGAATAAATTCTTCGAGGCAATTGATATGTCATGATGAAACCTTCTTCGAAAAAATATCAGACTACTATTTTGTGACTGAATTCCAGAATAGAGGGAGTGAGCATGACCACGCACTATTGTGGATAGAGGGTGCAACGATCTATGGAAATGAAAACAACTCATAGATTGAGCAGTTTGTGGAAAAATAAATAACATGCAACAAAGATCATTTGGATCTAAAACTTACCAAAGTTCATAGACATTATCATACAAGAAGTTGTAAAAAATGAAAAAATTCACATTGTAGATACAACTTCCCTGTGCCGCCAATGAGAACAACAAGAATCATAGAGAGAATTAGTTTAGAGGACAATGTTCTCATGGAGAAATCTAAATCTTAGTTCACATTTATAGAAAAACGAGAATTTGATGACTTAATGAGCTTCGAAGACTCCTTGGCAGAGCTAAATCTAACAGAAGATGAGTACATCCAAGCCATACAATCTACACTTAAACAACCAACAATTTTCCTTAAACAAAACATTTCCCATATTTGGAACAACAGTTTCTCCAAGGACATGCCAGTTATGTGGAATGTAAATAAAGATGCACATTATGTCCTCAATGCATATGCTGCAACATCATATTGTACCTCATACATGACAAAGTTTGACAAATCTATGACAAGTGCATTCAGAAGAATACACAAAGAACATGAAAGAAGTCATATTGATGCTATGCAAATGATACGTACACTTGTAAATACATTACTTAATCTTCAACAAATGTCTGCTCAACAAGCAGTCCACATTGCACTTTCCCTACCCCTCAACTGTAGTTCAAGGAAATGTGTCTTCATAAACACATCTCCACTTGAGAAACACACATTTTTGCTTAAACCACCGTCTTTGCTAGAACAAGATCTTGATAATTCAGAGGACATACTATGTCACTCTATTATTGGCTATTACCTCTAGCGTCCATCTCTTATTAAGCATATATGCTTAGTAGAGTTTGTATCGCATTACAAAAAAAATATTGCACCCATATCAAAAAGAAAAAAACCCTCTGTAATGCTCTTTGTAAAATACAACAAACATACTGACTATGAAAACTATTGTAGAAAAAAATTATTGTCGTACGTTCTGTTTGATTAAAATGAGAACACATTAAAACATACCTTCTCTACATGGGAAGTTGCGTATATTGCTTATGAGACTACAGTACAAACCAATGAATCTATATTTACATACAATGTTATTCCAATATGGGGTGATTTTAGAAAGTGCAGTTCATGAACTAGAAAACCCTGACAATCTTGATGAGACATTGACAAACTGTAAAACAATTAGAACTCTATGTGAGTCCTATGACTTGAAAGCAGATTTGCCTCATCCTCGAACAACCAACATTGAAAAATGTATCAATCTTGGCTTTCAAGTCACAAAACATCCTTTCTTTATTGAAAATAACGAATACTACAAAGTCAGACGAATGTTGAATCGAGAACAAGAAGCAATTCTAAAGGACATTGCAATAAAAAAAAGCTTAAAGATGCACACTCCTATGCACTTGTTCCTTACAGGCGGGGCAGGAACATGTAAGACATTCACAGTGAAAGAACTATTCCAAATGCTTGTACGAATCAATGATTCAAACAATTT
>ML795818.1:122073-132835 GCA_009831015.1 Picea engelmannii
ATATAAAAAATGTTAAGTCATATATTTTTTTGTCTATTTCTTATGGGTTTGATCAAAATTTGTGAGCCAAAAACACCCTTCAAATTGGAACATGGTTTACATTTGGACCACAAATAATATATTATGATACATTAATATGAATATAATTGAAATAAATATAAAAAAAATCTATTTAAACTTGAACCTGACTTTCTTGAGCTCCAAAATTTGCGAGCCTAAAACACCCTTCAAATTGGAACATGGTTTACATTTGGAGCACAAATAATATATTAACATAAATTACATGGTTTACCTTTATCTATCAAAAATTCATGGTATAGACACTGTAAATGCTCAACCGCTAGGGTTCTATGCCTCGAACCAGTCGCGTGTCACCTCTCTCAGCCACTGTGCCCATGGAGGCTGAGGGAGGGGTGCCCCAGGCCCCCTCCTACAGTTTTGTCACTGCAAAGGAGCACGACTCTTACCACTTGAAAAGACCGACCTTCGAACTCCCAGAAGGCATGCAAAAGATTATTTGGGAGGAAGAGATGCCGAAGGAAAAGCCAATGGAAATCGATCTAGCAACCAATCAAACTAAAACCAATCTCACTTGGGAACTAGGAAAATTTATTACGAAAGCCCCAATCGCTCCAAAATACATTATCAGCACTCCAAGAATAGAGGACCAAAAAAAATACACGAGGGATTTCGCTCTGATAGGAATTTTTTTAGGGTTATGGCCCTCATAAAAGGATCTAGTCAAATGGATGCAGCACTGGTGGAAACCCAAAGGCCACTATGACCTCTAACTTGGATCAAAAGACTTCTTTACCATCATCTTGCATAATTTGGAAGACAAAAATCAAATCTTTGAAGGAGGATGGTATTTCTACAACTCGACCGACCTCTTCCTCCGTTTATGGATGGAAAGGTTCCGCCTCGAAAAGGAAGACTTCACGAATGCACCGATATGGCTAAGACTCTACTCGCTCCCACATGAATTTTGGCTGGAAGAGATCCTTGCGGGAATCAACAACACCATCGGAAACTATGTCAAAGCCTCGGAAGCGACAAAACAAAGAAGGTACACAGCTTACGCTCACATATGTGTTTACTTGAATATATCTAAAACCCTCCCAAGGGCCATTACTTTGGACTACCAGGATGATGAATGGTCCCAAACCCTCAATTATGAGAACATCCCCTTTCGCTGCCGAAAATGTCATGAGCATGTACACCTCTTTCGCGAGTGCCCATTAAATAATCCTACCAAACCCTCTACGGAAGACCTCGACAAATCCAACGATGGTTTCATCCCTGTCACGAGAAGACGTAGGCATCAAGTCAAAAAGTCACCCCTCCAGCCCCCCCCTGGATCCCCAATAAAGAATTTATTTGATGTCCTCCAAACCCTAGTTGACACACCCTCCTCCTCAATGGCACCACGAACCGACCCCGCTAAATGCCAAAGCACCGTGAATCCCAATCATTCATCCCCAGATCCCTCTCAACCACTACCCTCTAACGTGTCCCTTCCCTCCACACTTGGACCGAAAATAGGAGATCTAGACATAAAACTGGAAGAACAAGAGCTAGCTGGCATTGACATGGCACACCTGGAGCAAGCTTACCGTAAGCAACAATTATACACTATACCACCAGACCAACTGCGTAAAGTGCACAAAGTATTTCTCAAATCCTCGGTAGGGGGATCAACCAGAGCTAGCATGAACCTTGGAATTCAAAAGGGAACAACCAAGGATCCACACAAACCTACAAAAGATGAGAAAAAAGGGGTCGTAAACTGAAACATCAACTCATTTAGGATGTCGGGAACTTCCTCATCAACTCGAGTCAGATACATCTGATCTCAGATAGCTTCCCTCCACTCCAACCCCCATCCTCCTCATGAAGATGCTATCCTAGAATAATATAAGGGGCCTGAACACAAAAAACAAACAAGCTATCCTCCGAGAGAGAATCAAGAAAGATCAACCAGATATTCTCATTCTGCAGGAAACAAAATGCGCGGGAGAGGAGGCCTCTTCTATGCTTCAAAAATGATGGAAACAAGCCAATCACTTGGAAATTGATGCCAAGGGAGCTACTGGTGGTCTAGCGATTCTTTGGAACCCATCCACAGTTCTACTGGATGACTTCTTCAGCTCCAAATGGACCATCACTGTTTCTTTTCGTCTCATTGGATCGAACAAACTCGAATACATTACAAACGTATACAGACCCACTAAACTAGGTGACAAGGAATCCTTCCTCAATCACTTGGACTGGTTAGCCGATCAAATCATCCCCCAAAGATGGATTCTCGAGGGAGACTTCAACATAATAATAGATTTGGGGGAAAAAAGGGGGGCACACGCACTCTGGGAAATGATAGTGAGCATTTCAATCACTTCATAGGGTTTCAGAATCTTATTGATTTCAATACAGACAATGGACCTTTCACATGGTCCAGAAGGCACTCGAGGACTCAATAGGTCTCCTGTAGACTCAACCGCTTCCTCATATCAGAAGCTGTAATGTTGGATGGACTAGCCTGGAACACCACGATCATTGACTCTATGGGCTCAGATCATTGGCCGATCCTCCTCAATATCAACATAAGTGGCACTCCTGGAAGAAAGCCTTTTCTCTTTGAGAAATTCTGGTTGACACACCCAGACCTCCAAGCTAATATCAAGTCGTGGTGGAAAGAAGCAGCTATACCTACAGAAACTCCCATGTACAGATTCAAACAGAGACTAAAAAATCTCAAACAATATCTAAAATCTTGGAATAAATATACCTTCGGCAACATATTTCAAGAACATGATAATCTCAACCAACAAATTCAAAGCCTCCAATAGCAGATCAGACAACAAGGCCTCACAGACTCCCTCAAGCACCAGGAAACCCATCTAAATAGTCAGCTGGCTGAAAGAAGGGCACAGGAGGAAATCCTTTGGAGAAAAAAATATCGCATCCAATGGATGGAAGAGGGAGAAAGAAATACTAAATTCTTCCATAGATCCATGGTCCAACGACGTCAAAAAAATCGCATTACTCACCTAGTCTCATATCAAGGAACATAAATTCAACAACACACTGACATTGAAAAGGAAATGCTCTCCTACTACAAAAACCTTCTCTCAGAACTTCCGGTGGATCAATCCCAGGCATTCAAAACTATCCTCAAGAACATACCCAAGGAGGTTGCCAAAGAGAATAATGAGGCACTAAGACCAATAACTTAGGAGGAGGTGGATCAAGGCCTAAGGGACAACCCTATAGGTAAAGCTCCGGGGTCGGATGGGTTCACTCCAAATTTTTTCCACCATTGCTAGAGAATCATCAGAGTAGATGTTTGGGAAACAATCAAGGACTCAAGAAGATCCGTCATGTATAAACTCCTCACAAAGATCATCGCAACTCGTCTCAAACCCATTCTACCATTCATAATTTTGTCGAAACAATCTGGTTATGTGGAAGGCAGACAAATTCTGGACAGTGTCATCTTTGCACACAAAGTAATCCACTCGCTCCACTAAAAAAAATCACCAGGTATGCTCCTAAAACTAGATCTCTCAAAATATTTTGATAAACTAAGCTAGAGTTACTTAAAATATACTCTCCTTGCCTTTGGCTTTGAACCCATTTGGGTCTCTTAGATAATCAACTTCACCTCTTTAGCTCTGTTTTCCATCTTGATCAATGGCATCCCCTCAAGACCTTTCTCACCTTCTAGAGGAATAAGACAAGGGGACCTTCTCTCCCCCTTCCTCTTCATAATCATGGCAGAAGGACTAAGCTGCACCATCAAAGAAACCATATCAGATCAGTCCCTCTCCAGTCTTTCCCCCCACGGTTTCTCGCCTCCCATTTCCCATAGTCAGTTCGTAGATGACCTACTCCTAATGGGAGTACCCACAGCTCGAGAAGCCATCCACATCAACTCCATCATCACCCTCTTCTGCGAAGCCTCAGGCATGGAGGTGAACCTCTCCAAATCACATGAATTATTTTTCAATACGCCTTCGGAGATCCAAAACCATCTCATGCTTCTACTGGGTTTCACTTGCAGCACCCTACCATCCACCTACCTAGGAATCCCCCTCATAGATAATCCGCTAAGAAATATTTCCTGGGAATCCATACTCTCAAAATTCCGCAAACGACTCTCGCTGTGGACTTTCCAATCCCTCAATCTGCCTAGCTCCCTCATCCTCCTTAAGTTTGTACTTCAATCTCTACCAGTATATGCCTTCTCATCTCTAGCAGCTCCAAACTTCATCCTCAACACCCTGAGAAACATCCAAAGGTGATTTCTTTGGAAGGGCACTAAAGAAGGACACAAAATAACCCTTGTAAGCTGGAAAAAAGTATGCAAAACAAAGAAAGTAGGGGGGTTGGGACTCAGATACCCTGTCCTTTTCAACAAGTTCCTCAGTGAAAAATTTTGGTGGAGATGGTTAAAGCAACCCCAAGACCTGTGGAGGAAAAAATACACCCCCACAACCCCGGAAAGAGAGCTCATCAGATGGAATGGTCAAAGTCTTGGCTCACTCATTTGGAATGCAACCAGAAACAATAGGGGACTCATCACAGACCACTCTTTCTGGGAACTGCGGAGTAGAACATCAACCCTCTTCTGGAGTGACTCTTAGCAACAATTCCCATAACTGTATACATATCTGAATCTAAGCACCCTCATCTCCCACATGACAGAAGCATGCCTAATTAAAGTAGCAGATTATTAGAACCAAGCACAAAATTGTGATATCTAGCGCACCTGGAAAAACACCCACGAGGCCTTGAACATCCCCAATGAAATAAACATCCAACCTTTGCGGGATCATCTGGACGCAAGGAAAATTCTACGCCAATAGGGGATCAAATTCCTCATATGGGGACATACCTCCACAGACACTTTCAATATTCAGGAGGGTCACCGACTCAAAGTTGGACATGGCTCACTACCGACAAAAGAAGTCTGGAGCAAGATTTGGGAAACAAATTCTTGGCCAAAAACCAACACATTCCTCTGGTTAACTGCGCACAACAACATTCTCACATGGGATAACTTAAGAAAAAGGGGATTCATTGGCCCTTCTTGGTGTCAGTTATGCCGTTCAAAGGAAGAAACACAAAATCATATCCTAAATATCTACTCCTATAGTTCGAGCATTTGGGATCACAGCGCTAGCCTCATGAGAATCACAAACAAGAGTCATGCAGGCATACGAGAAACTTTAGCAGGATGGAACACCTCAATTTTTCAATCCCCTATCCTCAATTAAATACAACGACTCTTACCAGGATTCATCCTTTGGAAAATCTGGAAGGAAAGAAATCGACGAATATTCAAATCTGCCACAAAAAAATGGCAGGAGGTTTGGGCCACGATTCACTCAAACATCAAGGAAACACTCTCCCTCTATCCCTGGACCGACCAGGACTGGAAATGCCCACTGAATGAGCGTATCATCCTCAACTCCTGGAAACTCCAACTCCACTCCTTTCCCACCAACCCTAGAAGAAAGGCACACCACAAGCCTAGCCCCACAATGTGGGAGGCACAAAAAACTGGGTACCGCAAACTGAATTTTGATGGAGCCTCGAAAGGAAATCCATGACTGACAGAATATGGAGTAGTCATCCAAAACGCCAAGGGATAAATCATCCACATTGTAGCAGGAAATGTGGGGCACAATACCAACAATGCAATGGAAATTTGGGGGCTCCTCAAAGGTCTACAAGCAGCTAACGATCAAGATATTTTCCCCATTATTGTTGAAGGAGATTCACAAATTGTCATCCATCTCCTGAATGGGGTAGACCCAGAAAAAATCCCCCCCAGTTGGAGACTTATGAATGGGATCCTCAAAATAAAATCCATTCTTCAGCCTAATTATGTAATCCTCCCCTCCCATGTTAGAAGATCGTCCAACCAAGTGGTCGACCTGTTGGCAAATTATGGTGCTGATCTGAAGGAAGGGGACTTCTCATGCTCCCCCTCCTCCACCTCCTCTCATCCATTTGTGATAGCTTGAAGAAACATAGCCAACACCAAAGACCAACCCCCGGATGGGGTGTTTCTAGGAAACATGAGTGGACAGGCCATGAGGAGGCCACCTGGCCAGACAGTCAGCCAGCTGGTGCCCGATGGAACCCACCCCCCCAACACATCGCCTCAATGTTTAAACACATCCACCACCACCCTTCATAGCATTCAATATGGAATCCCATCGCATGAACTCGAAGACTTGCAACAGGTGAATTCCCATGGCACCATGCAAGTCACCTCACTAATCACCTCCTCTCCCCAGTTATGGTGCCCCTACCGCCAATCTTGGGAGCATTCTCCATCCTTCGTCATTGAACGCTCCCCCTCTCCTTCTCTGGAGCGTTCTGTTCAATCGACTCTGCGTCTTCTTCCCCAAGACAATGATTCCCCCCGCCATGCCCTATATGAGAGGTAAATCAAGGAGAGGATCCACCTAGTATGCTGCCAGGGGAAAGGAAAGGCCCAATTCCAACCACCCTCCGGATATCGATGCTCTCCATGTATTGGCTCCCTTCATAGCTCATGCTCCCTTCATCGCTCCTTCTCTCCTCATCGCTCTTGCTCCTGCAGAGCCAGTTCATGAATATGCTCTCCCCGTTTTGGCTCCCATCATTGCTCCTGATCCTACAGAGTCAATTCTTGAATCCCAGGACCTGCCACTACTCTCTAATCCATATGGTGGCCAGGTGGAATGGTTTGACACCATGGGAAATTCTCTGAGCTATGCACCTCCCCCCCCCCCTCTCCACCTCGTCGTCTGCCTCCTCTTGTCTCCCCACATCACCACCCCTTTGAATCCACCTCTGCTCCTCACCACTTACCTCCACCTCGACCGACTCCCAACTTCGTTTCACCTGCAACTATTGTGCGGACCTGGAAGAGATTACAACCTCATTGTGTGAATTGACCACGGGACATGAGGACATCAAGTCTGCCCTTCGAGATTTGCAGAAGAAGGGCGCATAGAAATGGAGCAGGGTGGAAAACTTGGTGTCCTTTCTCCAGGATCTCTGGCAAGCAATTGCAGAACGTGACAAAGGCAAGATGAAGAAAACTCAGGCCTTCGCGGGCCCAAAACTTGGTCTAGGTTTCTAATGCTCTTTTGTCTAAGTTTTTTCAGTCCTTGTTTTTTACAGCTAGATTTGTCTAGTTTAGATCAGTTTACAAACAACCCCTCGCCCTGCACGGCACTGTAGTTTTGCATGTTTAGATTAGTATACAGACAGCCTGTCGCCCTACGTGGCACTGTAGGTTTTTGCATGGCAAACAATGTTATTTTTTTGACAAGTGTCACTCCTTTTTGGACTAGTTCCAATAGTGGTTTCCCAATTGGGCACTGTTGACACGCATGACAAACGATTTGTAACTTTTTCAAGAAGGCCCTAATATATCTACTAACTTACAAAAAAAAAATATATATTAACATAAATTAATATGAATACTATTGAAGTCCCCGAGGTGTAGGACAGTCGGTGACGGAGTGTGTTGTTAAGCCACTCCGTGATGTTAAAGTTACCGGTTCGAAACCTGCGGGGACAAAAAATCCAACCATGTTAAGGGTTGGTGTGGCTCAGGCCGGGTGCGATCCCCGGGTGATTTTGACGGCTTAGATGCCCCTGAGTCACGGTTTCTCAAGCCACAAGTTAATCGCAGGTCCTGCACAAATTAACAAACAAAAAAAAAAAATATGAATACTATTGAAATAAATATAAACAAATTCTCTTTAAAATTGAACCCGAATTAGTCACATTTCTATGATCCTGGGTTCCCGGGGTAGTGGACTGACATATCCTCATCTCCATCTATATCGTCACATCATGAGCCCGACCGACCGCCATCCCTTTCAATACTTAGCCAATTATTTGACCGCGGGGTCCTGAGTTAGCGCTATCGAATTCTTATGCCCCTTGTTTTGTGATATACATCTTGCACCCAAAACTTTCGTGATTTACAATTTGACCCCAGACTTCTGGGACTCACAAGATTCACTATACCCAGGTTCACAAAAGTTTCAAACCATTTATCGTTTGCTTCCATCCCTGCCACATTCGCACCCTTCCCAATGCACATTCATTATGATTTTACTAGTGACAACTCACCACACAGGTTCAAAAATATTTGCATTAATAAGCGAACAATATATGTTGTTGTGTGACATACTTACCCCTTTTTCCCTTTTCTTTTTCCCCTCTATTATCCATTTCTAGTTCTATACTTAGTCACATTTCTATGATCACAGGTTCCCGAGTTGGAGGACTGACATATCCTCATCTCCATCTATATCCTCACAACACAAGTCCGACTGATCGATGTTCCTTTCCATACTTGGCCAATTTTATGGCCGCGGTTTCTGGGGTTGGCGCTATTGAACTCTCATGCCCCATGTTCCGTGATATACATATTGCACTCAAAACTTCTGTGATCTATAATTCCATCCCATACTCCTCGAACTCGTAAGCTTCACTCTACCCGGGTTCACAAAAGTTTCAAAACATCTATCGCTCCCTTCCATCCCCGCCACCTTCACACCCTTCCCAATGCACATTAATTGTGCCTTTACTAGTGACAACTCAACACACAGGTTCGAAAACATTGGCATTAATAAGAGAAAAACTCATTAAACCAATATTTATAGGAGTCCGACCGACCACCATTTCTTTCCATACTTAGCCAATTTTATGGTCGTCGGTTCCCGGGTTGGCGCTATCGAACTCTCATTCCCCATGTTCCGTGATATACGTATTGCACCCAAAACTTCTGTGATATACAATTCCGTACTTTGCCAATTTTATGGCCACCGGTTCCCTGGTAGGTGCTATTAAACTCTCATTCCCCGTGTTCCGTGATATACATCTTGCACCCAAAACTTCCATGATCTACAATTTCGTGATCTACATCATGCACCCACAACTTCCGTGATCTACAATTATGTGATCTACATCTTGCACTGAAAACTTTTGTGATCTACAATTCCTTGAGATCGCAAGCTTCACTCTACCTGGGTTCACAAAAGTTTCAAAGAATTTATTGCTCCCTTCCATCCCCGCCACCTTTGTGCCCTTCCCAATGCACATTGATTATGCTTTACTAGTGACAACTCAACACACAGGTTCGAAAAAAATGGCATTAATAAGAGAAAACCTTGAGGACATCTCCCATTAATACACATTAAACTGCGATTTACAGAAGTCCGATCGACCACCATTCCTTTCCATATTTAGCCAATTTTATGGCTGCAGGTTCCCAGGTTGGCGCTATCGAACTCTCATTCCCCATGTTCTGTGATATACATCTTGCACCCAAAACTGTCATGATCTACAATTCCACCCCGCTCTCCTCAAATTCGCAAGCTTCACTCTACCCGGGTTCACAAAAAGTTTCAAAGCATTTATCACTCCCTTTCATCCTCGCCACCTTTGCGTCCTTCCCAATGCACATTAATTATGCTTTGATTAGTGACAACTCACCACACAGGTTCGAAAGGATTGGCATTAATAAGAAAAAACCTCGAGGACATCTCCCATTAAAACACATTAAACCACGATTTACACGAGATTATATTATAAGATATCTTCTTAACATGTTACGTTTCATATTACTTTATGGGAAGATTCCATTTCATATTAATTACTTTGTTCCTTCCATGTATTTCTAGGTGGATTATTTTTCAATATTTGTAAATTAATGATCCGGATTATTTTCGGCACGAAATGAGAGCGGAGATATAACACATGAATATTTAGAGATATTGCAAGAGAGACAACAATATAACAAAGATATAGCGGAAATAACACAAGAGTCACCGATATACAATATTACACGATTTCTATTAATGAAATAAATGTACGGAGACTGTAAAATACAAAGTGAAAGACTCGCTAGAATGGTGGTAGCTTATCTCTGAGAAGAGATGTGACAGCTACTCGCATCCATGAGAAGATGATTACAATGAGGCTCTGAAGGTCTTTTTACAATAAGAAGGAATGCCAAAAAACCTAACCCTAGGAGATGAAGCGCCAAAAGTCATGTGGGCCCCGTTTGGGTAAGTTGGTGCATTAACTTCCCGGGGTCGTAACCTTTGCATACGATCTCCGTTTTAGGCGTATGATAGCTCGTTGGAAATATCTATCCGAGAAATACAACTTTTGGGTGAGAAACATTGATCTATGATCCATGTTGCTCCCCNTTTTCTCAAAAAACATCGTTTAGGGCCTCAAAATGGCCCCGGAAGTTAAAAACTGCTAAAAATAGTAAATTACCAAAATTGCCAAAAACATGTTTTGGGCCAGTTGGAGAAGGTGGGTGGCCACCGATATCCACCTGGATCAATCCTCCCTCCTTAGGAAGCAATGGTCTCCATTGCGTTGAGTTTTCGGGGGAGAGGGGAAAGCGATTGTTGAATCTGAATCTTGGTGATCTTCTTGCCTTGCTGGAGAAATGGCATTGCTTAGCTTGTTGACGGATATCACGAACCTTTGGCTGGAAGGTTTGGACCTTTTTAACCAGTTTGGATATTTTAGATGACTGTGTGTAGAAGGAATATTCGTGCTTTGTTGCAACCTTGTCGACCTGCTTTTGTTGGATAGAAGGTGCTTGGGCCGAAGCTGTGGTGGCTACAGTATCCTTCTGTTCACCCTTTGAACAGATTGTGGAGAAGATAAATTTTGTAGTATGAGATACTACCTTGCGGCACTGTTTAGGTGGGGCAGTAGTTGGAAC
>ML795818.1:162423-220717 GCA_009831015.1 Picea engelmannii
GATCAATGGCTCATATTTTTCATGATTTGAGATCAACGGTTCATAATTAAAGGGTTTTTATAGTGTTAAAACAATAAATTTATACGAATTTTTGTGGTTTTTGAAGGTCATTAACTTGCAAGACTTTTTTGAGGCCCTAAACGACGTTTTTAGCCAGTAAAAACCCATGAATCATAATGTACCAAGGAACACTTTGTCTTTTCATATCAAATAAAATAACTCAGAGAGAGATATCTAATGAGGTAAATGGTTCAGAAAATGGAGCTCGTATGAGAAAGTTACAACAAAAACAATGAGGATAAAATTTTGGTGCCAATTTTACTTCTAGAGGGCATAACTCCATGCTTATAAGTCTGTTTGGGGCACATGAGTAGTCTATGGAAGGTTTATGACTGTTGGTTATTATTTTACTCTTCTTTCTCTACTGTCTGATTTATTGACCCAGGGTTCATGTCTTTCGGGTTTCCAACAAAAGCCTCTAAAACTATCGGCCCTCCTGGTAAGCAAGAAGGCAACGCAACACACAGAATGTGTCGCGCAGTCTCACCCGAGATAGATTTAATGGGTAGTTGTAAGACTCATGTGTTTACAACCTAGGATTGAGTGCAAGATATGGGATCTATATTCTGGACCATTTATTATAACTTGTGATTGCAATCTACTGTTATTCACAACTATGCAGTAACTTTCATAGCTTATTCTCTCAATATCGCAACAACATTTAAGCACGCACTGTAATAACTCATTCATTCATTCAACACAACAACTAACTACTGAAAATATGATAAATATATGCATTCATTCATCACATTACATATACTTTACCATGGTTCACCCCCTCATGAGCTACGTCAACAAATATTTGGCTCCTAGCTCTTTTATTATGGTAGTTCTGCGTATCTAGCGCCGCACGCTTACAATTCTCCTTAGATGGGTAAGATCTATATAAGGTGAACTAGATCGCACCAGTCCCCTTAGCCTGCGATCTAATCCTTATATCTTTCTTCTCTCCTCTCCTCTAGCTCAACAACTTACAAAATAGTACATAACAACAGTACAATTCGCATCGACTCGTACAACAATCTGAACAATGAAAAAATCCAACCTATGATACCTACGTATCGAAACCCTCTATAATACCTCAGTATCAGTATTTATAAATCTTTGTCTCTTCATCCATTACAATACATTATTGTTGGCCCTTGACAAAGTTTTGGAGATCCGTGGTTAGGTTTGACCTATTTTGGGACTTCGACGGGCTGTCAAAGGTGGAGTGCAGGTCGAAGTAGAGATTGCGGGATCTCGGCCCCTTTTAGGGCGTTTTTGGTTTTGGGCTTATGTAACGGGTATGGGGATGTCGGCCCATGGGTTTACCCATGTTTAGTCCCTTTTGTACTGTATAAATAGAAATCTAGGTGATGTAAATAGTGGTGTGGTGTGGTGTGGTGGTGTGATGCTAGCTACTAAGAGCAAGTAAAGACCAATGTGCTAAGTGCAAGTGATAGTTGTACATGCTTTGTGCATACTATGTGAGACTTGCAAGGATAAGTGCAAGTGACTGTAAGAGATTGTGTAAAGGCTTTGTGTTGTAACCTAGCTCGGGGAAGGAGGATCTGGCGAGGTGCACGCAGATCTCCTATCCTATGCGGAGTAGGAACTTATGGCTCTGTGCATGTAGATGATTGATAGAAGATAATAAAGAAGACAAAGAGTTGGTGGACGTAGCCCTAGGCCGGGGGTGAACCACATATATCCTGTGTTGTGGTTGCTTTATTATTTATGGTTTTTTTATGGTTCATATGATTAATTCTTAGTACAATGGTGTATGCTTAGATGATTATGATAGCTTAGTGCTTAATGATGTGAATAAGATACTAAATCTGATCTATGTTGATGTGTTTACTGCTTGAATGTGTTGAATCTTGTTGAATACTACACTGTGTTGTGATTAGGGTTTATTTTCACTATAGACAAAGGTTAAGTACTATGAATGACTGGTAAGTGCTTTGTTAGAGTATTATAATCACAGATTTGTGTCCCAGCTAAGGTTGCAGACACTGGAGTCCTGCAACCACCCCTGCCTCTACCTCAGGTGAGACTTCATTTGCTTCACAGGTGTTGTCGAAAGGGCTGGTAGTTAGGGTTTTTTTGGTGCGTTGTTGAAGAATTGAACCTTGGTTCTGCCCCTGTGCCAACAAATGATTCTGTTGCCGGGACCTTAAACTGTGATTGTAGGGAACTAAGGAAAAGAAAGAAATCTCTGTGCGTAGATCTGTTGTTTTAGTGCACAGTATTCTACTTGACTTACAAAGTTCTATGCTAAGAAAGGAGGCAGATCTAAAGAAAAGAGGTAAGATCTGAAAGCTTTGTGCTCTGATAAAGTTAAAGTGAATTTCTTTTATTAAAGAGGTAAGATCTGAAATCTTTGTGCTCTGTTAAAGGTAAGATAAGTGGATATTTTTGTTTCGAAAAGATGGATATAGGTATGTTTGATAAATTTGGTCCTATTCTGAAAACTAGGGTACAACTAGAAGAAAGAAGGTTTGATATGAGTAGATCTGATCAAAATAATGAAAGATATGTTATTCCTATGCATAGAAAGAATGTTTGGACTAACAAATGGATGCAGGATCCTAAGAATAATTTTCTACAGGTTAGCTACCATGATCCTAGTGCGCATGGCAAGAAAGGCTATGGATCATTTAAGAGGAAGAGAGGATTAACCCTTTGTTACAACTGTAGAAGGTCGGGCCATCTTTCTAAGGATTGTCCTGAGAGAAGACCTAGTTGCCTTTGTTTTAAAGCTATGGACCATGAAGTTCTTGATTTCCCTAGGATGATTGCCAAACTTGAAAGAATGAATATGGAACAAGAAAAACATAAGAAAGACTCATAAATTAAGATTATGGCAGAACCCCAGAAAGAATCAGAGATTGTGTTACTACAAATGCAAGAAACCCTGAATGACCACATAGATATCAACTTATCAGATATCTTCAAAGAGAAAGAGTGCATAGAAACAAGAATAGGAGACTTCAACATAGACTGTGTTTTGGATGAAGAAACACAGGTGAATGTTATGTCAGAAAGAACTTGGGGAATTTTAGGAAAGCCTGCTATGATTCCTTCATTGGGAGGAATATGATTATTTAGAGGAAAGTTAATAACCCTATGTGGAAGACTTACCCAAATATCTATGAGTGCTCATGGAACTTCAATAGAGGAAGAATTTGAGGTTATTAAATTTGTTGAGAACAATGCCTCGTTTTATTTATTGCTAGTAAAACCCTCGATTGAGAAAGATCAGATCCAAAGAAAATAAGAAGAAGCCCTAGAACAGAAAAAACAAGAATTAAAAGATTTCATGACTCAGAGAATAGTGCACTTGATAGAAGAATAGGAGAGCAGATCGAAGTTGTTCAGAACTAGAAACTTGGATGTCGAAGTTGAAAGAATGCAAACAAACTTGAAAAACTTGTCCATACAAGAGAGTAGAGCACCTACACCAAACAGAGAAGAAGTATTGTCCTTAAACCCTACGAAAGACCATCAACAATGTAAGTTATTATGACAAGAGAAGATAATAATCAGAATGGGAAGAGGAACCCAGTAACGCAGATCACAGGGAAGGAGGCTAGAAAGCTTAGCAAGAAGAAAACAAAGTTGGAGAAATTACAGGAAGCTCTACAGAAGACTTCGCAGAAGGAAAGTCTCCAGAATTTGAACTTCACCGGAATATCAGAGCATCTCAGATTGGCACTTTGGCATGGTGGAAAAATATGACCATTGGAGGAATTATAGCCGTTATATTGACGTTTCCAAATGGTTAGAACAACATTTATGATAAAAAATATCGCCATTGGACCATTGGGACTACGCCGTAATAGACAGAACTACGTTGATGAAGGTTGTCTACTTATCCCATCGATTGTTGCACCGAGCACACTTTCGCGAATTGTATCCGAGCCAACAACATAACTCATTGTTACTATGTTGTGCTTATTGAGACCTTGCCATCCATTCTATTGCATTGAGAAATTGTTCATCAACCTGAGATATCCGATCTTGAGTGTGCATGTCAGACGATCTCACTGCTGCGGAAAAGTCAGTAGAGTAAATTTTAATCGATCTAATGGCAGAAAGAGTGATGTCCACAAGAGTTCAAGCCTCATTGACGTGGGGAGTGCAAGGCTCCCCATCGATTGCTCTTGGATCTAGACCATCCCGAGCTACAGATGAAAAAATAACCAAGCATCGAGATGACTTGGAGAACACAAAGTTAATCCCTTCCATCCTACTAGACTACATCCCGCCTTTGGCCGGAACGGTGAATCGTGACAGTGTCCCCAAGGACTTCGACTACACCTTGGTTACTGCGTACCTCCCAAATGGGATATGCATAGGAAATCCTCAGCCAGATAAGATAATGACACTAAAGATCAATGACTTTAACCTAGGGGACCACAAAAACTTCAACATGATTGCTCCTCATGGGTATTTTACTAGGACGAAGGGGAAGAAGTAGAGGATAATCCCCCAAACATGGACTATGGACCTCGTACAGTCCACCATACTGAACGTGATGAAAATACCCCATTTTGGAAGGCACCAAGAGGTTAACACGTGTGTTAATCTCTGCTGTCAAGCTTCCATGGAGGTTAATTGTGGCTAGAAAAACACATCACCGTCGATTTGGCACTGATCCATCGGATCATTGGATTGAGCATGCAGGGACCAGACCCGCAAGAATTTTACCCAGGGAAGGCTACAGACCGCGCCTTGGTGCAAAAGATTAAAGATACATATGACGATGTGGAAAAGGGGAAGAGAGGCTGCAAGGTAGCCTCCATCCAGAATGGCATAGTGTGCCTTTATTTTCAGTTGATTGTTGGTAATCTAGTCCGGAAGAAAAGACCCACACAGGTCACAGGGTTTGTTGTTGACCTTGCAGGAAAATGCGTGGAGTGGCTAAATATGAATTGGGCAAAGTACTTAGTGAACTAGCTAGACCAAGACTGCTACGAAGCTCAGGATCAGAGATATGAGTTCCATTTTAGTTGGCTACTGATCCTCATCGTGTTCATAGCTTGGGATATGCCGGAAGGTGCGACCTTCCCTAAACTAGAGCCATCTGAACCCTTAGTCCCGAAGTTCACTTTGCTATGGTATTCAAGCGATATGGGAAAACAATGGCAATCAAACGTGGTGTTCCACACCTTCTACCTATAATTAAAGAGGGATATTGAGGTTGTCCCTCATATAACAATGAACACCCTACACAGGTTCAGGCCATTTGTCAAGTTCCACACAGATAGACATTTTATCTACATTACTACGCACGAAGATGAACACAAAGAAGTACTACAGAGTTACTACAAACTCACAGAGGAGGACCTAGAAGAAATCACTAAGGAGTGGCCTGCAAAGCTCCTTATCCTTGTTGACCCCACATAACTGTCCGATATTGAACTAATCGGAAGCCTGGTGGTCACTCATGAAGGGTATGATACACCTGGAGATAGAAAAAGGAAGAAGATAGAAGAGGTCCAACAACTGAGCAGTGCATCAAAAGAAAATACTTCAGAATCACCTAGAGGAGGAGGTGTTGACGAAGTAGATAAAGAAGAGAACAATGGAAAAGAAGATTAGCATAAGAAAGGAAAAGTAACACTGCCACAGAACCCCCCTGATGATGCAGAGCCATCTAAAAAAAGAAAGGTTTCTCCCATGAAACCCACATCGCGGAAGAAGTCAAAAGCTAGTAAGACCAAGTTGCAGACTGTACTCATGCTCGATGACTTTGACTTCATCATTGCAGATGTATTAGAAACCTCATAAGATCTTTTGCAGAGAAATGAAGCTAATAAAGAGACCATGGATGAAAAAATTGAAGAAGAACTGCGAGGGGTACAACATGCCCTTCATTCCAGCCGCGCAGTGTCCATTGCACCCCCGCCATTAGAAGAGACAGAGTTGGGAGATGAGCCTACCCAAATCCATAGGCAAGCTGATGCGACTGAAGTCCACCTTCATCGTGCACAGGAAGAAACAAAATAGGAAACAATGGCCCTGAAGCAAGCAAAATAGGAAGTAATAGAGAAATGCAGGGTTGCGTAGCAGGAGAAGGCTGCTCTCCAAGAAAATTTTTAAGAGGAAAAGGTACAGATCCAGCATGAGAAAGAACAACTGCTTGTAGAGAAGGTTGGAGTAAAAGAAGTAGTCTGCATAGCACTTCTCTATGTGATGGGCTTAGAGCACAAGGAGGAAGACCCAGTGGAGCATCAAGTAGTGCATCTTGCTGAAGCCCTCCAACATCTTCAATAGAGAATAGTAGATCTAGAGCTACAAAGAGACCAAAGAGAAGCCACTGCCCAGAGCGCAATTGAGAGGATCAGAGCGTTAGCTCTAGAATGTAAACAACTTAGCAATAGAAGTGTGCAGACTTATGAGTGACTTACTGAGGACCCTGAACTGAAGATATTGGAGTCACAACTCCAGAAGTCAAAGAAGAAAGCAACGACGGTATAGGCACAGTTGAAGCTCTTATCAGCAGTTGAGAGAATGAAATGATCCCAGGAAAAACACACTGTTCAACAGGACGTCCATGCCATACAGAGAAAAGTCATGGAAGTGACTCAGTGGCTCCAACCAGTTCAGGATGCAGCTTGCCAACTGTTGGAAGAGATTGAAGGATGAGGAGCAGAGCTACAACAAGTAGTCACTTTAGTCGAACAAAGCTTAGAGGGACCTATGACCGAGGTAGTTATTCAGGAGTTCTCCAAGAAGGAGGCCCTAGCACAACAACAGGTTTAAGCAGCTCAAGGATTTTGAAGTAGAGCTACCCAGATCAGAGTGACTCGGGATGAGTCACAGGTGAGTGTTGGGGACCTGTTGGCCCTTGAACAAGTTTTGGATATCCTTGGTCAAGTTTGACCTATTTTGGGACTTCGATAAGATGTCGAAGGTGGAGTGCCAGTCGAAGCAGATATCACGGGATCTCTACCCGTTTTAGGGAGTTTTTGGGTTTTCGGCTTATGTAACGGGTATGGGGATGTCGACCCATGAGTTTACCCATGTTTAGGCCCTTTTGTAATTTATAAATATAAAGCTAGATGATGTAAATAGTAGCGTGGTGTGGCGTGGTGGTGTGATGCTAGGTGCTAAGAGAAAGTAAAGGCCAATGTGCTAAGTGCAAGTGATAGTTGTACATGCTTTGTGCATACTATGTGAGACTTACAAGGCTAAGTGCAAGTGACTGTAAGAGATTGTGTAAAGGCCTTGTGCTGTAACCTAGCTCGGGGAAGGAGGATTTGGCGAGGTGCACGGAGATCTCATGTCCTATGAAGAGTAACACCTTATAGCTCTGTGCATGTAGATGATTGACAAAAGATAATAAATAAGATGAAGAGTTGGTGGACATAGCCCCGGGCTGGGGGTGAACCACATATATCCTATGTTGTGGTTGCTTTGTGATTTATGGTTGTTTTATCATTCATATGATTAATTCTTAGTACAATGATGTATTCTTAGATGATTATGATAACTTAGTGCTTAACGATGTGAATAAGATACTAGATTTGATCTATGTTGATGTGTTTAGTGCTTGAATGTGTTGAATCTTGTTGAATATTGTGGTGCGTTGTGATTAGGGTTTATCTGTGCTGTAGACAAAGGTTAAGTACTAATGAATGATTGGTAAGTGTTTTGTTAGAGTATTGTAATCATAGATCTGTGTCCCAGCTAAGGTTACAGACAATGGAGTCCTACAACCACCCCTACCTCTACCTTAGGTGAGACTTCATTTGCTTCGCAGGTGTTGCCGAAAGGGCCAGTAGTTAGGGTTTTGTTGGTGCATTGTTTAAGCGTTGAACCTTGGGTCTGATCCTTTGCCAACAATTACCAATACCCAAATCTACCGACATTAGATATTCCTCTCATGTGCGCATGTTGCACCTCCTTCCAATTGTCACTCTCCTTGTGCACACTTTCTTGCATGTGCATGTGTTGTATTTCCTTCTAGTTGTTGCTTCTATTTCTGCACGCTTTCTTTCCCCACGATCATCCTTCTTTCCACTTCGGCCTGCTGCCAATAGGCCCCCAACACTGATATGTGGCTCGTCCTGATCCACCTAATCCTTTTGAGCTTCCTCGATCTCCTTGGTGATCGTCTGGAACTTTTCCTTGAGTGTTGTTGCCTATGTCTGCGCCTGCACAGTCTTCTCCTTGATTGTGTCCACTACCTGGACTGCCACTTCGTTGCTCAACAATCTTGCACATTCTACTTGGGTCTAGGCTATCTGTGTCTTAGCTTCCTCTGCCTGTGCCAGTACTTCAGATACCTGCTCCTATAATGGCTCCATTTGAGCCTGATGCTCCTGTTTCTAGGTTTGCGTAGAGATTAGCTCTCCCTGCAATTTCTTAATCTCTTGTGTCCCTTTGAAACATTCTGGGATTGGTATGGTATTCTATTTTTGCTTGATCTCTTAGATCGCTTCATTGATACTTTCCTCTTCCTTGTCCTACCGTTGGACCTGTGGATCCTCCTCCAACCTTGTCTAAAGTTGTGTTGCTTTATTGAACAAGTCAATTGCTATGCTAACCTGTTGCTCTATCTCCTACAGCTACATTGTTGCTTCCTTCTTCCTTTTCTCCTTCACTGTTGGTGGGGTGGTTGGTATGAGATGTTCTCGGAGATTCTCGATCTCCTTATGATATTGCTTGATTGCCTGCGCAATCTGATCAATCTTTTCCGCTACTCGAACTTCATTCCCTTAAGTGGTGTTTGGAAGTTTCTCAAAAATTCCTCCTACTCTTCGTTCCAGTTCGTTCCTGCCTTCTCTTTCCTCCTGAGTTTTGAACTTGGCCTGCTCACAAACTTTTTTCAATGCCTCCCACTTCTTTGTTGCTTGTTGTAATTTGACTAAGTCTCTGTGTACGTGAGACTGTACCTCATGGTCGACGCTAACCTGCAGCTTGTGTAGTGCCCTTGATGGCATCTTCATCAAGACCAATTGGATGTGGTTTAAATCCTTCAAGGGTGTCTGCCCCACGATTTCATCCATGCATAGCATGCCAGGTGTGATGTAGACCATTGCGTTTGCGTGCAGTACTGAGTGGAATGGATCTCGTTCTTATACCTCCACTCTTTTGTCAGTATGTGGTGCTAATGGATCTATGCTCCTCCTACTTCTTGATATCTGTACCTCCCCAAATTTCTTAAGGCACTGTCCTATTTCTGCCATCTCTTTTTGCAGTTTGTCCCTGTGATGTGTTGCATGGTCGAAGTCCTCGGCTAGACAATTCTGGACCATTCTAGCGATCATGTCCCCATCATCCTCCATGATTGTATATTATGGAAATGTTCATTGTGCCTTCAATTTCTTATGTGCGCCTCCTTCCTATGTGGCTGGTCTCTTATTTCCCCCTGGTTCTTGTGTGTTGGGATTTGAGGCTGTTTCCTGTGCTCCCTCAACCTGTTTCTACTATTCCTTGGTCGGATGTGTATTCTCCTTCTTCCCCTTCTAGGTTCCTGTCTTCTTTGTCCCTTCGTCTGTCTATCTTGGCTTGCCTTGGCCCATCCTTGGTCGCTTGGGCACTTGGATTTTCGGAGGCTGTGTTTCTCCCTATTCTGCCTCTCCTTTTGTTGTTCTTTCCAACACTTACTGGGTGATGGATGGAGTCTTCCATTCATTGGTCCATTCACTGATGACCATATTGATATCACCCTCTATGATGTATTAGTTCATCTGTAGCCATTGTTTACCTGAATCCTACCTTTCCTATATCCACATTGCTTGTCATGTGGCCTAGAAGTTGGTGATGTCCGCATATCGCGCAACAACCTCTAGTGTTATTCTCCACATTTGGATGATGGCTTCCTACAGGTCACATATGTATGATTCAAATATTATCCCATTCTCCCTCTTATGCCTGGTGTTTGGCCCTGCTTTCAACAATAGATACCTCGCTCCCGCAAGCGTTGGTCTGGTACAAAAAACTACATATCCTGGTTCTTTCCATCCCATGAAGGCTATTAATGTAATCAACCATGAGTAGTGGAACTTTGTGCCTCGATCTTGTGCATCCTTGTAGTCCTCTAAGAAGAAGTTCAATAAGTATGGCACCCAACTCATTGAGGTACCTTTTGTGCACTGGGTTGTGACTGCAATGACTCCAGCTGGTACTTCCTCTCTACGACATTTTCTTAGCAACTTGGAGGCTAAGATTTTTGGCCTAGTTCTGTGGCTACATTGTTGATTCGTTTGATGATGATGCCACTTGTCCCCCTGGTGTTTCCATACTTCTCATTCATTGCTTCTGCCAGTGCTTTCTCCTTGGTTTTGTCATCCAAAAACAACACGGGATCCATACTCCGAATTGGTAACCTTGTTATTTGCGCAATAAGATCAATAGTTATGGCGACAGGCTTGTCCAACCATATGTCCCCTCCATGTGTAACTTCTAACAATTGTTTGATGCATGTTTTTGCATACTAGCCTCGGCCAAAATGCGGTAGGTTCAACAGACCTAAAATTCTTGTTTTCTCTAGCCCAATTTCCCACTGGTATGGCTGGTTAATCGGTTCCGCGAATGGGTTCATACCTGTAGTTTGTAAAAAGACCCTCGGTGCAAGTTCCAAGAACTTGGCTTCATATGCTACATCTTGGTTTGAATATTTGAGCTTCTCGACATGGCCCAATATCTCTGGTCCTAGTTGTACCCCATCTGGTATGCTTGGTAGAACAATTTATGCTGTCAGTTTCTTACCGGGTGAATTTGGAATCTGTATCTTCTCCTTCTGCTGCGGTGGCTGGATCGAAGTTCCAGCGGCTTCTAGTGGTTCCTCTGTATGCCATTTTGGCCAAGACGAGACATATTCAACAGTCTCCCTTGCTGGGTGTTCTGAGATGGTCGTTTGAGACTCATCTGGCTCAACTACTGCTGTCGGATTCGACGTTGTGCCATTAAATTTTGGAGCTTCTTCTGGATTCTCTGGTTGCACCTCCTTCCAGGTTTCTGCTTCCTTGTTCTGTGGTTCCTGTGCCGCTGTGGCCATATCTACACTCGTGGCCTCTTTTGTTGGCTGCTAAATTTCTTCCAGTATCAGTGTAGGAGTCATCGGTGTCGTCTCTGGGGATGGGATTTTGTCGACATTAACGACCTCCGTCGACTTATTTTCACCTTCTTTGGCTTGTCCTCATGACCTGGTTTGGACTCTAGTTTGTCTGGCGGTCTAGCTCGCTTCTTCTTTCTTGGGCGGTGCCATAGTGGTGAGTATCAAATGGATGCTAGACTCGAATAGTCTCTGTGGTCTCTGTGAACTCTTGTTGTGTTCTTTCACCTCTGTCGAAATCTTTCTGCTCTGTCATCGTGAATAGAATATGGCCTCCCATGTCCGTGTGTTGTATGGATTTCCCATGAAGCTTGTCGAGTACATTTTCTTGGTTATGGGTTAAATGCACCTTAGTTACGGATTCAATGCATCTTTGACGGTTTCGTACTTACCATTACTCATGTTTTCCCATGTTCTGTTGGTACGATTAATGTGGCATCCCATCGGTCCTTTCCTCTCTTTAATTTCACCTAGTGTTGTCCTGTCATGTTGCTTTTGCCGCATTTCTTTTTCCCGCTTGTTTCCATTTATATGTAACCATTGTTCCTGTCCTTACCGAATTCGTGTTTCTAAATTCTTGTGGCCTTTCTACTTCTGGCGTACTACGCCCTTTTTAGTTTTGTTCTCTTTTCTATTTTTTTTTTTACTGCGCGGTGGGTGGTCGACTATCCTTTTACGGCTTTAGTCAACCCCTGTTGATCATTCCTCTGATTTCTATGCCTACTAAATCTCTTAATTGTACAACTCCTCCGTTTGTGACAGATATTACTTCATATGGTCCTAACCAATGCATTCTAAGCTTTCCTGGGTGCCGTAACGATTTGTTGTCATACATCAATACTAGATATCCTTCCTTGAACATTTTATTCTTGATGTGTCTATCGTGCCAAGATTTGTCTCTTGCTTTCTGCACTTGTTTATGGAATCCTGCCAATATTCAGTCTTCCTCCATGGTCAATAACAGATTCAGTCTCTCTTGTACTGTGCCTCGTTCTGTCATTTTTGTGATAGATGCTACGCACAAGCTGGGTACTAAAAAATCTAATGGCACTGTTGCTTCTTGGACATAAACCAATCTAAATGGCGTGTGCCTTGTCAAATTTTTGCATGTAGTCCTGTATGCTCATAATACTGCTGGTACTTTGAGGTCCCAGTTGTCTCTGTTGACGTTGCAAATCTTATTCAATGTGTTCTCCAGAATTTTGTTGAAGGCTTCCACTATGCCATTTGCCTGTGGATTATATGGTGTTCTCTTCTAGTGGTAGACTTCAAATTATTCAGTCATCATGCAGATGGTGCTATTTATGAAGTGCATGCCTTGGTTGCTCATCAAAACTCTTGGGCACCCAAATCAAGTGATTACTTTTTCAAACAAAAAGTGCGCTTTTGTTTCTGCGCTGCAATCTTTTATTGGTGTGGCTTTCTCCCATCTTGTTAAATATTTTGTCACAGTGATAATGTACCTATCCCCTGTTCTTTTTGTCGGTGGTTTGATTGGTCCCACAAAGTCTATTGCCCACTTGTCAAATTCTTGTAATGTTACTTGTGGTCGTAATGACATCCTGTCCCTTCTATTGGGTTTGCCTACCCTTTGACAGACATTGCATCTTTGACAGTACTCCTTTGAATCTCTATGAATCATTGGCCACCATATTACTGCACGCAATACCTTCTATGCGGTAGCTTTACCCGCATAATGACCTCCTACTATTCCCTCGTGGGCTTCTGCTAGGACTCTTGGTATTTCATGCTCTAATGTATATCTTTGCAAGATGCTATTTGCGCCCATTTTATATAAATGTCTTGCAATCAGTTGATAGTCGGTAGCGCAGACTACGAGGTTTTTCTTTCACGCAGTGCTATATTATTGTGGTGCAGTACCTGTACTCAAGTATTGAATGATATCTACGAAGTATTCATCAACAATCTGTACTGAGAATAACTGTGCATCTGAAAAGTTGTCTTCTAAATTCGTAGTTTCTTCTCCATTTGTGACCCTCGACAGGTGGTCAGGTCTTGCATTCAATTTCCCTGGTTTAACTATTACTTCAAAGTTGAATTCTTGGAATAGTAGTAACCATCAACAATTTATCCCCCCCAACACTAGCTTGTTGACTAGGTATTTCGGGGCTGAGTGATATGTGAAAATTTTAAAGTGTTTTCCCAATAAGTAATGTATGAATTTATGCAGTGCATAGACCATGGCTAGGCCTGCTCTTTCTGTCGTGTTATAGTTCTGTTATGATTATGATAACTTCCTTCTTGAAATGCTATTGGGTGATCCAAGTCTCCGCTCCTGGCTGTGCCATGATAGCTCCAAGTGCTATGGCTGATGCATCTACATGCACATGGAATGTCTTTTCCCAGTCTGGAAATACCAATATCAGCGTGGTAACCATCTTTTCCTTCAAGGTATCCAGACCGTGTTGACACTCGTCATTCCATTGAAACTTTGTATCCTTTCTTAACATCTTTTCCATTGGTGTTGTAATCTACACATATCCTTTGATGAATTTCTTGTAGTATCCTATGTGTCCTAACGTCGCTCTTAGTTGACAGACTATTTTTGATGCTGGAAAATTAACAATGACTGGGATCTTTGCCGGATCTACTAATAAACCTTGTTTGCATACTATGTGGCCCAATAGTATCCCAAACGGTGTTCCAAATATGCATTTCTTGATGTTCAGTGATATATGGCACTGTCTACATCTTTCTAACATCAATCGTAAAACTTCCACATGGTTTTTCAATAGGCTATAGATTGTCCAATGATCCAGGTATACTTCAAGAAAATGATGGATGAATTCCTTAAATGCTGCGATGACCACTCTGGAGAATATTGCTGGTGGGTTCTTCAGTCCAAACAGCATGACTGTGTACTGATAATATCCCCATTTTGTCACAAACGTGATCTTGTGTATGTCCTCCCGTGATATCTTAATATAATGGTAGCCCGAGAATCCATCAGTGAATGAGTAAGCTTCATGTCCACCCATGTTCTCTAACACTTCATATGTGAACGGTGTAGGGAACGGGTCGTGTAGGCATGCATCATTGAACTTTCTCAATTCAACGCATATCATGATCCCTGCTTGTTTCTTGTCCTGTACTACCATTGGACTTATCCACTCTGATTCCTCGACCGGTTCCATGATGTCGGCTTCGAGCATCCTATCGATCTCAACTCTGACTTTCTGTTTGTATATTGGGTTCAATCTGTAGGGTCGATGTCTAATATGTCTCGCTTCAGGTCTGAGTGGTATCTTCATTTCTCCCAGTTCTCCGGCTATACCCTTAATCTCTATGAAGGTTGTGGGAAATAAGTCGTTATACTTGCGCAAAAATTATGTGATTCTTTCCACTGTTTGTTCATCCCAGTAATCTCCAATGTTGGCCATTTTGTGCTACTCCGATGTCCCAATGTTAACTTTCTTTACCTTGATTGGCGCATAAATGACTTCTGATTCTATGGTTGGTCGTTCAACATCTATTTCACCTTCTACTTCTTAGATCTGAATATCACACAGATCATCTTCATCTGGTGCTTCCTCATGTACATGGTAACATGACAACAGTTCCTTGACTGTCTTCTTGTTCCACTGTTGTTCTTCGGTGATTAATTCTACTTTTGGTTCTTCGATGAATATTACTCCTCTAATCCATTTAAGGGCTGCGTCTATGTTGGGGTTCTCATGCTTGAATGAAAAAGTGATTGAAAAATAATGTTGCAATGCCATCCATGTCGTAGTTCCTTTGCGCAACTCTTGGTCCATATACCAATTCTCTGGTATGCCCTCTAGAGTATGTATGAAGTGATGAGGCCATTCCTATGGTGGTGTCATTTTCCAGAGCATTCTACATGCCTCCAAGTGTTCCGCTGGTTCTCTGTGTCCTTCATATTTCTATTGTTTGTTGTTTTTTGGTTCTGCATCAAACCTTATGCACAATAACTTCTTACACTGGTACCAGTCTATGATTGTCTCTCTATGTGCGCCCCACCATCTTGGCAGTGTGGCCTTTAGTGCTAAGTCAAGTGCTAACAGTCTCTGGTTCTATAACACTACGTCTTCGTATTGTGTCAAGAATGTTTCCAAATCATTTATTCCATGGAAACTGGGTGGTTATCTGATTTATGTGCCTATCCATCTTACTGCGCGGTCTATTCTTGCACATATTCGCGTCGATACTTCGTGTAGCCTCTGCTTCCAGTTCTCTAAACCGATCTCTGAGTCTTTTGCACATGAAGTAATTCTCTGCCAACTGAGTACCCTGTCTACAGTTGGGTTTACATAATCCTCATCGCGTGAAGTTGTTCTATACAACTAGTCGATTTCCTCTAAGTCTAGGCAAGTAGGTTCTACAAACCTCTCCCCTTCTGATGGGTCTAATGGCGCGATGATCCTATATTCTCCGGACTCAAATGTCATTTTTCTGGTCTTCAAATTGATTATGGCCTAGTTTTCAAACGCCCAATCCAGACCAAGCAATGCCGGGTAAGGTGTTGTGTCGTCCACTATTTCAATGACATCGAAATCTGCTTTAGTGTGCACTCCATCAAGATCTACTGTCACTCCTTTTAGTCTACCTATTGGTAGGAATCTGTGTTGGTTTGATAGTTTCAATTGGACGTTTGAGTATCCCAATGTTGGCTCTCCCATGCATTGCTATGTCTTTTTTGGTAATACATTCACTTTAGATCCTAGATCCAGTATAATGTCTCCCATATTGAAATCCCCAATGCTAGCATTCAGTCTAAATTACCTACTTATTCTTCTTTTTGTGTGTGGGTGATTAACTGTTTTAGGTTCTAGCTTGCCTTCCATCTCACTACTACACTTTTATAGGATGTTTTTCAATATTTTCACAGATGATGGATCACTTAATACGTTTACACATGATTGTAAAAAGCCTTTGATTGTACTTACTTGTCCCGTGGGTTTCATTTCGTTGGTATGATCCAATGATGGATGCATCTCGTATCCTGGTGCTTCCTTGTTATGTTGCACAGTGGAAGTCGACGTTGTGCCCTCCCTCTGAAATTATTGTTTGGCATCTTTAAAGATCTCCTTTTCTTTCTGCGCATTGAACTGCTTCCTGGGTTCAATTTTCTTCCTTACCCATTATTTCTGCACTGGGTCTTATCGAACTACGTCAATGCTTATTTTATCTCCTCCGCGGGTAAGTATGTTGTTGTTTCATCCTTCATCCCTTGCTTTGGCTAAAATCCATTGAACGTTCTGATTGTTCTGGTTCCTCTTTTCCTGAATCTTCACTAGTAGTGTCGGACATTCCTCTGTATCATGGTCTGATGCGCGACAATAAATACAAGTTGTTGGTGGAAGTGGACATTCCCTTACATAATTTCCCAGTTGCTGACAATTGTGACATGTGACTGGTCCTCTACCTCGTCCGAAACCTCCTCGGGCTCATCCTCCTCCTCTATATCCTGCTCGATCTCCTCTCGACGTGTTATACTGAGGTGCCTGATTATACTGCACAGTATTGTACTAATGTTGTGTTGGATTGTACTGCAGTTGTGCGTTATTGTATGGTTGTTGCGTAGTGTTGTATGGAGTTGGGACTTGATTGAAATGTGGCACTACTTTCCCAGTCATCATTTCAGCCTATACCCTATATGCATCTGATGTCCTTTCTCGCATTAGCTCCATAGTTATACAATATTTATCGTCGTGGCCCACTGACTTGCAAAAGGTATAATATGAATTCTTTGGGACTGTCTGGTATTTCTGCATCAGTGTGCAGTGATAAGGGTCATGACCTGGTTTCTTATAGATTTCACACCATAATCCTCCCATTGGTAATGGATTCGACATTCTTGCTGCCATATACTGCATGAATGTTGGATATTCGTTCTTGTGGTGTCCTTCCATCCTGCATGTGGTACACCAAACGACTTCTCGTTCGTCCTTGTTCTTATTCTGGTTCAGTTGAAACGTGAGATTCTTCAAATACTACTTCAGTTCTTCGATAGCTGGGTCTATCTGTTGGTACTGGTTTTTTTCTAGTTGCAAGTCTTCCTGCAGAGCCTCTACCCGCGTTTGAAATTTTTGTTGTCGTAAAGGGTATTTTAAGTGTGGGAGTAGTGAATTGAAAAAAAGGTGTCGATGTTGCATGTCGGTCATGAGGTATTTTAACTTTCCCTTTAATCACTTGAATCTCTGGTCAATATCCCATATAGACTCTCCTGGTTTCTGTCTTATTTCGATCATCTTGTTCATGTACTGATCCTCTGAGCTTGGCTTCTGGAACTCATTAATCAATAATTTCTTAATGTCTTCCAGTGTCCTTGTCGTCCCAAGGGACCTGTTTGTGTCTAGACTCATGTACTAGTCTATTGCGTTGTCTCTTAGCGTAATAGCTAGCTGTGTGAGTTTGGTATCTTCATCAATGATCTATTTTTCTTCCCAGATCTTTGCACAAATGAACAAGTGCTTCTCAGGGTCTTCTGTTGCTTCTCCCCAAAATTATGGTAACCAGATGGTAGGATAATGTCTCGCCATTTTGAATACTAAACTACTACCTCCTTCGCGTGGTGTAGATACTTGACCTTGCTGCCTGAACCGGCTCTTCCAGTTGTTGTTCCTTGTGTAGATGTACTTCCTGCTGTTGGACTTCCTCTGAACTGCAAATGTCTAAACGGTGGTGTTCTCTTTGGTGTATTAGTCGCACATGGGTTCATGGGTTCCACATTGACATTAATATGGACAGGATGGTTGCCTTCTCCTCCTGCTCTTGGACCTCTCATCTTCCTCTCGTATGTTGCACGCAGAAGTTCCTCAATCTGCTCCATAGCTCTCTTCTTGGTATTCACCTTGTATTGGTAGGGTGCTCCGCTACGCGTCTTTCAAGTTGTCTCCAAGATCCACTGGATCTGGTCGTCATCCATCATGATTAGGTCCAAGGGTTCCTCCTTCTTGCCCATATCCTTGCCTCCTTCCATTTCTCCTCTCTTTGTCAGTGCTTGCCCCCTTCCCCCATGCACGCAGGGAAGTTTAGCTGTGTGATTCCATTGTCATTACACCCTTTTTATATATCAATATCTTAATTGAAGTATACAGTGATCGAATGTACCTTCCTCGAGGTCCGTGTAGAAATTCTTTCTCTACTGCGCTGTATGACTTCGCTGTGTCAACAACAAACTCTGTTATAAACCCCGCCACAATACTGTCAAGCCAAAAGTCTACTGCGCGGGTGAATTTATTGTTCACCTATTGTAACTTCTTAATCTGTACGGGGGTCCAGTGTAATTGTCGAATCTAGTTTGTCACGTGGTTATCCTTCAACCTTAGTATCCACTACTGCAACAGATGTGGAAAATCACTGAAAAATACTTCGTGCAAATCAATAAACACGTATTTGTCCAGATATTTGCGGGGTGTGATTCTAGGGTTTCTATTGTCTTTCTGTGCAAACTCTAGCTCTTTAGTTCTCAAAAAAGTTTCGATTTCTACTTTTGTGAGGTTCCACGGTCTCAACATCCCCTTCTAATGGCTCATTGATCTCTTTTTTTCTTTGCTCATTTTCCGCTCCACCTATCTCATCTACTCAATCCTCCTATGTTTCTTCCAACGACAACATAACCATTTGTTGGTTTGTATTTTACTCTTATTTATCTATTGTTTGATTTATTGACCCAGGGTTCATGTCTTTCGAGTTTCCAACAAAATCCTCTAAAACTATTAGCCCTCCTGGTAAACCAGAAGACAACTCAACACACAGAATGCACCGTGCAGTCTCGCCCAAGATAAATTTAATGGGTGGCTGTAAGAATCACGTGTTTATAGCCTAGGATTGAGTGCAATATATGGGATCTGTATTCTAAACCATTTATTATAACTTGTGATTGCAATCTACTGTTATTCACAACTATGAAGTAACCTTCATAGCTTATTCCCTCAATAACGCAACAACATTTAAACACGCACTATAATAACTCATTCATTCATTCAACACAACAATTAACTACCGAAAAGATGACAAAGATATGCATGCATTCATCACATTACACATACGTTACCATGGTTCACCCTCTCCTGGGCTACGTCCACAAAGATTTGGCTCTTGGCTCTTTTGTTATGGTAGTTCTGCATATCTAGCACCGCATGCTTACAATTCTCCTCCGATGGGTAAGATCTATATGAGGAGAACTAGATCACACTAGGCCCCTCAGCCTGCGATATAATCCTCAGATATTCCTTCTCTCTTCTCCTTTAGATCAACAACTTACAAAATAGTACATAACAAAATTACAATTCGCATCGACTCATACAACAATCTTAACAATGCAAAAAGCCAACCTATGATACCTACGTATTAGAACCCTCTATAATACCTCAGTATCGGTATTTATAAATATTTGGCTCTTCAACCATTACAATAAATTACCAAAACCCTAACCCTACTAACATTAGATCTTCCTCTCATGTGCGCATGATGCTCCTCCTTCTAGCTGTTGCTCTCCTTGTGCACGCTTTCTTGCATGCGCGTGTGATGTGTTTCCTTCTAGCTGTTACTATCGTTTCTGCATGCTTTCTTTCCCCACAATCATCCTTACTTCCACTTCGGTTTGCTGCCAAAAATGACCCATACAAGATAGCGGTGAAGTCATATTTTGGTTATGGGTACCTGAAAATGTGCAGGAAAAGAATTAAGGTTCCTGTAGCATGCATGGATAAATTGGGTAAAACAACCTAAACTTCTCCAGACCATAACTTTCAACTCAGAGCTCGGATTTGAGAAACAAAATATTAGTTGGAAAGGTATTGAGGTGTAGAATACATATATCCACTTAGAATTTTGAATTAGACAATGAAAATTCTTAGAAATTAATAAATAGATTTATGTAGCAGTAAAAGAGTGGAAATTGCAACATATAAATGTTGTAACTTTTCGCTCAGAACTCAAATTGAGGCATGGGTACAACCGTTGGAAAGATGGTATAGAGAGGAATGCATATAGGGAATCATAATTTTTATTTGGTGCATTATGTACTCCATAAATGATGAATAAATAAACTATATTCTAATGGATGAAATTTTTTATGCTATGTATGTTCTAACGAAAATTATTACATGCACATTTCTTGCAGAGTTGAAAGTACATGAAAACAACTTTGGTTCTTATATGAGGAATGGAGTTATGGAAGATGCTCAGGGATCTTAAATCCACGGGGAAGATATCAGATGTCTTCATGTCAGCATGCAGAATGTCGAGACATAGTCAAATGGGAGAAGAGAGAGGCATGAGCCTGTAACTATGACAAGCCTACATAGGGAAGTGAATAGCTACAAGGATGATAATGAAAGAATCATGAAGGCTAATGAAGAGATACTTCAAATTTTGAATATGTTGCACAAGAAATTCAACAAAGACTTTGGCACCAAGTGAGCAGCTAGTGCTAGGCAAGTGTCAATATCTAGATCCCAAATCAAAAGGGATGAACATGGAAATGATAGAAAATCAAGAAGCATGAGAAGGATCCATCATTCTCCAAGGAATTCCACTAACATAAATCATGCAAGTTCGGGGCCATGGAGAAACCCAAGTGTGTCTCTTGTTCATAGGAAAAGAATAATGTCTGAGACATATATCTTGCAAGGTGATATTAGGAATATTAAGCCACCAACTTTCAATGGTGAGCACATGAAAGGAGAAGAGGCAGAGGCCTAGTTGTTGGAAATGAAGAAATAATTCTAGCTGCATGATTACCCCTCCCGTGTAGAAGCTAGAATTTCCACCTACCATTTGCAAGGAACGACAACCATGTGGTGGGACCAGCTTAAGAAAGCCAAGAACCTTGATGAGAAGAGGATCTCATGGAGGAAGTTCAAAATAGTATTTCCAAGAGAAATATTTGTCCGAACATTATTATGAAAGGAAGATGAAAAATTTCTTTGAAATCAAGTTGGGAACCATGACAATGGACGAATGTGAAAATACGTTCTTTGAGTTATTGAAGTATGTTGACTTTATCAAGGATGAGAAGGTAAAAATCCAAAAGGTTTCTAAGTGTGTTACCATCCTTCTATAGTGACAAGATTCAATATGATAACCCCAAAACCTTGGAAGAAACCATAAGGAGAGCAAGGCATCTTTATGAGCATAGCAAAGGAAGGCCAGTTTTCCAAGAAGATTGGAATGACAAAATGAAAGGGAAAAAGGATCAAAGGAAGAAATGTTTCAAGCCTCCCTTTTTCAGAAGTAATTCCCAAACAAATCAACAAGGTCAAGCGGCCCAAAATCAACACAAGACTATAGATTCATTTGGGAAAAGGCCAAGGAAACAACCTATTCAATGTTGGGGATGTGAGATAAATCACTTATATATGGACTAGCCTCACAAAGGAGAAATAATGAGGATTGTCCACAACATTCAAGAGGCGGAAACAATGGAAGACACAGGAGGGAACATGCCAAGGATTTATGCAGCCTTGGACAACAAGCAAGAAAATTATCAATATCATGTGATTGAAGTGGAAGGTAAGATTGACAAACATCCCATAGAAATTTTAATTGATTCTGGAGCTATCCATAGTTACATAACTACTAACATTGTTCAAAGATTTCACTTGCAAAGGAGTAAGCATAAGAAATATTAGTTAGTTCAGTTAGCCACAGGGGCTAAGTGTTGGAGTTACTTCACACACACCTAGGATTTATTTTTCCTAAGGTTTTTCCTTGTTTATTAGTCATAATTAGTCATTATCTAATCTCCTATATTTTAGGGGAGAATATTCCACCTTGAGAATATTATCTTTCAGTTGACACTTCAGTTTGACTAGTTGAGTTGAGTTTAGATGTTGCATTGGTTTTGTCACCATGCAACATTGGGATAATCACCAACTAATGTGAACTTTCCTTGGGGTCATCACCAAACTGGCGCATTACTCTTGATTCCATGAGTTAACTCCTCACTAGTCTATGTTGAGTCAATTAACTGAAGACAAGTTGACTAATTAACTCAACTAGGTGGCAATTCACTTCTATAACTTCTTGAGAGACTAGACTAGGTGGAATTTCACTCCCATAACTGCTGGTGTGTGTCCAAATCACTCTATACCACCACTATGGCACATTGGTTCTCCTCCAGTGCACACTCATTGAGTTATACAAAGTATATCATGTGTAAATTATTCATTATAGATAATGGTTAATGATAATTATTTCATTCTTTCTCTCCTTATTTGTCTTTCTCCTTTTCTCTCTGCAAATGTGTGTATCATTGTTTATCTAGATCTATTTTGTGCAGGTTCAACACATTTACATGGTATCAGATCCGGTGGAGTGCTAAGAAAAAGCTACACCAAAATATTTTGCAGGTACAAAAGATTGAAGACATTGGAAATATGGATTTCCAAAAAGAATTCATTCTTACACCTTACAACTATTTTGCATGGAAGAGAAAATAACCATACATGTATGAACTAGAGGGTTGTATAGGTTAACCTTGAATACAAATACATAACCGACATCAGCCATATAAAAATCCAATTACTTAAATCGCATGGAACAATTTGCAGTCTTATTTCTCCCGGTCTCCTTTTTCATATATCTTCCTGTAAGACTCCCAATGAAGCCTGGACCAACTTGGAAGGGCTCTTTGAAAAATAGGATGAGATAAGGGGACACATGCTAGAGGTGGAACTGCTTACATTGGATCCAAAAAGCTTTGACAATATCTAAGATTTCTTTACAAAATTCAAGGATTTACTGTCGCAACTCAAAGCTTGCAGGGTTGATAAGTCGAAGGAGGAGAAACAAATGGTTCTCACCATTTTCTCCAAGCTTGGTCCTGAACTCTATGTATTCCTATTCACATTCCATTATGTCAGATTCGCCTCTAGAGCCACCTGGAAGATTCCTTCTCTTAAGGACTTTATCGAATCCTTGACACAATAGCAAACCAAGCTCATCAACATGGGCACAATAAAAGGCCCAAGGGTGCATGCACTGACTGTGCAATATGAAAAACAAAAATATCAGAAATCTAAAGATAAAGATAAAAATAAATCTCATGCACATCCGAAGAAGAAAGGGTACACAAAACCCTTCATCGATGCTTCCGGATCCAAAGGGAAAAAGGGAAGAAAAGGGGAGAAATGCATGTATTGTCACAAATGATTCCATCCAGAATCCGCATGCATGCAAAACCAAATATATCTAATGTCTCAAATACTTCAACAAAACAACCTTGGAGATCACATCCCCGAGGGTGCCAAGAAGAAGAAGCCAGGAGATCCAAATTCCAAGAAAGACAATTCTAGCCATGCCTTGATTTCCATCAACTCCTCTCCCGATGCTTGAATCATATATTCAAGAGCATCAAATCACATGGCTGCCTCAAAAGTAGTATAATCTTCTTTGGATGCATGCAAAAGTCCTCCTATTCTGACGGGGGACAACTCTTCTATTGAAGTCACCAACAAATGAAGGATTGAACTCACTAATGGAAGCTTCAAGAATGTGTTGCATGTTCCCAAAATTTCTATCAACCTTCTCTTCATGTATCAGATGGCGAATTCTGACATATATGACATGCAAACCAACTCCAGGGTTGCTACCGGTGAGGTAAATCATCATTCTAGATTGTATTTTTTTCTAAATTCATTGAACCTAATTTTTATTTACTGCTTACTCATGCATATGAAAGTAGTAGGATATGGCATGAAAGGTTTGGACATTTGAATTTCAGATACATGAAACAACTTAGCAAGAAAATATTGGTTTATGGTCTGCCAAACATCCATTTCTCCAAGGGAGTATGTGAGGGATGTGTTCTTGGAAAACACCCTCAAGAGAAATTCTACAAAGGAAAGTCTCAGTGAGCTTCCACACTTTGATCGATAGTGACCTTATGGGTCTTTTTCCACATCCATCCATCATCAAAGAGAGGCTTTTCCTCATTTTTGTTGATGATTTCTCACGTTTTACATGGATCTACTTTCTTAGGAAAAAATCCAAGGTCTTTCAACACCTCAAAGATTTCAAATCCCTGGTTGAGACACAGTCCGGAAAGAAGATCAAAGTCCTCCGAACTGATAACAGGGAAGAGTATGTAAATCATGAGATCCATAATCTTTTCCATGAGGCAGAGATTCAGTGGCAACACACAGTTCCCTATACTCCGCATCAAAATGGAGTTGCTAAGCAAAAAAACAGATTTCTAAAGGAGATGGCATCTTACATGTTGCATGCAAAGTCACTACCATAGAGACTATGGGCCGAAAAACTTAATTGTGAAACATACATTCAAAACATATCTTCACATAGATATGTCAAGGATAAGACCCCCTATGTCAAGGATAAGAATGTCTGATAGACATGAATGGACTTAACACAAAGGTAGATGTAAATATCATACCATTGGGTTCATATGACTGTCTAATTGGTATGGATTGGTTGGAAAAACATGATGTTGTCCTATACTGTTACAAAAATACAACCACATGTCTTGATGAGGAAGGGAAACAAGGAAAGATTCAAGGCATTCCAAGAGCTGTAGTTGTTAGAGAGATTTTAGCCATGCAGTTGAAGAAGAGTTTTAGGAAGGGATGTCATATTTTTGCATCCCATATGTAAGAGACATCCAAACATAAAGTGTCAAGCATCAAATACCATCTGGTCTTAAAATATTTTGATGATGTTTTTAGAGAAATCATATGATTTTCACCAAAGAGAGACATTGATTTCTCTATAGATTTGGTGCCAGGAGTTGCCCCAATGTCTAAAACACCTTACATAATGGGCACATTAGAATTGAAAGAGTTTCAGATGCAACTTGAAGAGTTGCTAAAGAAGGGGTATATACACCCAAGTGTGCCACCTTGGGAAGCCCCAGTTATTTTTGTGAAGAAGAAAGAGGGAATCTTAAGGTTGTGCATTGATTTTAGAAAATTGAATAATGTCACCATAGAGAACAAGTATCCTTTGCCAAGAACTGATGAATTATTTAATGAGTTGAAAGATGCAAGAATATTTCCGAAGATTGACTTGAGAATAGGTTATCATCAAGTAAGGATAAAATAAGAAGACATCATCAAGAAAACATTCATGACAATATATGGGCATTATGAATTCACGGTAGTGCCATTTGGACTATCAAATTCCACAATATTTTTTATGTGTTTGATGAATGGAGTGTTTAGGGAGTACTCAGACAAGTTTGTAATTATGTTCCTAGATGATATACTTGTATACCCTAAGTTAGAAGAGGAACATGAAAAAAATTTAAGAATGGTGTTGCAATTTTTAAGAGAGCATAAGTTGTATGCTAAGGTAAGTAAGTGCATATTTTATCAAAAGAAGATTTACTAATTGGGCATATAATTTCAGCAGATGGGATAACTATGGATATTTGAAAGATAGAAGCCATTAGAGGATGGCCAACGCCAAAGAATGTGACAAAGGTTAGATCATTCATGGGTCTTGACGGTTATTACCGAAGATTCATAAAAGGTTTTTCAAGGATTGCAAGTCCAATCACTTCTTTGCAAAAGAAGGGAGTGGAGTTTGAATGGACACCCAAGTGTGAAAAACGTTTTCAGCACTTGAAGAAAATATTGACAAGTGCATCAATATTGAAGATTGCAGATCCAAATGAAGATTTTTTTGTGTGTACTGATGCATGCAAGGAAGGGCTTGGAGGATTCCTTAGTCAAAAGAATCATGTGGTATGTTATGAGTCCAGAAAACTAAAGGAGCATGAAAGAAATCATGCTACACATGACTTGGAGTTAGTGACAATTGTACATGCATTAAAAATGTGGAGACATTACCTCATGGGGAAGAAATTAAAGCTAAGAACAGACCACTGTGGTCTGAAACATTTGTTTAGACAACCAACACTAAATGCTAGACAAACTAGATGACTAAGATTTCTGAGTGAATATGACTTTGAAATTAAGCATATAAAGAGAAAGGAAAATAAAGTGGCTGATGCACTCAGTAGGAGAGCTCATGAATTGCATATTGCATCCATCAACATGTACATGACATATCTGGAAAAAAAAATTGTTGTAGCAACAAACTCATATTAGAGTTATTTAAAAATAAAATAAACATTACAACAAGGTAATTTTCAGCAAAAAATTAATTTTTATGATCTGAAAGATGATGAACTTTTTATGTATAAAGGAAAGGTGTATGTGTCGAATTCTAGTGAGATGAAAAATGTGGTTTTGAAGGAAATGCACAATGTGTTATATACCGAGCACCCAGGTTATCAAAAAACAATTGTAGTTGTAAGAAGCCAATATTTTTGGCCAGGAATGAAGAAAGAAGTGACTAATTACATAGCGATATGTTTAGAGTGTCAAAAAGTGAAGATTGAACATAGGAACCCAACGGGTTTGTTATAGCCATTGCCCATTCCAAAGTTGAAATGTGAAGTTTTCACAATTGATTTTGTTACAAAGATTCCCAGAATAGTGAAGCGATATGATTCCATCATGGTGGTGGTGGATAAATTGACTAAGACAACACATTTTATTCGAGTAAAGACTACACACAAGGCACCAAATATTGCGAAAATATATATGAAAGAAGTTGCTAGGCTACATGGAGTGCCTAAGGCAATAGTTTCAGATAGAGATCCAAAGTTTACTTCAAATTTTTCGAAAGGTTTGTTCAAAGGCTTTAGAACAAATTTAAATCTTAGTACAACATATCATCTAGAGTCAGATGAGAAAACAAAAAGGACCAACAAGATAATTTAGGACATGCTTAGAATGTATGTGACAGATCAACCATCGAAGTGGGAAGATTATATTCATTTAATGGATTTTGTATACAATAATGGGTATCATGCCTCATTGAAAATGAGTCCATTTGAAGCATTGTATCGAAAAAAATGTAACACACTAATGAGTTGAGATAATCCAATAGATAGAGTGGTTGTTGGGCCAGAATTGTTAAAGGAAATGGAAGAGAAGATGGAAAAGATAAAGTAGAATTTAGAAGCTTGCCACGATAGGAAGAAACATTATGCATACAATAATACAGTGTTTAGAGATTTTAAAGTGTGAGAACATGTGTTTTTAAAAGTAAATTAAAAGAGAAGTTCACTAATATTAAGAAGTTTCCCAATGTTGGACACAAGATATTGTGGACCTTTTGAAATATTAGAAAATATAGAGGTAGTTGCATACATGCTACCATTTCCTGCATCCATGAGAGTGCATAATGTATTTCATGTGTCATTATTGAATAAATATGTGCCTGAACCTAACCACATAAATGATTGGAATGTGATCCAGGTGGAGCACGAAGGGGATTTCTGGGTGGAACCAGTAAGCATCCTGGACCGGAAAGTCAAAGTGCTCAAGAACAAAGTCATAGGGTTGTTAAAGGTTCAATGGACCTGTTATGGTCATGAAGATGCTATGTGGGAGAATGAACAAAAGATGTAGGAGTAATACCTGCAAAACTTATACAATTTTGAAGAAAATGGAATGCAAGACTCCATTTTGAGCATCTTGAGTTTCAAAACCACATCTCAGAGTCCTAGCCAACTGCGCTAGGGACCTTGATAAAATAATGACTCATTCTGTGTGTTAGCATTGATAAACGGATGGTATGCCCCTTGATTTATCCCTAATAAATGGATGTTACATCCTTTGGGTTAACCTTGATAAACAAATGGTGCATTTTTTGGGTCATCGAGTTGAGAGGAATGAGAGATTACGGTTGGAAATGTTGCTAGAGTTGTTAAGTTGTAGAATTCTTATTTCTAAGTATAGTGATGTAAATTTACATATATGTATATCTTCATAGTGTGCAACGAGGATGATGCACAATTGTAGACGAGGGGGAATGTAACATCCCCACTATAATCCGAGGTTTAATTAATTCTTATGTAGATATAATGTGTGGCTACGTCCAAAGTGATGTAATATGTGAATTGTATTCCTGTGTTTTAATAATAAAATGTGATGCCCGCTGCTAAGGAGACATGGACAAAAGATGGGGGCTTAATTAATCCACAAGAGAGGGGAGTGTCTAGGATAATGGCCAAGAGGGGCACAAAGGGGAATTACCAATGTATATTTTAATCCAACCCATTTTCCTAAACTTGTTATTTGTATATGAACCTTCCCATTTCAGATTGAGTGTTCCCAAAACCAATCATTGAATACAAGTAAGAGGGTGGGTGTAAGTAGTCACGTCCCAAAGTTATTCGGCACATGGGGGTTGAGTAAAATTAGCTTGGGGAAGAGTGTGAGTCAAGAGAGGAAAGCCAAATAGAGGAAATTTGTATGGGTTGAGAGCGTAGTTTTACAGATTAAGTTTTTGTGCATGAGGAGAAAGTAGAGAGCAAGAAATAGAGCTTAAAGTTGGTGCAACCATGGAGGGTGAATTTTAGAGCAAGATGACATGTATTGGAGCATATTTGGAGCTGAAAAATGAAAAGCCAGGTTGTCAAGATTGAAGAGTGAACTCTTGAGTGAGTTGCACTAGAACAACAAGTGTTTGTTGTGTGTTTGCTGGTAGTTTTCCTAGCAACAAGTTCCCTTGAGTTCCCAACTGAGATATTCATGGTTACTTGCGCCAGAGAGAGCCCAATAAACGAATGGAATGCCCGAAGGACTGAGAGCAGTGAAGGGAAACATTCCTTGGGTTAGACAGGTTTTATGAGGAAAATGACGCAAGAGCCCAATAAACAAATGGAATGCCCGAAGGACTGAGAGCAGTGAAGGGAAACATTCCTTGGGTTAGACAGGGTTTATGAGGAAAAGAACTCATGGAAAATATGGATAGATGTAGGAAAGCTAAACATTTTAAAAACTATTATTTTGAAACCATTTTATAATTTATTATAAATGATTTTATTTTAATAATTTTTATTTCGTTTAAATAAATTTGTGACATTATTGATGTCTTTTACTTTATATTAGCCATTTTTGTAAAATATTGGGTTTATACCAAACCCAATACTTAGTCGAGCCTAATCTCCAAGTCACCATCCGACCACAATCATCGCCAAGTGTCAACAAACATAACAAGTGCCATAGCACCAAGGGAAAACCCACATCTAAAGTTATGCACTACAGGTCATATAGATATGATAAGGCTTGTCAATATAAACAATAGTAATATTAGCTATATGGTGCATGTGGGATAATTCTCATTGCACGCACAGTAAAAGTGCACCCAACGTCAAGCATGCGCTCAATATACAAACGCCAACTGTCAAGAGAGTGTCAAGGAAGATCGATGACTATAATGAATTACAGCCGACCCAACAGATTTGTCATTTAACGAATGGGGAGGGTCCGTAAAACTCAAACCGAGTTTGTTTTTTATTGACGTGGCAACATCCCATCCCAACAATTGTGGCCCCCCTCTATATAGTTTGCAAAACCATAGAGACACCTCCCGCAATGTATGTGAGTATGATAAGTGGAAAAATGTAATATAGAACACGTAAAGTTGCTCGTACCATTGCTGGATCGAATCTCGTCATCAACATTTGAGTTCAAGTTTTTGGTATGGATATTTTTTAAGGGTTCGATCCTCGGGGTCTCTTAGCAACAGTAGCAACTGCCATTTCCTATCGCAGCAAACTGGGACCTCGACCGCCAAAGATGTCAGAGAACTGAAACTTCCATCGTTTGCTACATGCCACGACTTTACATAGGCCCTTCCACCGATCAGGTTTTGCAAATGAGGAAAAAATTCCTCAGCCCCTCTCTCGTTTTTACTAGAAGTTGCTAAAAGTTGCTAAACATTGTTGAAGGGAAGACACAATACATGTTTGATGAGAATGAACGTCGATAAAAGATTGTATCGAGAAAATGGTGATGGATTTACAAACTAAAAGGGAGATCTTGCCAACACTCAAGGAAATTCTAAGATTGTTTGATGATCCTTATGGGAATTCAGTTGAGGCCATTCTCACAATGCAAAATGAATATGAGACACTTGATTATTCTCTTAATAACCAAGAAATCCTTGATGAAGAAGGTGGAATGGATGAGGCTTTTGATGATGTAAGTCCTGGACTTTGAATGCAATGACAATGGTGGAGTTGTGAAGGATGGCTTGGCTCTATGTCTGGTGGTGCTATTATTTTAGAGTGGCTTGACAATGAAGATGGGTTTGATCTTAACTGGGATAATGCACAAGGTGATATCGAGGAGGAATATCCAAATGAGAAAATGGTTGTTCAACCTCGAAAGGTTTAGAAGATCCAAGTGGATTATAACAAAACATCAAAATAAGTTTATTTCCACATTGAAAAGACACTTTGGGGTTTTATACAATACTTTTGGAGGACAAAAGAAATGGAACATGATGAAAAACTTGAAACTATAATGTCATTTAAGATATTAGGAGGAAAAAACGGATTTGATATTTTTTTAAGGATTAGTTTGTTAGCAAAAAAACGGAGACAACTAAACAATTTGAGGTATCGAAAGATTCAAATTAGACTTACTTGTGATCATATTTAGAAATTTAGTCCTAGATTTGAAGGCAGATTTTGAGGCAGCAATTGAGCAACCAATTCCATATTGAAAGGCATCAGGTGTTATAACAATTTTTGCCACACTCCATGCATCTTGCTTTGATGGCCTTCCCTTTCCATCTGCAAACTCAAGTTTCCCCTTTTTGTTTATTTCAGAGTAAAAAATTCAAAGTTTTTCACATATACGTGGGCCACAATTAGCCAACTTGCGTATATGCAGGTTGCTCCATTACAACTCGTGTACATCGGGTTTTGTGCTCAAAAATTAAAATATGTTGGGTTTCCATGCCATGTTATGAGATCCATAATCCTTAACCTTCCATATACTGGAAACACTCTGACTCGACCCTTATTCAAACTTGTTAAATGTACTCGGTGTATTGACACCTACTTTCATTATCGATGGGTTGTCTCACATTTGTTAATGGTATACCTCAATGAATGGTAATCAAATGAAGTCTCATTGTGTTCAACCTCAACTCCTTTATTCACATGATGTAGACTTGCACCTTTGGCGGATAGTGTAGAAGACCTCCATTTCACAGTAGCGGGATCGCATATTTGTTGTTGTCTTTCATCGGACCAATACCTATATCCCTTTAGTGATCATGGAATATCAAACTGTACTCCATTGTATACAGATATCTTCAATTGATTTTGAGACTGGACTCCACTATATCTTGTTCGTGACTATGACAGACTATGGCATATGCCTACTTTGTATTTCCTATTCATGGCCATGAACAACTATTTGTTATATATCCACATGGATTTGCAGTGTAATCCAGATTAGCAACCATGTGTACATAGTCAATATGAGTTGTAATATTCTCATGAGTAACTAGTTTTTCCAGTTGGGTCCTCATTATAATGTATTTCAATCATCGTGATTGTTCTTCTGACCTCACACATTAGGGGGAATGTGTTATAGAAATGTTTTCCACACTCCATGCATCTTGCTTTGATGGCCTTCCCTTTCCCTTTGCAAACTCAAGTTTCCCCTTTTTGTTCATTCCAGAGTAAAAAAATTCAAGGTTTTGCACATATACGATGGCCACAGTTAGACAACTTGCGTATACACAGGTTGCTCCATTACAACCCACGTACATCGGGTTTTGTGCTAAAAAAATAAAAATATGTCGGGTTTCCATTCCATGTCACAAGATCCATGGTCCTTGACCTTCCATATACTGGAAATGCTCCGACTCAACCCTTCAACTCCATTTGGAGGCTATAAATTGAGCCATATACAAGCCTTGAAGACATTCATCATAGAGAGAAAATAAACTTTGGAGAAATTTCACTTCATATTGAGTCTGCATCCCTTTGTCCTTGAAATTCTAAACTTCTTGTGTTCAACCCCCAAGCTCTTCCTATATTGAGAAGGAGAAACTCAATTACTCCTACTACTTGTGAGCTTACCATTGTGGAGGATTAAAGTGGTGAAGGCCCAACTGGAGGGACTTAGTTTCTCGGTTATGATATGTGTCATTACAGAATTTTGTCACCTATGTACTTATGTCAATTACATTAATAGAAATAATATTTTCTTGTCCAATTATATGTTTCAAATATTTGTATTACTTTCCACGGGCGTATTTTTTATACATGTTAATGGATTATTATATTTTATGTGTTAACATTCTATATAATTTCTATATGCTTGTATATCTTGGATGTTGAGGACAAGTTGCAGGCATCAAGATTTCGGTCGTGAGATCAGCCGTGGTCTTCTTCGGATGTCCGGACGAGGTAGGCTTCTAGCCTTCTCTTGTTAGCATTTCTATTTATCTAGCATACTTGAGATTAGAGTTGATTTATGGGTGTCGTTTCGTCTGTTGTGGTTTGTCTCTAGCCATAGAGAGATTTTCCTCATAACATTAGGCTAGCATCCAAAACCATAAAAAGATAGATGAGAACTTAATAAAGGGGAAGGTTAGGATATTTTGGCAGAGGGACTGTATCTTTTGTCTGGAGCCCATAGGGACATTGTAATTTTCTTTGGCATGATGGATTAATTCAATGATTCATGGCTCATTTTCAACAAATCCTTGTTTCTTTCTCATTTTTCTATTTTAAGCTTATTTAAAATTCCATCTATGTTCTTCTTATTTAATCTGCAATTTACAGTCTGATTTGTACATGTTAAAAACATTTATTTGGTACAACCACCACTACTGATCATCAATGTTTTTTTTTAGGTTACTTTGCAGGTGTTATGCTTCTAAATTCACATATTGTTCTCAGCTCATACATTTGCATTATTTTTCTTGATTCATTACTTCAGATGCCTAACAAACCCTTCTTTCTCCATTTCAATCTTGTTGTGACTTCCTTACTCATTGGTAGATCTGATATTTACTATTCTTCTCCTTTCTTCCACCTATCATTATCAACAATTATGCTATGTTCAATGAGACTCCATGCCCAATAGATTAGGCCTTTGATCTAAGAGGATTACAATCTCCATGGGGGCTTCACTGGGAAAACAATATCATATCACGTCCATTCATATTGGGGGTCAAAACATTAATAAAAACCCAAGTCAATATATTGGAGAGTCTAAAGGGGTGGAGGTTTTTTTTTAATAATATAGTTAAATATGGTATTATGGGGGTGGGGGGTTAGGTATTTGTGTGGCATGTGAGAGGTCCAAACAAGATAAAAAAATATAAAAAATATATGGAAAATCGTGCCCAAGCCCACCGATCCCCATGGTTGTTTCTTGAGCCCCTATATTGTTTGAAATCCATTGGAAACCCTAGCCAGAGCCCCATTTGGCTTCGATTTCATCATTCTCCAGCATGTTTTCTCTCTTCAATGGATTTCAACAGCTTCTATGTAGCCCCTCTTCACTCTTCAACGGATTTTGGTAGCACATATACCCTCTTCACTCTTCAATAGATTTTTGGCAGCCCCATGCAACCCCTCTTCACTCTTCAATGGATTTTTGGTAGCACGCAACCCCTCTTCACTCTTCAACAAATTTTTGGCATCCCCACGCAAACCCTCTTCAATCTTCAATAGATTTTTGGCAGCCCCATGCAACCCCTCTTCCAGGTAATTTTTTTGAAATTGATTGAAATTAGCTTGCACCCAGAGATCGATATGGGGTTTAGTTCACACATGAGGTTTTTGTTTTCTTCACTACTACTAGCATAATATTCCAAGAATTGTGAAGGATTTAAAATGTGATAAGGCCTACCTAGCTAGACTAGTGTTATATCTCGTATCCCTTTGTGATGTAGTAGTTGTAATGGATTTTGCAACATTCATGGATCATGTTTGATAACATCTAACATTAACACACAGAGGATCTATGATCACTATACATCTATCCTTGCTTGGATTAGGAATAATAATAATATATTCATCAGAGTCTCTAATACCAGTTGTTAATCCCCTTGCTTCATATTCCCCTTGCTATTGGAATGCCTTGTACTTTAACCCACTTAAGTAACCTGGACAACGCACCAACAACTATATTAGTGTTCCCCTTATAATCAATGGATAATTCATATACCTATCTTTTAGAAATCCATTTCTGTTGTGTGGGTGTTAGATCCTTTTTTTCCAGTAAATACTTCAAACTGTCATGTTTTTTCCTCACTATGCAATGTGAACTTAGAACCAAGTAAGTATTGCCAGAATATTGCCAATTCATGTATGATCATCAACATTTGTTGATCATACATAGGCATAATTGTTTTCTTTATTTGTCATTGTTTGGTTCTCATATGCAATAGTCCATCCATCATGCATTAGGACAACCCCTCATCCAACACCTGATGCATCACATTCCAACATGAAGGGTTTAGAATATTAAGAAGAGATAAGACCGAGGAAGTAGTCATTTCCATATCAAGGTCAATAAATGCTTTATTTCCCAAGAAATAAATCGTAATTTGCATTACAGAGAGAATGAAAATTACATTTTGTAGGTGTTGAGACACACATAAAGTTTACAGACCAAGTCTGAAAGAAACAAAACCATCCAAAAACATATATCTTTTTCTTGGCATATCACCCAAAAAACATCATCGCATCCTGATTATACACATCATAAGTCTCAAAATATAATCCATAAAAAAACAATGTAAGGATTTAAGCCTATCATAAGGATAACCCTACAGAAAATATAAATCTTCATAAAAAAACAACATAACTTCAGTGAGTAATTCTATAAGTCTTCAAATGAAAGACCAAAACAGATGATACTTCATCAAGAAACTCTTCAGAGACAAAGTGCTTGTAGCAAGATTTTGACCCTCCTTTGATAACCTATCAGCTTCTTGGTTCAGTTCCTAGAATACATGAGTGAAGAAGATTTCTTCAAATATCCTGACCACTTCTTGAAGTAGATCTCGCTCTAGAATTAAGCTTCAATGGGATGGTCACTAATACTGCACATGTGAATATTTGAGAAGATTTTGATTACAGTGAGGTCACCTCTGAATGTTGAACAAAAAGTGATGACATTAGAGACAATAAAAAGATGGAAATTGTCTCTGACAATAGTGAGTTTGAACTCTTGGAAGTTGATGGAATTGTATGTGGAATGCAACGGTGATGTCAAAACAAAGTTATAAGAACATAAACTCAATGATGTTATATTTTACAATCAGGACAACAAACTTGTGATGATCACACATGTTTGTCACCCAACGATTATGAGTTTACCACCACTTATAGCATGTAAAATTGTGTATAAATATGGGCAGTTTGTGACCTTAAAGACAATGATCCAGTGATTGAATGTAGTTCATTTCATAATGTAAATTTTAGGCTAGTGAGCAGTGAATTATTTCATCATCATTTGAATATTTTAGAACTGTGTTTAGGGCAAGTTACTCTCATAAAAAACCAAAGATCAAAAGATCCATGAAAGGTATCCCATACAACAAAATATTCTAAATGCTAAAAACTATTATTAAGCAGTTTGTGTACTATGTAAATTGTGCAACAACATTGATTTTATTTATTTTTATTTTAGCAGTAATTTGCATGTTGAGTTTTTATATAGAGATTTACATATTTGTTTTGCTTCACATTTATTTTTCTTATTCCAGAAGGGCTTGGATTAGACTGACATTTGTTATTACCTTTTGTACTGACGGTGATTGCCATAGGCTTGTCAAATTTGCTTGTAGTATTTTTTGTGATATTGAGCAATGTAAGTGCCACATTTGCTTGAAAAATTGATTTCTTTTGAAATGCCTCTATGGTATAATTAGCATACAATTGATTATAATTAAAATTTTTTTATTTCCGTGTTCATTTTGGCCTTTCATTGTTTTAAAAGGAATTCACATTTCAGATGTTGCTTGTTTTCTTTTTTTTGTGATTACAAGAAACCAATGATTTTCAAAAGTTCGCAAAAAGTTGCCATATGTTGATATCTAGTTTCTTAGTTTAAACCTTATACCTACTAAAGAATAATATGCAAACTAATAACCCTTAAGCAACGAGATAGGTTTATGACCGCAAATTCAAAAACTTTTTAAAATACAACTCTAAGAACCTACTAAAATCCTCCCTTGAGAGGTCACAAAAGAAAATTTTAGTCTAAGTTAGGATTACGGGGGTAGGGATCCGAAAAAACCCTCACTATCACTTTTTCACTCAAAACTTAGTGGTTGACTGATTATGATACTTAAAATCCTCCAATCCAAGTGTTCTTATGCCATAAGGAAGGGAGATACCCGTGAAGGGGTGAGTACCGAGGTTCGGTTGTTCCGTGCATGCCTTCTTGAGCCACCTAGCTCTTGTGAGGTTACCCAACCTGTGACCAAATTCTTAGGTTGAGATTCCTCTACTGCACTTGAACAAGGTAACCTAGAGGCCAAAATATATGATTTTCTACATAGGTGGTGGTTGTGGGCTGCAACTGCACCTTGATCAGATTTTGAACAGTTATTGGGAAATATTGTCAGTCCTTTCAGGATATGCACTCTCTACCCCTCATTATGATCAATATTTCATACATTCACTAGCATGTCTTCTAGTGGGTTCATGCCCCGTTGTTGAGAACTATTGGAAGGCCCAATGGAATGATGCTAAGTCTTTAGGGCACACATTTTTACTTTTATTCCCCCATGCAAAAAATATCTCAACTTGCCCAAACATTTTACTTTAAGATGATAAATGGGGACAACCTATGTACCCAATATCCCACTCCCTGTGTAATATACCCATAATTAAAAACAAAAAATACTGTTGAAATAGTTATTGTGGCAATGTAATGATTGTATAAAATCAATTTGAAATATACTACTTATTAACTAGTATGTAAGAAAATATCCCCACAATTTTTTGAGCAAATGGACTTGGCTTTGCATGCATAATAGTTTTGTAGTTTTACTGCCAATCTCTTTGAATCTAGATATCACTACTTTGTTGAATGTAATTACATTTGTATGGGTTGGGCCGCTATGAAATTGGATAACAAAAATAACCTTTACTTTTAATATTTTTTTAAATTTCATCTTCAAATCCCAAGAATTATTACTTCACATCCTTCAAAAGTGTTAACTCTCTTATACCAGATGTGATCTATTTTACTTTAACAATTTACTTAAAGGCTAGAAATTATAAAAATCAACACTACCTCCTAGCAAAAAAGGGATTCTCCACCACCCATAGCTTGTCCCTGAAGAAAACAAATTTCCCTTTCACTAGAAGCTTGGTGAGAATGTATGTTATCTCCTCCCCTGTGGATATGTACTATAATCTCACAACAACTCTTTTGACCCTGTCATTGATGAAGTGGTATTTGATCTCTATATGCTTGGACCTATCATGAAACATTGGATTTTCCCAAAGGTTGATACAACTTTGGTTATCACAGTGGATCGTGAGTGGATCACTGTAGGCCCCATCTCAAGACCAAATAACCATGTGAGAATCTTGAGAAGCCAAATGGCCTCATAACTTGCCAGACTCGTTGCCATGTAATCAATCTTTATTGAGGTAAGTGAAACTGAGTGTTGTTTCCTGCTAAACCATGAGATCACTGTTGAACCCTAGCTGAAACAACATCCATAAGTACTCTTCCTGTCCATTGCACTCCCTTCCTAGTTTGAATCTTTGTACCCCTACAATTGCACTCCACCAAATATGAGATATCTTAGTCCAAAGTCCATTTTACCATGAAGATACCTCAACACATGCTATGTTGCCACCTAATGAACCCTCCTTGTCTCCACCATGAATTGGTTGAGTGTAGTCACTACAAAGAAAATATATGGTCTGGTGTTGAATAGATACATCAAGGACCCGATCAACTCCTTGTACAAAGTGGGATCCACCAACTCATCCTCAGAAACATTAAGCTTCCTTAATTTAATGATCATAGGTGTAGACATCAATCTACAATCCTCCATCCTAAAGTTTTTCAAGATCTCGACCGCATACTTGCCCCATACAAGCACTTAACTTTGCTCATGACATGCAAAGCACTTAACTTTTCCCATGTCAATATTCCTTTGTGAAGATAAACCTCCACTCTGATTTTTCTTGGATTTATCCTTTCCCTTCTTTGCTTTCCCAAGTAGAGTAATATTCTCCTCATCTCCACTTTTGCGTTGTCCACCAATTATAGATTCTTCCCAAGTCTCCTTTTAGGTGAAATCATCCCACAATATGACCCAATTAGGAATCTTGTCTCTAGCAAGGATACCTATCACAAATGTAGCCCACTACTTAGTACAACCCTTCAATGCTAATTTTAAAAGTTCCATCTCATCTAGGACTTCCCAAATAGCTGACAATTCATCACAAACATGTTGAATCCTTGTGAAGTATGAGGCTACAGTTTCAAATATGTTCATCTAATTACTGCTTAGCTATAGAAATCAACAAAAATGAACTTAACCTTGAGTGGCATGCCATTTAATCCATTTACTTGTCTCAATTGGAACATTTTCTGAGATCTATTTATATAGTTATGTAAAAGAAATGGATTCTTACCTTTGTCATTCACAATCTACTTTGTCTTGCAGTAGTCCATGTATGGTAGCAATAATAATAACACCAAAAAAAATAAAAAGAATACCACCACCAATCCACATTTACATCTTCTTGCAATTTTGTAAGCAAAAAGTGTAGGTAATCCACAGTGTTTAGTATTTCAAGTATTTAGGTTGAAATTTCCTTCTTAATCCCACAAATTTATAGGTAGCTATAAATTTGTTACATTTATATGTCATTTTAAATTTATGTTGTATTAATAGTTGGTATAATTATTTTTCTTAATTTATTAAGGTACATATGGATGGAAATGCATATGTCTTTGGAATATGAAATTGTAGCCAATGAAGGGAATTACGTCTTTAGCGTAGTTAGGGGTCGAAAAGATTCTACATTTTATGAAATCCGTCATGAAATTGTGGATGATAGAGTCATTGGATATCCTTTTGAGTTTGTTGGTAGTAAAGGGCACTCGTTAAATCCAAAGCAAGATAAAAAATGTAGAGTGGAAACAACAACTATAGTTGTCAAGAGGAAACTAAACACATTGGAAATTGAAACATCTGGGTCAGCTGTAGTGGAAAAAGATCCAAATGTTGGAAACATTGGCGAGCATGTGGATGAAACTATGCATAAAAAACCAAGATTTGAAAGTACTTCGGAGTCTGTACATCAAGGGATATCTGTTGATCATGTTGTATTGACATCTTGGAAAAACAAAGTGAATAGTTTAATGGAACAATTTTTGGGGGAGAATCTTAGTCTCCAAGTATCTTCAGAAAAGGGAAAACCTCAATTAAATATCTTATGTGAAAATTGTGGTGTTGCTTATGGAACAGGGGAAATATCATTGGCATCTCGAACGTTTATCAACTTCAAACATTCTCATATCGTATCAATAACTCATCAACGTAACATTTTAGCAATGGGAAAGAGTCAAATTCCTTCATGTAATGATGAAGCAAAATGAACAACAATGGTTGAAGATTGATTTGAGATTGAGAAATAAATCAAGCTTATAAATTATTTCAATAGGACACACGATCCTGATTTGTTCAAGGTGGTGGAAGCAACACTTGCAGAATATGAGGACAAGAGAAAAGTAAAAGTGGAATGTACATGATGCAATAAATGGTTTTGTTTAGTGCCAACTAGTGGTAATATTGTCAGTTCTTTGAATGAACACATGAAATCAAAGAAGAATATTACTTATATAGATGAGGCTTTGAATAATACAAGTAGGTTGAGGACTGGCACAACCGACAGACCCAAGAAGCCTACCATTGAGAAGTCTCCGCAGAGTTTAACTAGGTTCTTGGTTCCATAATCACCATCACTATTACATATAGGTTCCACAAAGCTAGGTGCTTCTAATTCAGGTGTGTTAATTATGCAAGTTTTAATTTAATTCCTTTTTTAATTTGAATGCACACATTATTTTATTTGTTATGTTTTTCGAAACTAGTTCATTTTTAATGTATTTTTCATATTATTGTAGGTCATTTATCTCCCTTGAAATTACAATGTTGAGGGTATTGGGATCCCTATATTGATAGAAATGGGGAGAGACTGGATACAAAGGTCCTAATGGATGATCAACCGGGGGGGGGGGAATTATGGGACATAGAGAAGCATACTAAGAGGACACTATGTTATTATGGTATTGATTGTCGTATTGATGACACATATAGGCATATTCATTGCCAGAGGGATTCTGGAATAGGGATCCCTTTTAGTTCATTTACATGCAATTTTTGTAAGTTGATTCCTGAATGTAATTCCTTTAGGATGCGCTTACATCATGAATCAAAGAGCAACATTAAAAGACATGGGAGAGATACATGTAAAGGGAGAAGACTGGACCATTTTACTCAAACTGAACTCAAAATTGTTGCACGAGTGGAAAATGCTAACCATAGATCAACAATGCGAGCTCTTTGGTGGGAGAGGATGAAGGTTGCTACATTGTCTATTAGAATTAGGTCCTTGAAGGAAAAATTGTTTGAATCTACAAAAAGAACGGATGTATTTTTTTTTTTCAAGGATGTTTGTGAGGCTCATAAGCAAGGAAAGTTACAAGGTAAAAATGCATTCTGGGAATTTGTCCAAGATATTTTTCACAACTTGATGTAGCCAAAAGAAGGAAGAATGTATACTACATCCACTAAATCTATCTATGTGATTATTAAGTTGTGGGGTGGTCCTAGATTACATAACTTTATTAGTTTGAATCTGGATGGCCCTTCAATATCTACAACTTTAAGGCCAATTAGAAAATCATTGACATATATCCCAGGGGAGCATAATTACATTTTTGAGGCAGTTGGAAAAGTTTATGCTTCTTATAAATCCAAACATGATATAGAGGGCCCAATTTATGTATTGCTTGCTGAAGATGAAACTGTTGTGAAAAAATATGTCAAGTGGGTAGAAAAAGGTGATACATTGGTGGGATTTTGTGGTAAGAAAGAAGAACATAAGTGCAAATCACATTTCTTGGTGACAGTTGGTGAGGGCATTGCAGGATATGATATTATTATAGACACTTTTAATAATTGTGTGATTGGGAATTGTGCACATGTTGTTATTGCAAACCCTTTACATGAAAAACTTCCTTATTTGGTTATGGTTGTTCATCCAACATGAAATAGGTTCAATGCAAATTGTGTTCATCAAGAATGGGAAAAAAATAGAATACCTGTGGAAGAAACATGTTGAAATTGTTTTGGGACCTATTATTGGTCATTCCTCGGATGGAGATAATAGAAGAAGACAACTTATATTGAAGGACTATTCTTCAACTACATGCATTAGATATCAAATTCCTTGGGAAGGATGGAGGTTAACTAGGTTGTATGATGGTTTCAAAGAAACAAGACTTCACGACCAAGATTACATCCACAACGGAAACAAGTTAGTGAATCCTTTGTTTAGTAGTAGACGAGATTTGAGAATTGGACAAGAGGTGGTTAATTTTAACAATGTCAAAATGGTTTATAACACTTTTAAAGTGGATGATCACAATCTTAAAATTGAAGATATAGAGAGGATTGATCGACAAAATTGGGGTTCAACACAACAAATTGCTTCAAGGCATGTTCAGAGGTGTTTGAAGGATATGAGAGGTGCATGTGGTCTGAAAGAGAGGACATTAGGTACAAAGACCTATCTAACAATTGTTGTTGATTATATTGATATTTTTCTGTCTTGTAGCTTGACTTTTTGGGAAAGAGTACGAAATGCTTCAAGAGTTCATCATTTTTGTACATTATGGTTATGTTGGGCACAAAAACAATCTCATACTAATGAAAACATAAATTTAATCAACAACGAAGCATATCAAGATGTGCAAACTTCTTTCCACTTTGTAGTTTTTTTTATCAAATTGTTTAGGGATCAATACTCCAACTTGCTGGCATGTGTATTGCACCTAACTTGAGGACTTCTTTAGAAAAGTTGGTGGGATGGTTGGAGTAGAGGGGGGGCTATGATTTTATAGAATTACTTCATGCCATTGGAACCCTAAATAGAGTTGTTGAAGAAGAATCGAATCCCCAAGGGCTTCATTTTAAAAAAACTCATAAGAAACAAATGAGCATATAGAATACATTGCACCAAACAGTGAGCAGGGACATTGATGTTTTGTCACAACATGATTCAATATCTACAAACAAAAAAATTATAGAAGCTCTTAATATAGGATTGGAGGATGCACATGGAATTTTATCAAATCTTGGCATGCAACCAAAGGGAGATGAAATTTTTTCTTGGTGGTTTAAACCATGGAGAGAGGATCAAAATTTTCCAACACTCCAATTTGTGGATGAAGTAGTTGATGATTCTCCATCAGGTCATTCCAACTCTATATTCCAACGTTTTCCCTTAATGGTACTTGATGATAGTGAATTGAAAACTATGGAAAGTGAGTGGATACATGAGTTGGATGCAATTTTAGATTCCATTGATGAGAATGTAAACATAACTATCAAACCAGTGGTGGAGCTCGATGGTAAGTATATGAATAAATATTGTTTGGTTAGTCAGTTGAATGGAAACCTGACATTATTCGAAGATAGGTTGACTAAAGTGATAAATGGGGTCTACTTTAGGCGAGATGAGAGAGCTCCAAAAAAGGGTGTTTCAATTGGTTTTGGAATTGGCTCGGATTGTGCAGTGTTGTTTGAGAGCGAGTCTATACCTGCCACTGAATGTGCCATAAGAAAAGGTGTTTCCCGAACTACAAAAATGGGTGTTTCTTTTGGGATTTGGTACATTGGAAGAGTTCAAAGAATAAGAAAGAAGGATGGTAGTATGGTATTTGATTACCATAATGACATTGATCTTTTGGATAGGACAGAAGCAGTTGAGCTTCAACTTTGTTGGTACAATCGAATAAAGGGGCAACACATGTACAAGTATGATTTGAAAGATCATAATTTCATACAACTTGAAGCTATTATAGCAGTGGTCAACTTATCATACAATACCAATAATGACACATAAAAATTAGAAGAAAATGATTACAAAATTTTTGAATATTTTGTCGAAAATCTAAATAGGGTACTATTTTCACAATGTTTTCAAAACATTATACTTTATTTTTTCCTTTTTATTACTATCTTATATATTATTTTTAAAGTATTCTTGGTTGTATTCTTGTTGATTTGTTTGTAGTAGTTTGCTACTCACTCATACTTTTTGGCTTCAGGTTCGGTGAATGCGTCGAATGGTGAATGGTTGGGATAACTCAATACACAATTATTGGGCTTCAGATATTTCTTATTGAAGAGCCAAAATAGTTCATAAATGTACAGTGTTTGAAGATCCAAAATCCCTTTCTTTGGGTTCAATTCTAGTATTTATCGAGGCTTAATATGAATCTTGGAATTTCACCTTCCTCTGTGACCTTTCACCTTCTGATGTTTATCCTTGTTCCCTTTGTGATTATGAGAAACAAAGACAACGGTCATATCTCGAATTTGTCTTCTAGCATTGGTGGTGTTATAGAATTTTTTTCCACACTCCATGCATCTTGCTTTGATGGCCTTCCATTTCCTTCTGCAGACTCACATTACCCCATTTTATTCATTCCAAAACTAAAAATACAATTTTTTTTCCATATACGCGGGTCACAGTTAGACAAATGGCATATACACAGGTTGTTCCATTACATCCTGCGTACATCAGGTTTTGTGCTCATAAATTAAAAATATGTTGGGTTTCCATGCCATGTCATGAGATCCATGATCCTTGGCCTTCCATATACTGGAAACACTCCGACCTGACCCTTCAATTCCATTTGGAGGCTATAAATTGAGCAATATACAAGCCTTGAAGACACACAACATTGAGAGAAAAGACACTCTGGAGAAATTTCACTTCATATTGAGTCTGCATCCCTTTGTCCTTGAAAGTCTGAACTCTTTTTGTTCATCCCCCAAGCTCTTCCTATCTTGAGATGGAGAACCTCATCGACTCCTACTACTTGTGAGTTTGCCTTTTTGGAGGATTGAAGTGCTGAAGGCCCAGTTGGAGGGACTTAGTTTCTCGGTTCCAATATATGTCGTTACGGAAGTTTGTCACCTACGTACTTCTATTGATTACATTAATAGAAATACTCTTTTATCGTCCAATTATATGTCGCAAATATTTACATTACTTTCCATGGGCATATTTGGCATACATTCTAATGGATTATGCTAGTTTATATGCTAACTTTATATATAATTTCTATATGCTTGTATATGTTGATTGTTGAGGACAAGTTGTAGGACTCAAGATTTCTGTCATGAGCTTAGTTGAGGTCTTCTTTGGATGTCCGAACAAGGTATGCACTTAGCCTTCTTTTGTTAGCATTTCCATTTATCTAGCATACTTGAGTTTAGAGTTGATATATGGGCATCTTTCCATATGTTGTGGTGTACCCCTTGCCATAGATATTTTTCTTGTAAACAAATTGGTGACTCCACTATGGAAGATCTTTCTTTTGGGGTATTGTATGGATTTTCTCCTTCATTGCTCTTTGTTTTCCTGAGTTTCTGTGTCGCTTGTTCCTTAACAACCTTTATTTTGCTTTGTATCTAAGTTTCTTGGCCTGAACCTTTCCCCGATAGTGTCTTATTTGGCATACATGGTTTTTACCTTGACAATCGTGTACATATGAGAGTTGTCAGTTCTTAGGGCACGTAGATACTTTGTTGTTCCCTGAACAGTTGTGTACACTATTTTATGAGTTTGTTTGGATGATTTTAGTGCTTTTTGGGTGAGTTTTTCTAGTTGTTGAGACTTCTTGGGTCCTTGTATTGACTGTTGAGTGCCTATAGAGTGATAGGAAGCCGCATTATTGGTGTATTTTAGGAAAATTCATTTCGTGTCATTTTCCGCATTTTGTTGTCCTTGCATTCTGGTTTGGGTAGTCGCTTCTTAGTTTCCTGCTTGGCTTGTCTCTTTGTTCTTGCAGTAGGGTCTGCTTGGAGGTTATTTATCCAGTCCTTGCATTTTCATATAATGAAAATACAAAAATATTTTGCTTTTTGCATTTTATCCAGAGCATTTTCACTTTTGGTTGGATTACATTAGTTTTGGCACGCTAGAAAAGATTTCACTTCATTGAAATTATAGAGATTTCTCTCGTATAAAAACATTTAGAAGCATACCATATCTTTGAAAATCAAGAATAGTCATTAACAATGTTTTTATATTTTCTTCTTTTATGATGAGTCATCATACCATCAGTTTCACGATATCACCTCTTGGTTAAGCAGAAGCCATTAAAATTAACGTTGAATAATCAAAATTGATTAGAAGTGATTTTATTTTTCATGGTACACAAACAAGTGTAGGACATAGGGCCTTGGAATAGGATTTTGTGAGTAAAATTCTCCAAGGCTATACAACTCAACATATGTGTATGACTAGGGAGTGGTGAAACCCATTGTGTAATTGGTTTCCTTAGAAGGCTCCACTCACAACGGAGTTAAGCACGAGGTCACGCGAAGTTGGTTGTAGAGATATCCCTCTAATACCTTCCTAGCGTCAGAGATATTTCTAGGGTTATATTTGTATTTGGGGGTTTTTCTAGTGCCTTTACCTCCTTGAGAGGCGGTGCTTTCGAGATTTGGTACCTTTCCCATATGGTAGACTGCACTTGTGATTGCTTGCCTAATCATTGGTTATACCATGGTGACTTTAGTTGTTTGACCTAGGTATCCACATAGGTTACTTGCAGGGGTTATTCTGTAGGTACTCTAAGTCAAATAGGGATTGGACATCACACAGACTTTATGGAGGATTTTCTCTCTAGAGGAATTTGACCAACTACCTTGTGAAGCCTACGAGGGTCCTTATAACTGGTTATGTTACCTCCACTCTATTATTTAGGAGTCTCATCCCCTCTTGGGAGAGGCATACCTTATTTATTTCGAGAGGTCCCTTCAGCCATTATATCTTGTTTGTGTGCATTGGATTTTATCTTTATTTAGGTGTGTTCTCTTTGATTATTACTTGGCCTTAAGGTTTTATATTTCATCATGATTTTTGAATCACCGTGGAGAAAGAACATCCTCCCCGTCGATCTCTTCATCTTTTGAATCTACCACCACGATTAATCTTTTACCGAAGCCCCCTCCTAAAAGGCGTAAAGTTAATAAGTGTGGTACATATATTTGCACCTCCCGTACTCACGATCATACTACCATGAGTATTGAGTTAGCTATAAATGTGTCGGGAACCCCTTTGACTCCAACATTTTCTATAGTCAGTGGAATCCCCTCGACTCCTGCATCATCGATGGTTTCGATTTCGAAAAATCCTTTACTTAATACTTCCCAACCCATGGTCTCTTCTCATCCCATGAGAATGAATCCTTTTTTTTCCAAGGTGGTTCACCAGATCATAACACTCAGTAAATTCCTTGGGCCTCTAATCCTTTCTCTTTTGGTATTCCTAAAATGACTTTACACTTGTCATGCTCTATTTCGATGGCTAATGTGAATCCTAGTGTTGGGTCTCGGGGCATGACGCCTCCTTATGTTCCTCTCTCGTTTGGTGGGGGTCATATCCCTCAACAAAATCCTATGGTAGGATATTCTAATCATCCTTACCCCAGGTCTAATCCTAGCTTCAATCCTCTAGGATGGAGTGCTCAAATGGGAGGTCAATTTACTTCCTATATTTTCTCTGACATTCCCTCTTCCTCCACGTAAATTCCTACAAACGCTTTCATTATGGTGAATCTTCCTTTAACCTATGGTGTTTCATCAGGGGGGAGTCAATTTTACGGTACGATAAACCCTTAGTATGAAGTTCCTTTATCTTGGGGAAACATATATAATCCTCACATTAATAATCGTTACCATGTCGCTTTCTCCTTGCAAGTAGATTTTGTGGGTATGCTTCCCTTACAAACTTTCATGAATCAGTTGGGAGGAGGATACTATCCTATCGATCAGGGCCATGGTATATACCAGAACCTTGGTTGGCCTGCAATCTCTCAAACCCAATCTTTTCGGGGAGCATGGGCTCAGAAGCTGAAACCTAGGCTCCCTTTTCTGGCCAAGTTGAATCTCCCAGATTTGTCAAAATTAATGAATGACCCAATGTGTCACGATTCGTCATGCCCCCCCATCCCTACCAATATTTCATCAGACATTATGAAGTTTGAGAGAAAGACTGGTGAGGACCCACATGATCACGTTACTACCTTTCATCTATGGTGCTCGTCTAACTCCCTGACTAATGATTCCACTCATTTGAGACTATTTCAACGCACCGTTACAGGGATTGTAGAGAAGTGGTACATCAAGCTACTTGGGGGAACTTATGGAACTTTCAATCAAATGATCCTATTTTTTATCAACAACTTCCAGTTGTTGGTTCGTTACAATGCTGACACAAAAATTTTATTGGATTTTCATCAAGATAAGGCCACCCACATCTCTGATCATATTCAAGAGTAGTGTAGATAGAAGAGGTTGATTAAAGCTTACATTCCTCCATATTTTCTATTGGAATGGTTTCTCAAGCACTTGTTTCCATACATTTCGAAGGATGTTTCTAGATCTGGAGTAACATCTCAGGAAGAGGCCATATTTAAAGCCCAAAAGTTAGACCTTATATATCCTTATTCTGGGATGCTTTATGAAATTATCCCTGATGCATCACTATTAAACTATGATCCTAGACAAAATATTGGGCCTCATGCCGAGGGCATCATAGGCTCCACAAATGCTAAGACTGGTGACGAACTAGTTGAAGGATTTGTCTCTTAACTAGTCTGCGACAGGACAAGCTATGACTTCGTCAACACCCACCCAGTCGATAGATGTGCATTATGTACAGTTGACGAACCCGAACGGTGACCAAAAACCCAGAGGTAATAAAAGGAAAGGACATGGAAATAATCATAAGGGTGGGAAGAAGCGTAAAAATAATAAAGACAAGGACAACAATAATAACGATAAACATAATAATAATGTTGGTGATTTTATAGGATTAATCGATAAATTCAAACATAAATAGATCTCCCTAGATCCCATTGGAAACTAGAACAAAACAAAACAAAATATGGAACTTTTCCTAATTTCTAATCATTGAGTTTACTAATTAACAAGAGATGGACAACATACCTTTTAAATTCCGTTTCCTCTTTCCATTTCCATCCTGGTTCCACCTCGATGCTCCTATGATATTGAATCTGCAAGGGAACACAAGCCAACCAAAATGAAGGCAACACAATATACTCAACAAGAACCTATGCATGTGATCACAAAATCATATAATAAAACAAGACTAGTTTTATGGGAAAGAAACATATTGTTGTATCATATTAAATTAAAGTGGATATTACAACCAAAAGCCTTGATGTCGCAAGGTCCCCTTCCGATGGTCCTTTGCTCCAACACACACACCTTTTCTCCAACCTTGAATGAAGAAGATCCACAATGACTTGATGAACTGAAATGAGGCTCTCAAGCATGATCTAATGCATAATTCTCTATACAATTCTTGGCCTATTCAACCTTAGCATTTTCATGATTATCCTTTTCCATGAGAAGTCCCTCTTTATATAGTGTGAAATAGAGATGGGTGAGGAGATTAGGATGATCCCACCAAATCAGAGAAGCGAGTAAGATCCAAACGATTCAGAAGCCACCTCATCTTCTAGAAGATCCCCTTCTAGAACTTTCATGAAGTTTGACTTTTCCTTAGCTTTCGACATCGTTGCACCCTAAGTATAGTGCAGCTCATGACGACATCACAGTCCATATCTAGAGAAGGATGCGATGATTAGGCATCATCACACCCCATGCCTCTTGTAGGGTGTGATGACCTTCCTTAATGGGGTTTTTGAGAAGAGAAAGACAATCACTTTCCTCATGGAGAAAGACTCTTTTTATCTTTCATGGGAACATGAACACATGTTTTCAATGGATCACTGGGGTGACCAAAATAATGTGTAATATAATTCCCCCCAAAGTATGAAGCTGGAACTCGTGGAAATACTTTGTAGAATGTGTGTGTCGGAAACAAGGAGCGCATCAATCAGAAACCTGTAAACAATCAAGCACTTGCATAATAATATACCAACGTCTAAGGTAGGCATTCCCATACTTAGATTACAAAATGTCAAGTGAGTCATGGCCACTAAATATACACTGTGGATCCATGTCATTATGAATCGACATAGCCACCAGGAATACACTGCGGATCTATGCTCTAAAGAACTCAAATTTGGACATAGCCACGAGACATACAAAGTGGATCTATGTGTCAATACAAATCATGAATACTCCGTTGCAACCTGGATCAAAATGACAAGATCCAGGGTCTTCATTTCCGTCATCTCTATGTATGAATCTATCCATGTGATTACAGGTGTTGAATTCGAACATGGTAGAAACCACTTGATTACCGGTCATTAATGAAAACCATTAACAAGTGCAAAAGAAATCACCATTGATGTCAATAACTCCAAAGGTACCCTAGTACAATCCAACGAATGTGAATAAATAAGTTGAAGTCGAATGCTTGATGAAATCTCCCAATAAGGGGTCAATGATGTGAACCCACTGTTGAAAGAGAAGAAACATGTCATTGAGGCATGCAGGCTCTAAGGTACTAAATGATTTTTAAGTCTTGTTCCCGGATAATGAGTTGAAGTCGACATGAAAATAATTGTCATAGGAGGGCCTTGATGTATCCCCCATCAATGACACAAAATATGTAACATATTTGAGGTAGATCATAGTATGAAGTGATTCGAAATTGACACAGGGAAGGCCAACATGGTAGAATATTTATAACTGTAGATGGCTGAATCGATAGAAAGCTTGTTAAGGTTAGACTTCTCTTGAACATATGAACGACATGACAATGGTCTTGGCAACATTCACTCAAGGATGAACCGACATATGGACATGTGAATGGTCAAACAAGAGACAAATGTATTTCCCAACCCGGATACAATGATGAAGGGGGGTGTCATGTTCAAGAAAGACTATTACTGCCACTAACATGGATACAGATACACATTTCTTTCCCAATTCCCCCCCCCCTTTCTAGCGAGTACCTCTTTATTTTTACGTAAGCTTGAGGAGCATAACATATGGTTTTTTATGTAAGCTCATCCTTCAGACGAGTCCCTCAGAGTATTTTTAACGAACCCTAAGAAGGAGTGGTTCGAGCCCATATGGGTCTTTCAATGTTTGTTTAATGAGTCCAAAGATAGAAAAATCAAGGGTTTTTCAATTTTAGAGAGTCTGAAAAACACTTAAAGAGAACTCCACAAGGTCCTTTTTCGTAAGTTAATTTGACGATACCGAAAAAGAGATAACCTACCGCTGATCAGATGTTTTCTTCAAATACTTTTACGAGTGTAAAAAGAACAAGGCCGCTCGACAATCTTTTCATGTTTAGAGAGTCTGAAAAGAGGTTAAAGGGAACTCCAGGGGGTACCTTTTTCATATAACCTTTGCGAGTCTAAAAAAGTGATAAAAGTATACTTGGTTACATTCTCATCGATTTACGATAATGAGAATGAACAAAGACTAAGCTCGGGGTTTTTCTTGAAAAACACTAAAAGGATCTGTACATGCGACAAATATGTAAAAGCAAACCAAAAAGTGGACCTTTGTTCCAACATTTTACCTCTAGACTTTTTATCTGCAAAAATTAACCACTTGTCAAGTTGTTAGGACTTTAGGGTTAGGGTAAAGTATAAAATAATATAATATTCAAATGAAAAGTAATGAAAATCAATAAAATAGGTAAAAAACCTTCATTTCACTATTTCATTTGTAACTTCACCTAACCATTGCTCCAAACCCTCTTTTTACCTCAATTTTCAACTGCGGATTGTGGAGTGTACAGTTGATCATTTGACGAATCATGTCCATAGAAAAGGTAATCTTCATTCCCTCTATCTTTCCATGGATCAAAATTTGAATTTTATTGGTTAGAAATGGACTTTTGTGTTCAGTTCTTGGGGGTACCCATGCGCAGAGGTTGTCGTAGGCACCCTATATCCGGACAAGTGATGATCTAAGGTTGTCTCAATTGACCCTAAATCTAGGGTGTAACGAATCTGGACTGTGAAAATGCACAGTCCTGCGACGTCTGCAACCCAATTTTTTTTAAAGATGAATCTACCAAGAAAAATCCTTCAGGAAATAAAATCATGATGCTAATGTTATTTTTATCGTTCCTATGCAGGTCTTCCACGGTCAAAATGTTGGAATGACATGAGAGAGAGCACGAAGAGGAAGACTACTTCATCGGGAATGACCCGGGAACAGTAATGGCCCTCCGGTAGTGTGGGTTGTTGAAATTCTTCAAGATATAGTGTATGAGCGCCCAACTGAGACTCCTTGAGTACCTAGTTCACATGTGGGATGTGAACGAGAAATATTTTAATGTGGGTTCCCACACACTCACTATAGATATCGAGAATATCTACTTCCTAATAGGACTGTCTTGTCAAGGTTCACGGGTGACCCTTACAGGTAGCAGGGGAGGCGATGAGCCTATGAACCACTACATCATTCAACATTGTGTGTCGGGTACCCAGAGACATAGAGGCAAGGTTTCTATCAGGGACGTCCAAGATTTTCCTCTACGGACTATCCTCTATACCATCACATGCATGGCAGGGAGTGCAACTCCCCATATGGCTCTACCGAGCTACTTTCAGTATGCATTGGAGTGTATGGAGCCTCGAGTCTTCAACTGGTGTGAAGGGGTTCTCAAAAGTATGAAAAAAGAACTCACCAAGTGTAGAAGTGGTGGGTTGAAACAGTTCGGATACGGGTCGATTTTGGTATCCTTCTTCCTAGAAAGGGTTCTAGTTTTACGCTTGCAGGTAGAGTGGGGTATGCCTGCCCCACAAGATCCGAGAATGAATAGGTGGGTGGACCTCATGGCCTAACATGAAGCTGGTCCTATCATCAGGTACAACAATATCTTCTTCGACTGGTTGAGAACTCAGATTCTCATGGTCGATGATTATGCATATGCCAGACTACGATTCCGTGGAGATCCATACCTAGATCTTCCTGAGGGTTCCCAATGGGGGGTCATAGGTAAGAAGGGAAATTTTGTTTATATCATGTTTTTGTTATTTTTAAATATATAAAATGTTTTTTATGTTGTTTATCCGATGACTATTCAAATTCTCTTTGATGATGCAGATGTGGGACTGTACCGTCCTCCAGGTTCATCCTCTATCGAGAGGCGAGGAGAGAGAGGTGTCGTAGCAGGAGTAGATGTTGCTGATTTTGAGACCATAGAACAAAATCTGGAAGGACTCACAATGAACATCCCAGATGCCTCTATAGATGATATTCCTAGGCATTATTAGTGCCACACAATGGGTGTGTCTGCTTCCATCAGTCGACTGCTCCGTAGAGTAGCATGGAAAGTCGGGTGTTATAGCGAGCAACATCCTTGATTCTATTGTATATGAAGCCATGTGCTTCACATTTTTTATAGTTTGGTCTTCAGACAATTTTATTTTTTTGTAAACTTTTATCGGTATATATATATGAGGCTTCTATCGACTTACTTGTTGTATATACAAAGTGTGATTGGATTTTATAAATGTCTCAAATGTCTGTCTAACACATAATTAGCCAATGCATCTGTTAATTTATTTAGACATCTAGGAATGTGTTGATATTCAATTTAATCAAAGTGATGTTCCAAGAGGCTTTAACACACTTCTTCTAAGTTTCAATAACCCATGTGGCATCACGACGGGTTTCATCTAATTGCATCAAGTACAACAGATGTTCCTCTTCAACATAGGTGTGAGGGAGAATTTCAATGACTAGTTTCAAAGATGGTCTCTCACATTCAATCGACAAAATTGCTTTGATATCATAAACTAACTGGAAATGTGTAAGTCCCGGGGAAGACTTAACGGATTTCCGTTAGTCCCATAATGCTAAGAACAACATCGTGTGTCAATTTTTCATATGAATTCCTATCATCCGTCGAAGCATAGTAGTGAGAACTTTGTTGATTGCTTCAACCTGGCCATTGGCTTGTGGATAATAGGGGGATGCGTTTTCATGGCGAAGACCCAACTTTTCAGTAAGTTCAGGCATCATAAAATTTCAAAAATGACTACTGTGATCAGTAATGATGGTTTGAGGGACACCAAACCTAGTAATGGTATGATTGAATATGAACAACGCTGCAGTTCTCCTAGTGTTATTGAATGTAGGCATCACCTCAGCCCATTTAGTGAAATAATCCACAACTACAATAATGTATCCATGCCCCCCAAAGAGTGAGGGTGACATGTCATGAAGTCAATGCACCATTTAGTGAATGGGACAACAAAAACTACAAGGTGAAGAGGAGTAGGGTGAGATCTGATCTTATGATTATAAGTTTGACAAGTGTGGCATTTCTGAATGGCAGTAATGCAATCCTTAAACAGTGAAGGCCATAAATAACCGGCTCATAAGATCTTTTGGGCAGTTTCATACTCAGACATATGACTGCCACATGCTCCAGAGTGATAGTCATTCAAATATTTCTCAGCTTCATCTTAGGTAAGACATCATCGAAAAATGGAGTCAATACCACGGAGGTAAAGAGTATCACCGAGGATGATATATTGATGGGCTTGATACTGTATACGACGACGATCTATACTAGAAAGGTCAGGCCATAAAGTTTGAGTCTAGATATAGATGATAATATCTCTGTATCAGACGTTATCGGAACTAATCAGAAAAAGGGATTCGTCGGGTAAGGAATCCTCTACCACATTTTTTGTCTCAGTGGAGGGAAGGTTACATATCAATTCAGAAAAAACCAAAGATTTCTTTGAATTAGCACGTTCAAACTCCAAGTCAAACTCTTGGAGAATAAATATCCATTTGGACTACTTTCCCCCCAACAATTTTTGAGTAAGAATGTGTTGCATGGGGTTGCAATCGGAAATAACAGTGGTCTTGCGTAACAATATATAGTGACGAAATTGTTGAACAACTGCCAAGGCTAGTTTCTCCACATGTAGGTATTTGGTTTCAATGGTCGTGAGACTCCTACTCAAATAGTATATCATATTTTCATTGTGTGAATCATCCTCTTGGACTAAGACCATATCAATGGTAGAGTCTGAAGCAACTAAGTAGAGGAAGTAGTCTCGGCTATAGTCAAGTAGAAACAACAGTGGTGTACGGGTTAAAGCGAGTTTCAAAGCTTCAAAGACTTTGTTGGTTGTGTCGTCCCATGCAAAATCATAGCCTTTCTTGAGTATCTGAGTGAATCCTTTCGTTAATTCAACGTAATTGGGGATGAATCGTCGTAAAAGTTTTTCCTTCCCTTGCAAACTTTGGAGTTGGCGTAGTGTGGAAGGAGGAGGTGGATTAAGAATCACCTCAACCTTCAAGGGGTATACTCGAATCATGTGTATAGACACAATAAAATCAAGAAGTTGGCCGAACTCCACACAAAAAACACATTTGTGTGGGTTCAAACGTATGTGATAATACCGACAATGTAGGAAAATGGCCCGTAAATGTGCCAGGTGATCTTGACGATGCATGAAATGCGTCGGTATATCATCTAGATAGGGTTGTACGATGTGCTTTGTATCATGGAAAGCATAATACATAGCGCATTGAAAGGTATCACCAACATTCTTTAGACCGAAAGGTAATTTATGGTATGCAAAGGTTCCACAAGGGAAAATAAAAGCAGTCTTCTATTGATCCGCTGGTAAAATATTAATTTGATTATAGCCGGAGAAGCCGTCCATCAACGAGAAGATTTCACTTCCAGCACAATCGTCAACGATCTAGTCCATGAAAAGGGTTGGATAATTTTCCTTAGGACAAACTTTATTTATATCCCTATAATCTACACAAATGTGGATCATACCTTGTTTCTTATTTATCGGAACACGATTGGATACCCAATCGGTCAAAGCCACAGGATAGACAAAGACGACTTTAAGAAGTTTCTCAAATTCAAGCTTGATAGAAGTGGATTTACGTGGATGTACTGGGAGAAGTCTCTGCCATACAGGTTTAGCATCTAGATAAGTCTTAATCTCATGCACAACGATATCAGGATCAATAGCTAGAATTTCTTCATAACTCCAGGCGAAAATATCACAAAATTATTGGAAAAGGGATTTATAAGTGTGGAACTCATCAGTAGAACATGAGGTCGTGATATGAACATTCTCCAGGACTCCAGGTTTAATCGATATATCAATAGGAATGGTAGGTGAAATGTTACTTAAGTTCCCTTCATAAAAAACATAGTGTGTTGACTCAGGAACGAAAGAAATAACAACAATGGTCGACGAAGCCGAAATCCGTTGGTAGCTCTCTATGGTATCATGTTCTAGGAAGAGAATGGAATAATGGTACCCATTGTCCCATGGAGTGTCTTCCATAGACATGACTGACATGATCATCTCATCAATAGGAAATATCACTTGAAAAGAATCAGGAGATGTATCACAGAGAGAAGGAGGGGAGGGGGTTTCCGATTGAATATATTGATAAGCGGATTCGACTGGACTTAAGGGAATTTGGTTTTCGTAACGAGGATGATCATCAGGGATAGTTACTATCCATGGGTCGTATGACTCAGGGGTTTCATGAACAATGGTGGATATCATGTTAATAAAGGAAACAAAAGGAGGTGGAATATCGGGTGGTGGGATTGGAAATGTACCCATCAAATTTGAATCTTTCAAAAGACCTACACCAACATTATCGTAACCAGGAGGTGTCTTCGAGATAAAAGGTACATTTCTAGTATGAGAATCAACATTAAAGAAGGCCAGTTGGTCAACAATGATGAAATTTCCTTGGTGCAGGAAACGTAACACATGGAAAAGGGTAGACACAATTGCTCTCATGGAATCAATCCAGCTATGGCCAAGTAGAAGGTTATAATCAAGAGGTGCATCGAAGACCTCAACCTCAACATTGACTGATTTACCTTCCAACGTAATAGACAACGAGGGAAGAACACCGTAAGGTTTTAAACCTGTACCATTGAAGGCCTTAAGGGTACTGTGTGAATCAGTAAGGGTAGGAGAGCCAATATATTTCCAAAAAGTAACAGACATAACGCAAGTCGAGGCTCCTTCATCAATAACGGTTCTGCAGATATTCTTGTTTTCAAAAACAACTTGGATCTGAAACACTAACTGAGAATGGAGCCTTGGAATGTGATCTTCCAAGTCAAATATTATCAGATTGGTATCCGTAGGATCAATTCCACCAATGGATTTTAACAATGCCTTTCGTTGAGTGGGACAACTTTGAAGGACTTCGAGATCCGACATTGCAGAGGGTTCTTGCGCAAGATCTTCTACAATACTATAGTTTTGGGCAACACATGCGTGAGGATTAAACAAATACTTTCAAACAACGCCCTTTGGAGGAGGGTGAAGAACTATATTGAGACCCATTCGTTCAAGATGAAGAGGACCGTTTGGAGGTGAATTGGAGGGAGGAGGTTGAACCAAGGAAGGTGGTAAATATTTAATTTTCTCCTTCGACAGAGAATAATATTTGGCTCGAGTTGTGACTGCAACTTCGTTATTTTTAGAGTCTCCAGTACACATAAGAACATAGGATGTGGTAGAAGGAGAATCTTGGTCATGAATGAGAAATTGGGCCTGCTGCTAAGAAGGGAAAGGTTGTGACAAAATGATGGGTGTAGGAGGCTTCCCGGTCCCTTGGAGGAACTTAGTAACCTCAGCACGTTGTGGACAATCTTTCGTGTAATGATCATCACCACAAATAAGGCAAGGATATCGAGGTTTACACTTATCCTTATCATCAACAAGATGCGTTTTGGGCTTTTCAGTTTGTTGATTATTATTCCTGTCTTCCTTGCTCTTACCCTTCCCTTTATTTTTATTTTGGTTTTTCCCAGTAGGTGTGGATTGGACCAAATTAACTTCAGAAGTCTTACCGGAGGAAGGAGTAGTAGTAGTAGTATTTTGTACATTAGAATTATTAGATTTAGTATTGGTGTGACTGGCTTGCATGGATGGGATCTCAGCATGGAAGGTGCCAATCACACCATCAATAACATGAGACGCTACTGGATGTGTCAGGGTAGGATTCGTGGATGGATGAGGAGCATTAGGGATCAAGTTGTAAAGTGTGCATGTTTACGAATAAACGAGACCTAGATATTGAGCACGACTAATCGCCTGCTCTTCAGTGACAACACTGCCCATGGAAACATCATGGGCTATAGGCCCAATGAGTGATTTAGTAAACCACTCCGCCAATAGTTGATTAGGAAGGGGAAATTTGATTAAACGTCTTCTCCTCCTCCTCTCATGGATGTGATCAGAAATATGAGTGGAATAATATTGCTTAAAAGAACTCAAAATTTCGGTTCCTGTCTCATAATGAATAGGCAATTGGTAATGTGCTAGAAAATCCATGTCTAGGGTATTAAAGTCATTAAAGAAACCTCGTGGTAACTCAATGTACCACTTTTATTCCGAACCCGTGAGAGTCCGTTGGAAAAGTCACAATATAATGGAGTCATCCATCAATGAGTTGGACGGACACCAAAGATGGAAAGTCATAACATGATTATTCGGGTCATCTCTCGATCGACCGTCAAACTTAGGAATGTCAGACGATAGTTTGGCTGGGATGATAGGCCACTAAGGAGAGTGTAAAATAGGATTGCTCAAGATCCTAGACAAATCCAATAAATACAAGGTGGCCAGAAAAGGAAACTGTTTGTTCACTTGTGGAAACTAGTAGTTTTGGGGAGGAAGTCTCATAGGTATACCAATAGGACTGTAAGCAGTTTGCAAATAATTAGACAGTCCTGATAGATTCAGTTGTGGAGGTTTTTGGGGAAAATAGCCAACATGGTTGGGTTGATTATGTACGTTCCCTTGGAATAGAATGTTAGATTGAAAATTATGATCCCGAGTAGGATTCATAGAACCTCGGTACGGTTGACCTAAATTTGGAGGAACAAAAGAATTAACTTGAGGATGTTTCCTACCAGTTGGTTGTTGATTCCCTTGGAAAGGAAGATTCCAAGGTTGAAATTGTACCACGGGTACATTTCGTCCAGGGATGATTTTAAGGATGGAAATTTATTTTAAAATGTAGAAACCTTGGCGAATCTTACTAATCCTTCATATGCCAACTATAAATGTTTGGCGATATTTTTGTAAAAATATTCAAATTTCTAAGGATTTTATATAGTTT
>ML795819.1:83815-99737 GCA_009831015.1 Picea engelmannii
AATATTACAATGTAATAGTAATGCCATATTACAATGTAATATGGCATTACCATATTACATTGTAATATGGCATACAATATGGTATACCATATTTCATGTAATTTTTTTTTTTAAAACCTAAAGTCATCGTCGCAATATCGACGCAAGTTTGTTGGAAATATTTTACTATTTTACCACAACCATCTCTATAGTGACGAAACTTCGTCGCAATTTGCAACGAATATTCGTCGCATATACAACATGTGCGTCGTAAGTTATTGGCTTGGCATAACTTTTCATCCCAATTGCGACGAAGTTTTGTTGTAATTGCCACATTTCTTCATTGTTATTGCGACGATAGTTCGTCGTAATTGTGACGATGCACAACATTAACCGATATTGAAGGTGGTGACACGTGGAGAGTTAATTTCGTCGATGTTTCCACGCACACTTGGATCGTGGATATAGCGACAAAATTATTCCGACGAAAAAAAATATCGGCTTTCATGGAAATTGTGACGGATAAGTGTGGCAATATCAATGAAAAACCATCGCAAATTTTCTCATATGTACTAGTGGCACGATTACTTCTTCGGTCACTCATCAGCCTCGTTTATTAGCTTGTAGTGAGACCCTTCCCAGGGATTATTTCAACCAAAACCATCTTGCTTCTCCACTTTTATCTCAACTCTAGAGTCGAAAACATGCTTCTCTTCTCACGATTGTTCTCTCTACTCTGTTATCTTGAATATCTGTCTTTGTCCCCCGAATTGCCTCCTTTCTTTCCTTCCTCACCAAGGTTTTTTGGGTCCGAATCCCAATTTCTAGTCAGTCCTGGAAGCCTTACAGATGGGTACCCTGCCCCATCTCCTCATTAACTCTTAAGGATGGTCTTCCAACTACTATCCTGACTGGTAATTCATTTCTGGGTCAGAGGACTATTAAGTAATTACACTTAGTAGGTAGTGGTCTGGTGTGGGTCATATCAACCATTCTTGGTTTCCCCTCACCATCTCTTTCATAGCATCCATTGTTTATCTTGGAAAACTCCCCGCCCCCACTTTTTAGCAGTTGTGCAACACATATCCAATTTCCATTAATAACATAAAATTCATACATTGACCCTTTTATACAAAGGTTTGTCAAATAAAAAATTCACACATATTTAGTTCGCCATAGTCTCTTGGCTAGTTATAGTTATATTTACGAACTCGGGGGAAACATGGGTATTACACTTAGCATGTGGATGCTTCCTTTGCAGCCCATTTTTTTGGTATATAATTCCCTGTATGTACATACTTTGATTAGCTTAAAAGATAATAGTAATTGAACTTGGAATAATTTTAATAAAAAAGAATCCACAAATCTCATCTTTGTGCACTCTGTTTAACCTTGACTCTTCAGCTAGCCAAGCTTGATAACTTCACTCCATAATGCCTGTCAACCTTAGATACTAACCAATTGATCTATTTTTTTAGAATTCCCTTCTACAAGGCCAATTACTCTTGGATACATGAATAACAACCCATACTTAACGATGGTGGCACTATTTGAAACAGTTTTATTTAACATGAAACTACAATAATAATATCAATGTACCAAAAAGCTTTAAGTGCCATGGATGAATAAGATGCATAATCACAAGTCTTTCTCCATGACATAAACCACTCTCAAACAATATGTAAATATTCCTTAGCATGTAAATGTCTTTCTTAAAGTACAATCATTTCCAAAGATTCATTATATACATGTTAATCCATTTAAAGATTGCCATGCTTTATCATTAGTTATAGTCTTCATGACTTTAGTTTGCAGAATGATCCATAATGAGTCAACTAGTTTTAGCTGAAAAGAAAGTCCAAATTGTCAAATACATGATTTACAAGAAGCATAAATTACTACCTAATCATCAGCTCTAATTGCAAGATAAATAAATAAGTTCATACTCATGCAAGCATAGAGTAATTGCTTCTCATCATCAGTGACAACCCCTATGATAACACTGTCCAGTACTGAAATAATGGAATCAAATGTATCCATCGTCATTCATGGAAAAAATCATTGAGAAACTTGGTGGAGCAGTGGCAATAACTGTTATTGGACTAATGGGTAGGTGCGGACACTAACTAATCTCCCTAGATCCACCTAGATCTAGAACAAAACAAACCAGAACATGATGATTTCCTTAAGTTTTAAATATTGAATTTACTAACTAAAGAGGGATGGGTGACATACCATTTAAATGTTGCTTTCTCTCGCCATCGCCATCCTAGCTCCATTCCAATGCTCATACAATGATGATCCTGTAAAAGAACGCAACCAACCAAAGTGATAGTAATAGCATAAACTCAATATAAACCTATGTATGTGATCAAGGAACCATACAATAAAACACAACAATCTTTATAGGAAAGAATCATATTACTGTATCATATTAAATGTGAAAGAGAGATTACAACCATGGCCTTGATGTCGTAAGGTCCCTTCCAACTATCCTTCGTTCCCCACACACTTTCACTCCAAGAATTCTGAGAGCATAGATCTAATGATATTCACAATCTATCTTGACGAAGTAAAACTCAAAGCCACTCCAACCAAGCTAATAATTCCAAGCCAACCAAAGCTAACAAGCTCAAGAACCCCTTCTCCATTAGAGCTCCTCTCCTTTTATAAGTTGAAGAGGATAAGGTGAGGAGGTTAGGATGATCCCACTAAATCATGAAAGCGAGTAAGATCCAAACCATTCCGATGCCACCTCACCATGGAAGTTTCTCCTTCTAGAAGATTCGAGAAAACGCTCATTTTTCCCACTTGTAAGCATTCTCACACCCTGCTTATAGTGCAACCTGTGAACTATTTGCACCCTAGCTAGCTATGATGCAGCCTATGAGAATCAAGCATTCTCACACCCTAATACAACCTGTGAACTATAGTGCAACCTGTGAACTATTTGCACCCTAGCTATGATGCAGCCTACGAGAATCAAGCATTCTCACACCCTAATACATAGGCAGCCTGCGAACTTCCTTTTTTATAAGGTTTTTACACAGGAAAATGCAACTTCTTTTCTCAAGAAAAGTTCTTCTCCCTTCTCTCTTCAGGAACTCATGCCACTGACCCCTCTGAAGGCAACAGATAGGTTTACATCATTAATGGTCATAGGGATGATGAAAATAATGTGTAACAGAGATCCCCCCAAAGTATGAAGTTAGAGCAGAGTGATAGCTGAAATACTTTGTCGAGTGTGTGTAGGGAACAATGATCAATCGGTCAGAAACCTGCCAACAAGCAAGGAAATACAGTACAATAATATATCATCACTGAGGTAGGCATTCCCATACTCAGAATACAAATGACTCAAATCATAAATGCCGACATGCGAAGATCCATGTCAAGTAAGACAGGTCATGGCCACAAAACATACATTGTGGATCCATTCCAATATGACTCAAATATGAACATAGCCACCAAAAATACATTGTGGATCTATGTGTTAAAGACTCAAATTTGAACATAGCCACCAGACATACAATGTGGATCTATGCAACAGTACACTGAATATACTCCAACACAACATGGATCTATCAAAAAATATCCAAGGTCTTCATCTCCGCCACTCTATAGTACGAATCTAACCATGTGAATACATGTGTTGAAGTAGAACATGGTAGAAACCACTTGATTACCGGTCATTAGTGTATACCATTAACAAGTGCAAGGGAAATCACCATTAATGTCAATGACTCCCAAGGTACACTAATATAATCCAATGAATGTGAATAAATGAGATGAAGTTGAACACTCGGCGGAATCTCCTGATCAAGGGGCAATAATGAAAACCCACTGTCGAAAGCGAGGAAACCTGCCATTGAGGCATGCAAGTTCCAAGGTACCAATTGGTTTCTAAGTATAATTTTTGGATAATGAGTTGAAGTCGACAGGAAAATACTCGTCACAGGAGGGCCTTAATGTATCCCACATCAATGACACAAAACAAGTAACAATATTTGATGTAGATCAGAGTAACAAGTGATTCAGGATTGACTCAGGGATGGCTGACACAATAGAAGACTTAAAGACTATAGAAATGGCTGGCGCAATATAAGGCTTTCTGGGTTGAACTTCTCTTTGAACATATTGATGACACGAAAATTGTCTTGGAAATACTGAATCAACAACTGGGATCATAGACCAATTTGTAATCTTATAAAGGAGTATGATCAAGAGACAAGTGGATTTTCCAACCTTGACACAAAGCGAGTGAAAGGGTGTCATGTTCAAAAGTGACTCTTCCATGGAATACAGGTTTAGACACAATTCTTTCCAAATTTTCCCCCCGCCACTTTTGGCGAGTACCTCTTTATTTTTACACAAGCTTGAGGAGGATAACATATGCTTGTCAATTTAAGCTCATCCTTCGGAAGAGTCCCTCAGAGTATGTTTAACGAACCCTCATAAGGAGTGGTTCGGTCCCATTGTGGGTCTTTCAATGTTTATTTAACAAGTCCAAAGAAATAAATTTCATGGGTTTTTCATGTTTAGAGAATCTGGAAAACACTTAAAAGAGAACTCTCTCAGATCCTTTTTCGTAACATAGTTTGATGAGACCGAAAAAGAGATAAATTATCGCCCACTAGACACTGTCTTCAAATACTTTAACGAGCGTGAAAATAGCAAGGTCGCTCGACAATCTTTTCATGTTTAGAGAGTCTGAAAAGAGATTAAAGGGAACTCCAATGGGTTCCTTTTTCGTATAACCTTTACAAGTCTGAAAAAATGATAAAAGTATACTCGGTTACATTCTCACATATTTACGAGCACGAGAAAGAACAAAGACTAAGCTTGGTAACTTATTCTCATGTATTTACGAGCATGAGAAAGAACAAAGACTAAGCTCAGGATTGTTTTCATTTTTGCGCAAGCTTTAAAACAAAACAAAACTATGCTTGGGGTAGATTTTAATTTTTACACAAGCTTAAAAACTAAACAAAACTATGCTTGGACCTGGTTTCATTTTTACACAGGCTTGAACCAGAGGAAACTATGCTTGAGGTAGCTGGTTTCATTTTTACACAAGCTTGAACCATAGAAAACTATGCTTGCAACTTCCCATCGCATAACACATGGATGGTTGGTACTTAGCCCCTAGCTTAAGAAACCAGTGGCTCAACTTCAGCATGAAGTCTAGAGGCTGAGGAAAATGCCCCCCAAGCTTTGTTTCATCCAACTTCAAAGGAGAATGAAATGAAGCTTCAAATACTAGACGAAGGACTTGACTCAAATAGAGAGGGGGAAAACCATTTCATTGTTTAACGAGCTTGACACAGAAACAAGAACTATGCTCGTAACCTCTGTTTCATTTTTTAATGAGGTTGCCTTAGAGACGCAAAAACTATCCTCGTAAGTGGTTTCATTTTTTAATGAGATTGAAATCAAAAAGCCATGCTCAAAGACCTCTGTTTCATTTTTTAACGAGGTTGCCTCAAAGATGCAAAAACTATCCTCGAATTCTTCTTGATCATGGATTCCAAGAGGACAATGCTCCGGAAGGAGACCATTTCAAGGGAAAAAACTCGATCATGGCTTCCAAGAGGTCTTCATTTGAAGGAAGAAACACACTCTAGAAGGACACCATGTCGAGGGTCACGATAGGAGTAAAGAGATCCAACTCTAACAACCCTATCGAAGATATCACCATGTCAACTATTGGATCTAAGTCATCAGAAGTTGAAGCCATGGGAGACAATGCCACATAATTGACCTGTGGTGGGGGTGATACCGTCTGCATATAAGAATCATTCAGGGAGGAAATCCAGGCGGGGTCAATGAATGAAATTTGATCAACAGTCACAATTCTTCCATCGTGAGGGAAAGATATCACACGAAAAAGAGTGGACACAATAGATTTCATGCCATAGACATAATCTCGCCCAAGGAGTAAAGAAAAATCCAAGGGGTCTTGGACTACCATGACATCAATGAAGACAATTTTCCCTCCCAAAGTTACAAGAAACTGAGGAAGGGTCCCTAAAGGTTGACTAGTTCTTCTGTTAAAAGCTAACAGATTCTACGTAACGGGTGCAAGTGGAGGATAACCCATGGCTTGCAAAGCAAAAGAGGACAAAATACTAACAGATGAACCTTCATCTATCAGTGTTTGAGGAACGTCTCGACCACAAACCTCTACTGTAATATGGAAAGGAACGTGAGAGGGAAGATGAGGTCTAGTTAGCACACCCCAATCAAAACGGATGGCCTCATTACTTGGACAGAGTTTCACAAGAGAAGGAGGAATACCCCCTGACACAACAGAGTCTGTATCAATGAGAAAAACATGGGCAGTATCGAGTTTACTCTCTAGCGGGAGAGTAGGATCGACCGATGATGAGATCAGATCGACCACTTGGGTTTCATTCTTCAAGGGGAGAATGGGGTCAACAGGTGTAAACAGATCAACCACTTGGGTGACACTCTCTAATGGGAGAGTGGGATCAGGAGAAAAAGGAGATATGTGAAAAAGGAGATCGGGAGAAATGAGACTACAAATTGTTATGAATGCTTCATCCATTCTATTTAGATACTTGGATTTTTCTATGGATGATGTTGGTTCTGTTTCCATGTTCATGGTTAAAATGTACAATCCTCTGCTTCGAAGATGCATGATTATCCTCTCCTTCCATGCAAAGTAATTGAAAGGTGTAAGAATGAATTCTTTTGGGAATTCCATTTTTTCGTTGTCTTCAATCTTTGGTACCTGCAAAAATAATTCGGTTTGTATTTTTCTTAGCAGTTTCTCGAACGTGATACCATGTAAATGTATTGAACCTACACAAAAAATATCTAGCTAGAAAATAACACACACTTTGTATAGAGAAATTGAGAATTAAGAAGCAAGAGAGAAAGAATGGAATAATTCTCATTAACCAAATGAATAATTGATAATTTACACATGAATCAATCAACCAATGAATAAATCAACCAATTTTCACTGGAGGAGAATCCAATGTGCCATTGTGGTGGTCTAGAGTGATATGGACACACACAATCAGTTACAGGAGTAAATTTCCACTTATTCTAGTCTCTTGGGCAGTTACGGGAGTGAACTGCCACCTAGCTAAGTTAACTAGTCTATTAGTCTTCAGTTAACTAACTGAAACATAGTGAAGTGAGGAGGAGATGAGGGAATCATGGGTAATGTGCTATTCCATTGATGATCCCAAGGACAATTCGCATTAGCTGGTGATGATCCCAATGTTGCATGGTGATAAAACCAATGTAGCATATAGACTCCACTCAACTGATCAAACTGAAGTGAAAAATGAAGAGAATATTCTCCCTAGAGGAATTTTCTTCCTAAAATATAGGAGACTGAATAATTACTAATAAACATAGAAAAAACCTTAGGAAAAAGAATTCCTAGGTGTGTGTGAAGTAACTCCAACATGGAATAGTTGGTGTAGTGTAACCATCTACAACAGGTTGTTAGACATCAAAACTGAGAGCCAACATGTAACTTTTCATCCTTATTTTCCAGAGAGAATAACCACCTCCATTAAACAATGGTGCTTTGTTGGATGAAATTTCTTCTTACTGATCCATTTCAGGATCTACCTTCCAATTATTAGACTGTGTTGAAGGCACTGGCTCTGATACCAATAGTTGGAAATAATGAGAGGGGGTTGTGAATCAATATTACCTCTTTTTAACCAATTAGTAATTACTTTGTTATTTTATTAATATCCACAAATATCAACAATGGAATTGAACATAAAATCAATTATATAAAAATAATTAACAGGAATTCATAATTTTTTATAGAAAATATTCTGAGATAATGAAGGACACCAATCCTTTTCAGAGCACCAACTCTAGGAGACATGAATCCCCTTCTTCAGGGCACCAACCCTAGGAAGCACCAAATCCCTTGTATTTAAGGCACCAACCCTAGGAAGCACTGAATCCCTTGTCTTTACGACACCAACACTAGGAAGCACCAACTCCCTTTTATTCACACTTTACTTAGTAAAGGATGCTAATCCTTCATTACTCCTCCCTTCCACCCTCACTGCATAAGTATCATCAGTTCTACTTCTTTGGACTCTACTTCTGCTTTTGGTCTTTGATCTAGACTATAGAGACACATCTTATTCACCATTCTTTCTTTCCTATATAGTCTTCCAACTGCTGTGAGCATTGAAGCATTCTGTCCCTTTGTTTGGACCATTGCACCTCTTCATTTAAATTAAAAATAATATAGTTTATTTTTCCTCCATTATTATTCATACATTACCGTGAAAGATTTTCAATTTAGTGAGAGGGATTTTCATAAATCGATCACAGATATGGATCAATTTATTTTAACTCGATCCTATGCCTCTTTATTTTATTCTCAACTTAAATTGATTAGATCTAATATTTTTTATTAGCTTTTTAATGCATTGCAAGTATTGGATTACTTAAGATAAACCAAGACAAAGTCCAGATCCTATCTGGTTCAACGTTCCTTCTTGACTAAGATAAAATTCTTACTCGATGTGTTAAATTTTGCACAGAAAAACTTCAGGACCTTTATTCCATACGACCATAGGTGGTGGCTAGGCATTAATCCAAACATGTGCTTAATCACTTATCAAGATCAACGGTCACATTTTAATTTCCATGTTGAGATGGACATTTATCATTTACTCGATAACTTTATAGGTTTGAGACTCTGGGGTATTGGAACTCTAAGGTAGTTCAATCTCTCTAAAGTTTTACCTAACGAATAAGTCATAACACAACGATGATTGTTTTTTGTTGGTTAATATCTCATGCTTACTTTATCCTTCCATTATGCTTGATCTAACGGTCACAAGAGAATCTGGAGGATTTTAGATCAATGACCAACATTAGTTCATGAATTCGCCCTTCGACGCTTCGGGCATTTTTCTAGTAGGGGAAGTTGAACATCCCCGAAGGCTGTAATCCCAAACTGACATGGCATGATGTCGTCACCTATGATGACGTGGACCTGTAGTGAGTGTGCCACGTGTCACCTTGATTTGTGACTTTCACTAACTTTATGTGCCATATGTATTTTGACACTTGTCATCATCTTATTAGCCCACATGTCCTTGTTGATGTGGATCTACTGAACTGTCATATGTCTTTCTCCTTTGGATCATTACTCTATATTAGACAATCTAGTTTTCATCTGAATTCTTGATCCAATGATCCTCATTCACTTCAAGACTTCAGGGCTTTGGTCTTCGGGTAAATTTACATGTTTTAGGCTCCTTTTCGCCAGAGTGGTTAGTGTCGAAGTTGACCACCATTGGACCCGCCTATCCTCATCCAACGGTCACCATGTATTTCCTATATTCGATGGCCCTCATTCACTTCAGAACTTTTTGGCTTTGGCCTTTGAGTGAACTTACCTATTCTAGGTTCATTTTCGTCGGAGTTGTCAGCGTCAGAGTTGACCACCTAATCCAACGACTCGTATTTCTTCCGAGGAGATCTTAGCTCAACGATATGCATGAGTTTGTTTAATCCGAGACTTTGGGATATTGTGTCTTACACTGTCCTTCCACTAAACTCAATCAGATGGTCGAGAATTCATCCAAAGTTCCTCCTTGATCTAACTCTTGGCATGATTTCATGACTTCGTGAGTTCGTGCCTCTACCTTATCTCCAATGTTCTCCGAAGTGGAGAAGTTCCAATGTCTCGAAACTTATGCTATCCTTCCACTTGACTTTTATCAATGGTTCTAACTAATCTGATGGTTGTGGTTACTCCCAAAATTTGAATGGACGATTAGATTGCCACGTTACTTCACAAGGGAATTCTATGTAGGATTCTGTGTGATCTAATGATCCAAGATTTTCCTGAGAACTATATCGACAGAAGAGATTATTCCTTCTAATATTTGGTTTTATACTATATTCTTCTACACCCTGTTGACATCAATGACAATATCGTACCACTATGTCCAACAGGGTCTACCTTTTGTGCAATGATCACGATCTATTTTTATGTTTCTTTAGAATGAGTTGCTGGAAATTTCTTAGGTGGAGGATGGTCATTATTTTTTAACCCTATAGTCCTAGGACTAAGGTCATATTTCTTGTGTAACTCCGCCTGTAGTGCATCAGAAAACAATCTATATTGTGAGAGTGATAATCCTCCATAAGTTTCACTCTTATGTACACTATGAGGTTTAGCATTTAAATATCACTCATAATCATGTTGTGTGAGATGCATAGCCTCTTGACTTTATTGAATTAAATGCATCTCTTCTTGGAAATCTCTGTACTCCTCACCTATGAATTTTCACATGCAAATCTATGTGACTAATTTTCAGATCTGAAAATTGCTTCCTAATGAGCTAACAGTAAAACCTAGTTATTATCACTTAACAATTTTACACTAAAAATTATTAACTGAAAATATATGTAGTGGAAACAACAAGATCATAGATGAATCATAAATACACATGAGACACAATTTTTTTATTTTGTAACTTTGTTAATTTCATAAATTTAAGGGCAAAACAGCCCTCCCAGCCAATACAAATCCACCAAAATATAAGGAAATCTATGTCCTCCAATAACCAGAAAAAATAAAAAAAAATAAACCTCAGGAAATCCCTGTAACTTTCCTTTTCTCGTAAATATGTCACAAACCACCTATATGTTCTACTAACATCACCTGCATTATTTCTAACGTCATCCTATATGGACCTACTCCTGCCCAAAAAACTTTGTACTAATTTATGTGGTTCACCTTAATACAACCTACGTACATATGTGATTGTGGCCACTGCAACCTTCGTACATGTGGGATTCACCTTCTTGCAACATGTGTACATACATGACTGTGTCCACTGCAACACACGTGCATGTATGAAAAACTATGCTTCCTTCGCACATGCGTCCTTCCTCACTTCCCACATTTGATGTAGAAACCTTAGGCCGGATTTCCTAGGTGAAAAAATCTCCTTGCTACAATTTCCATACTCCCTAGCACAAGTTTTTACTCACTTATGTTAACTCCATGATGCCACAATGATGAAATGTCACAATGACTTCTCTCCTTTATATACAAGTATAATGAGTGAGTTTAGGAGGCCTTCCCAAACTCAACAATACTCTTTCTGGTTGTTAAACCCCATCACAATCCTACAAATCCCATCAACTTACCCATGAGGCCCTAGCCTCATTCCAAGGTCAATTTCACTGAAGTTAAAGGATAATATGGTGCCAACGAAGATTCCCAAATGCTTGAAATCTTGTTCTCTTGTGGGAATACCTCCTAAATATACAAAATCAACATCATATCCTATATCTTCAACAACATTGTTTTTAGTATTTCTCTTCATTGGAGGCCCAAGAGGTTTCTCCTCATGTCTCATATCTCTCCTAAAAATTTGTGGGTTGAAAGGTATCCTAAATTGATTAGGATTCTTAGGTCCTTCTTCATTAGGAAGTTTATTTGGAGGACTCCCTTTAGTTTCCAATCTAGAAAATTTATTATATAGATTCCTAATGAGTCTGAACATCTCCTCAATCTTAGCTTCCTATGAATCTTTACTAACCCCTGAGGTACCAACTTCTTCCTTTAATTTGTTCTTATATTTATCAATATGATTTGTCTTTAATTCAATCTTTCCTAAATATGTCATGTTTTCCTCAATATCAATAGCATCATATTGCATTATTAAGAGGGTTGCAGACCTTCTTTCTCTCATCATTATGGAAAAATCAACCTCAAAGGCTCCAACATATGTCACCTTTGTAGCTACCCAACAATTTTTAATATCTATAGGAATCTTGTTGTAAATTTTATTGAATCTCTTATTAAAATAAACTACAGACTCTGTAGCTTTCTTTTTTAAAGATCCAAATTATGTGAGATAGGAGAGATTATCCCTATTCTCTCCCCATTTCCTCATGAAAGTGGTTTCAAGAACCTGCTAGGTATTTATGGAGGCACGGGCTAACCCTCTAAACTATTTTCTAACATCTCCTTTAATGGTTTGAACAAAAAGTATCTTAAACACATCATCATGTTCTATGAATAGATTTTCTGTGAAATCTTGGAAAACAACCATGTGTTCCTCAACTATTAATGTCTTCTCCCCATCATATTTTGGAACCAACTTAAGATAATTTTATGGTAAGTCGTGAGTGTTTTGGGGAAGATTTAAAGGGCCATACCTAGATTCCACACAAGGATTAATAGGTGGTGGATTCCTATTTCTCCTCCTCCTCCTATCCCAGGAATTATATGCTTGAGGATTAGGTTACTTTCTTCTACAAATAAGGGAGGTCTAGGATTTTTCAATAATGTCTTATACAATTTTTTGGATGAATGAGAAAACCTAAAGGGGAATTCTAAAAATCGATTAATGGTTGACTAGAAAATTGTGTAGAATAATGAACTTCTAGAGGCGTACTCGATATCCTATCAACACTATCTATTTCATGACTGGTATAAGGAAAAAGTTAAGGATAAAGGTTACCTCCAATCTTAAGTATTTCTTTGATGTTTCTCCAAGAAATTAGCTTTTATGGATTTGATAACATTGGAATGCTTGGAAGATTAAGATTCGCTTTGGTATGCTCCCTTGCAGATGCCATATTTTCTTTCATGGAGTCGTCGGGTGAAAAATAAACAACCTTGTGTCTGTGTCTTATTCACCATCGAGAATCGGTGTTGATATTTATTGTTTCCCATGGAAAAATAATTTCACAATTTTGTCCCCAGAAATGGCACCATTTAAGGATGTTAGTCCTCGAGATGTCCATGGTTGTCATTGGAATTATGCCAAGGATCCTTAGAGCCAATACTCATGAAATGTTTTTAAAGATATCTTTCTCTATCAAGGGTGATATGCATAATTGCTCATTTTCACAACTCATTCACCTTCCAGACAGGGTGATTAGGAATTCCTTCAACTAATAGGGGCAATTTCTCCTTTGTGTATTAGAATTACAAGGGTAAAAGAATAGATGACTATATGGAGATGGGAGTGTGCATTCAAGGTATCTAATTCATATCAATATTACAAGGCTTTATTTGAAGAATAACATATTGAGCATTCAAGAATTCAACAGTTATAACAATTTATGCATTCTGATTTTAATTACATGCATTAAAACATCTCATTGCTTGACACATTCACATAACAATGACTTTACATCCATATGAAAATTTCAAATAAGAAAATGAAACAAGATTGGCCAAAAAACTGGAATCAAACTCATCCATTAATGAACACATTTATAACATATATGGAGTCACAATGTCGCTGAAATATTTTATTAACATGTTTCAAAGTACATTATAAAGATGGGAAAGACATATTTGTTACAATGGAGAAGAAAATATGGGAATTATAGACAAATACATCAGAAAATCATTGAATCCCTACAAGCCTCATGGCTTCCCTCTCATAATCTATCTTTCTTCTTGAGTTGGAATGATCTCTCAACTTTGAAGTTCAGACAGACTTCCTCTCTCTGTCTCCTAATCCAAATTGAGCTAACAAGCCTCAAGGATTATTTATAACTCTCCCTCTCTGTGAAAACCACTTATTTTTTCTTTAAATTGCTTAACAATTTGTTGATATTGCTTATTTTTCTAGTAGAAATTCCCTATGAAATAAAATAGGAAATTTCTACTATGGTAAGTATGAGTAAAAGGCCCTTTGATTGAAAGTTTTTACCCTGCAAAACTAGTTTAGTCTGGATCCTTTCATAAAAACCCCTTGATGAGATAGAGTTGTTGGGATTGGTACCTTATTCTTCTGCAAAGTTGAGGTTTTTTGTTGGATGGAAGAATGGCTAGTCATTTCCTGTCAGCTACAGTCACCTTAGGACATGGTGCAAGCTCGATTTGGTCTCTAGGCCCTTTGTCTTCTGTTTTAGATGAAGGTTGGACAGAAAATTTAGTTGTTCCTTGGGATGAATTACATGGTGTCTTGTTGCTACTATGTCTAAACCAAAAATAACATGAAGCAACCTTCCTCCACTTTGCAAAAACATGTGGAATTTCCGGCACATCTAAATCCTAGATGGAACACAAGGTTTACCTAGGGAAGAAACCCCCTTAGGTAGATCATCATCCATGTACACTTAGCTCATAATAATGCATTTAGTAAGGAGAAAGTGCTTGCAAATGATTGCAACTTCCCCTGTAGTTTACTCTTACATAATTATGAAGCGCATAGAGAAAATATTTTTGGAAGTAACAATGATTTTATCCATATGATCAATGTACCCAAGATTGGATACTGAGACATGTGAGCCATGGCCAATGATCTCAATCTCCCACCAATTGTATCGTAAAGTCTAATGATTAGAAATGATCCCTCTGCAAAAGGACAATCTGTCATATCGAGCAATAAACCAACCTGTGTGATGACTTACACGTGCAACAAAATCAATTAAAATCTATCATTTCCATATTTGAATGATTTGAGGACACGTGGTATGCTCACACTGCTTACCACTTCAAAACCGAAGAAACACGTGAAAATTTGGATGACATAATCAAGGTACGATGGAAACATGGTCGATAATAATTGGTCTAGGTGATTTCCTAGGTGGCACCTCTTTCAAATCTAGATGGAATCTTGTTGGACCATGTGTCTCCCAGTCATGAACGATCATCTTTGAGTGCTCACGTGGAACAATGTGACTATCCATCGACTTCTTCTCACATATAAGACCACACACACACACATACACACACACACACACACATATGTGTGTGTGTGTGTGTGTGTGGAAGCAAGAGTGTCCATGTGCAGTCCACTTTGTCGTCCAATTAAGTGCTAAGTCAACACATGGCAACGTGGTTTCTGTGATAAGTGGTATCGCATGCCCAGGAGAGAAACTTCCCCATGGCCAAGATAAATGTGAAACAAATGTATGAAAACCACGTATCACATCTCCAAACCACTCTCACATGCCCACATCTCATTAAATGATAGGTTTGTTATGGATGCGATATGCAATGTCCATCGTAGATCTTAGGAGAAGTTATGTGCTCTGATTTGGATCGTTGATTTTGTTCCTTTTGGTGGCACGCATTGTAATATGGAATTTTAGCCTTCGTTCATAGCCCTTGATCATGGGTATAAGCTCCTTTATCTATGCGCGACTCCATTTTCAATGCATTTTAATCCCCCAGTAGCTTACGGTAAGCACTTTTTTCTCTTAATTAAGCATTGTTTCTTCGTTTAATGTCCTTTTTCCTTAAATTAATCACTTCTAGGGTGATTTTTTCTCATTAAGCAAGTCTCTAGCAGCCTCTTGTCCCAATAGAGACACAGATCTAGGTTGTGACTATCCCTAATTACACAATTCCCATAAAATTTTTGACTCTGTACTAACACATATACAAGATGAACACTAAAGAAGATTGAAGATTAAGAATGAATAAGACCAAAGATGAATATTGTATAAGTGAAAAGAAAAAAAGATTGAAGATGAAAATGAAAATGGGACCATTTCAAAAGACCAATTCAAGAGACAGATGATGATGATTGGATATTCAAATCACAAGTATTTGTTAAGGGGGAGTATGAATGATTAACTCATACTTGTAATATATGATGAAAACATTCTAATATGTAATGTAGTAGGCTAAACATAAAGTCTACATATGAAGAAATGATGAGAACAAAAGAGAAATGTTAGGGATGAAGATCTCATAGAATAAGTTGGGACATTTAAAAAGATATTATGGGAGATAGTTATGCATATCTAATTATCACCTAAAGTTATATAAAGGGACCAATTGTACAATAGAAACACACATAGGAATTGTATGTATCTAGGTATCAAAATTCCTATTGGTGTGATAGCATATATTCTTATAGATCTTTCGAGTAGAGGAGTAGACAATTGTAGTTTAGTTACATAATTATGAATATTCATATATATATATATATAT
>ML795819.1:111922-126022 GCA_009831015.1 Picea engelmannii
TTAATAATAATTTTGTTTTATTTTGTGTTTTTATATATACCATTAATAATATTAATAATAAAGACGATTAGTGGAGTGGATTATCGGTGGAAGTTCCCTATTTTAATGTGAAAATTGAAAACTCAAATTGATTTACCTTTTTGTCGGTGAAGATGAAAAACTCTTTCTCTTATATTGTATCCTTATTAGATTTCATTTTCAAAATATTTGTCACACTACCAATCTTCCTAACCTCTTAACTCCACAAAAGTACGCTGATCTTGGAAAACTTCTCTTAATGTTTTTCTAACACACAAACAAAATTCTAAAGAATCGGAAGTAATCACTTACCTTCTTCAGGTTCCATAGACCAATTCGGAATTAGTGGACGTTAATCTTCATCATCATATATATAGTCCATTTTAAAATAAATGGTATATATCCTAAAACATTTTTAAGATAGATGGTATATATCCTAAAACATATTCCATTTTTTTAAAGATATATTTCAATTTTTTTTTAGGGATTTATTAAAAATTTAAATTACATATTAAAATTTAATTGAAAAATCAATTTCATTATATATTTTTTATACACCATAATAGAATTATAAAATAAATTAAAATAGAAAAAATAACATGAAGTCTAATAAGAAATTTAAAAAATTGCATTTATAATTTTGACGTGATTTATCTTAAAAATGTCTCGACTTATAATATACTCACTTACATTGTATATAGTAAATATTTGTGGTTTTCTTAAACTGTTTGAGATAGTTATAATTTTTTTGTTTCTTAGATTGTTTATGACTTATACCAAGTTAATGGAATTTAACTTTAAAATAATCATATTAAAATGTGTTTTAGAATTATTTTTATGACATTAATATTTTTTTATGATAAAAAAAAATAGTATTTCTATTGAAAAAATTGATGATGATGATTATTATTAATGTCCACTAAGACCGAATTGGTGTATCGGACCTTAAGAGGGTAAGAAATTACTTGTGATTCTTTAGAATTTTGTTTATGTGCTCGAAAAGCATTAAGAGAAGCTTTACAAGATCACCATACTTTTGTTGAGTTAAGATGTTAGGAAGGTTGGTAGTGTGATAAATATTTTGAAAATGAGATCTAATATGGGTATAGGCTAGACAATCTAAGAGAAAGTTCTTTTCATCTTCAACCTTCTTAGTGTCACAAGGGTGACATGCTCTTTCATCCCATGGTGTTTTATGAATTAACCAATGCCCAGTTTCACTATGGAGCTCGTGAGAATTTTTTCTTATCTTAGCAATGATTATTTTTTTCTTTACACTTGACAAAACAGATAGATAATTTTGATCTTCTAGATTAGGGTTTATTACATCTTTATAATACCTTAATTTTCTTTTTTCCTCTAACTCTTTATCACACGACATTTTCTCTTTAAATTTTGATTTGATGTTTTTTTTAATAGTATATTTTTTTTGCAAAATGGTTTCTTCCATGAATCCCCAATAGTTTATCCAAGACCGCGCGTCTTTATGCCATCCTCTCTTGAGTTGATGGTGGTTATGACTTGATTTTGAAGCAATTTTAGGTAGCCTCTTGTCTTCCATGTTGTTTAACTTGTTCTTATACATTAGGTATCTAGTCATAGCCATGCTCTCAATGGGGGAGAGGCTTATTTCTAAGAGGAGGATGGGATAGGGTGTGTTTCCTTTAATTTTGAGATTATAGGTTATAAAATTCTTTTGTATTTGCTCTATCTTTCTCCAAGATTCATGAGAGATACTACAACCCCAAACTTCACATCCATAAATAATAACAGGTGTAACAAGAGTCTCAAAGAAGAGTTTCTTCTTATCTCAAATCTAAAGATCAATTGATTTACAATTATTTTCAAGCTCATAATAAGCTTTCCATCCCCTAATAATCCTTTTCTCATTGCCATAATTCCAATTGAGCTTGTCTTGAATATCAATTCCAAGATATTTGTATGAAGTCACTTCCTCCAAATTGTTTTTGTCATATACAAAGGTATCATAAGAGATCTTATTGGATTTAATAATCATGACCTTAGTCTTATCAGTATTAACTATCATACCCATACTGGAGCAAAAATCCTTATTGCTGCTGCAATAAGGATGTATGAGAACGTTATTGCTAAGTTTAAAAACACTAAGGGATGGTCAAAAGAGATTAACTGCAATATCAGAGTCAAACATGGTTGTCCCTTGTCCCCTACCCTTTTTGACATATACATTGATAAGTTAGAAGAATGCTTGGAAAAAACAGGTTGTGTTGGCTCTACTCTAACTAGTATAGTCATCAATCTTCTTCTTTATGCTGATGATATCGTTCTTATGGCAATGAGTCCCCGTGATCTTGAAAACCAACTAAGAATCCTCAAGAATTTTTGCTTCAATATGGGTATGATTGTTAATATTGATAAGACTAAGGTCATGATTATTAAATCCAATAAGATCCCTTATGATACCTTTGTATATGACAACAACAACTTGGAGGAAGTGACTTCATACAAATATCTTGGAATTGCTATTCACCACAAGCTCAATTGGAATTATAGCATTGAGAAAAGGATTATTGGGGGATGGAAAGCTTATTATGGGCTTGAAAATAATTGTAAATCAACTGATCTTTGGATTTGGGATAAGAAGAAACTCCTCTTTGAGACTCTTTTTATACCTGTTATTCTTTATGGATGTGAAGTCTGGAGCTGTAGTATCTCTCGTGAATCCTGGAGAAAGATAGAGCAAATACAAAAGAATTTTATAACCTATAATCTCAAAATTAAAGGAAATACGCCCTATCCCATCCTCCTCTTAGAAAAAAGTCTCTCCCCCATTGAGAGCATGGCTATGACTAGATACCTAATGTATAAGAATAAGTTAAACAACATGGAAGACAAGAGACTACCTAAAATTTCTTCAAAATCAAGTCATAACCACCATCGACTCAAGCGAGGATGGCATAAAGACGCCCAGTCTTGGCTAAACTATTGGGGAATCATGGAAGAAACCATTTTGCAAAATAAAGATACTATTAAAAAAAACGTCAAATCAAAATTTAAGGAAAAAATGTGGTGTGATAAAGAGTTAGAAGGAAAAAAAAAATTTAAGGTATTATAAAGATGTAATCAACCCTATCTAGAAGATCAAAATTATCTATCTGTTTTTCCAAGTGTAAAGAAAAAAAATAAGCATTGCTAAGATAAGAACAAATTCTCACGAGCTCCATAGTGAAATTGGGCGTTGGTCAATTCCTAAAACGCCATGGGATGAAAGAGCGTGTCACCTTTGTGACACTAAGAATGTTGAAGATGAAAAACACTTTCTCTTGGATTGTCCAGCCTATATCCATATTAGATCTCATTTTCAAAATATTTATCACACTACCAACTTTCCTAACCTTTTAACTCAACAAAAGTATGGTGATCTTGGAAAGCTTCTCTTAATGCTTTTCGAGCACAAAAACAAAATTCTAAAAAATCAAATGTAATCACTTACCCTCTTAAGGTCCGATAGACCAATTCGGTCTTAGTGGATGTTAATCATCATCATCATCATCATAAATTTTAATTTACCATAATTCATTTCATCTCAAATAATAATAGTTACACAAAAAATGGTAATTTGTAATATCATTAATATTTGAATTTAAAATGGTTTAGTTATTCTCAATAATTTTAAAAAAGAAGATATTGATTTAATTTTTTTTATATTTTATGTTTTAAAGTTTAATAAGCTAAATTAAATTTCAATTAAGTTTTTTTTTGTTTGTTTGTTAGCAGCGATTAACCTTTGCTTGAGAAACCGCTACTCAGGGGTATCTAAGCCGTCAAAATCACTCGGGGATCGCACCCGACTTGAGCCACAAACCCTTAACATGGTTGGATTTTTTGTCGCCGCAGGTTTCGAACCAGTGACTTTTCAACACGGAGTGACTTAACAACACACTCCATCACCCTCTGTCCTACACCTCAGGGACAAATTTCAATGAAGGTTAATTATTATTGGTATTATCATCTATGAATGAAAAACAACAACTTAAATATATTTATAGCAACTTATAATAATTATCTAATAATTTTGTCCATATATGTATGTGTGTGTGGAGAATATATGGTGCAATAAAGAATTAGAGGATAAAAGAAAATTAAGATATTATAAGAAGATGGTTAACCCTAATCTTGAAGATCAAAAGTGTCTCTTACTAAAATATTGTTAAAATAAAAACTAATTCTCATGAACTGCATAGTGACACTAGGCTCCTAGAGTGTCTTACTTATACCTAAATTAGATCTCAACTTCAAAATATTTGTCACAATACATACCTTCCTAATCTTTTAAGTCATCAAAACCTTAGTGATCTTGAAATGCTTTTCTTAATACTTTTCAAACACTAATATAACATTTTAAAGAAATCCAAATAATTTCTTATTTTTTCTTTTCATCGATAAACTAATTTCCACAGCTTCATCACCATTCCGTTTAATTTCGTCATTTACCATGACCATGGACGACTCCGTCCACATTCCGTTTACTTTCATTATTTACCATGACGGTGGACGACTCGGTCCACCTTGCAATAGTATGTTACCCATTCTATTGATCATATTCCTCGTATGCTTGTATATATGTACACAGGTGAAGAAAAAAAAATGTACACAGGTGACGAGTTTTGTGTATATATAGAGAAGATACTAGAAATTTGACTTCAATGCGAGGGCTGCGAGAGCGAATTCAGCGAGTAAGTATGACAGGTAGGCTTTATACAATATTATGACTCATTAAAATGAAATCGTGGTCCTCTTTTTTCTCTCAAATCAAGCTCCTACTCTACCAACAACTACGGGGATGTTCCTGTCGGACTTTCTCAATCTATCCACGTGTAAAAACATGACTGTTTACCCAATCTCCATGCTACGGATCATTATCACACTTGGTTTGCGAAGGACATCATGTATCTTTTCTTCCAACCCTCTTTTACATTAAGATAAAAGTATAGTTTGGTGACGTAGAGTTGACATGGTATAGAGGTGAATATATGAAATCAAGCATTTAATTATATCTTAATAAAAAGGCTTAATACATGACGTCAAGTAGATGATTTAAGTTTATGTTAATGGAATGTTTGATTATTTTAAGTATTTATTGATATTGATATCAATGATATTAATCTATATAATTGAACATATGAATATAATGTTTACTCTAATTTTGAATATCCTAGGCCGTTCCCCTGTGATTTTATGAGCAAATTAATGATTTTCGTGGAATCGATGGATGATATTTATTAATCTCAAATATTTTTCGTCGTAACTTATCATATGGATATTAGAATTAATGTTTATTTTAAAGATTGGTTTGGATTTGTTAGATCTCGTTGATTGTGGAAGATCTTCTTCAACTATCAAATCTTATTTATGTGTGTGGTTGAGATATTCCTTCATGAGTTTGTTAAGTTGTTGAGGGAAAGCTTCTGTATAAAGATCTACTTGATTGAATAATAAAGATATAGAGTTTTGTGTGTGCAATATGCTTTTCTAAGTATGGACTTACGAGATTCCAAGGGATAATAGTCATGCATCTCTAAATCTATGCGTCAGTCATTATGGAGGGTGTAAGGTCTCCTACAACACCCACTATGTGCACGCACTCCTTGGCCAGATTCGGCAACAGAAAAGACAAAGAGCACATGGAAAGAAACTATCAGTTGGACGAATGAAAACGTTCAGATGTGAGCAAAATCACCTTGGGTGCATGATGGTGATGCATGGAACCAAGGGGGCACACACCTTACTTGCCTTAGAACAATTGACAAAGACTTGGGTTGCATTTGGGCATGGGCAGGGAAACTTGGGAGCATTCCCAAGGAGTGGACTCTTCTTCCCTCAACAAAATGGGCATACCAGAGAGTTTGGACGACTCCATCGACACACCCATGAGGAGTTACAATGATCGACACAAAGAGTGCAGAAGGCAAGGGGTGCTTACGCCCAAGGATGGGGTGCACCAATCTAAGAGACGAACGATTGATGGGTGTGTGGGATTAAATGGGCACACTGGGTCCACGAATAGGGTGTGACAAGTCAGTTGAGTGTGGGTTCGTGAAGGAGCGTACAACACCCAAAAGAAATGAGATTTCACACAAGTGACTCTTGAAGTCCATATAAAAGCAAGGGCGCATAACCAAAGGAACGATAGATCATTTTTGGAAAGAGATTTGGAGAGAAAGTTTGAGGAAAGTCTGAGGTAATGAATTGAGGCAGAGTTGCCAAGATGGAAGATAAGTAGCCAAAAGTTGGATGTTTTGGGAGGTTTGGTGGAAGTCTAAAAACACAGGTCTGTGGAGGCATATCTGAGGCAGAACTGAAATCTATGTTATCTTGGTGAAAGTCTATAGAAATGAAGGGACAACAAGTTTGTGGTTGTGGGCACATGTGAGGTGTATTGCAGGTGGTTGTGGAGATAGTTGTGAAAGAGAGTCTTGGTGTGATGGATTTGTTCTTGAGTGTCTTAGTGAGGTGAGGCGAGTGTGTAAATTTGTAAATAGATTCGGTAGTGCTCATATTGTAATTGTTTCCCACCAACAAAGTCTTAGCCAGGTGGTAGGCATGGTTTGTGCCAACCACACTATTTTTGTGTTTGTCTTCTTTTTGTTCCGCAGTTGTTCTCTTGGGTTCTCATGTTCATGGATGCATGCTTAAATAAGACTTGTCGTAGTCACACAGAAGTTGAAGGACCAAGACGACACCATCACATTGTTGAAACAAGCTTTGACTGATGGACAAATATCTATTGTCATGTTGATGAGGCTCAAGATAAAGGAACTCGAGCCATATGATGGGACTTGCAATGCCAAGTTGTTGGGACATTGAGCAGTACTTGGAGAAACTGAATGGAAGTTCAGACAAAGCCAAGGTGAATATTGCAGTGATGTTTGGACTTTTGGGGTGAACCTAAGACAGGTTCTAGGAATAGTGAGGATGCCCAATGTGAGAACCAACAAAAAGGGAAGGGGAAGAAGAAGGAAAACGGAAATATTGAGACGTCTAAGGGAAGCAAAGATAATTCCAAGAAAACAGATGCAACGAAAGAGAAGAAGCCAATTTCATGTTGGATTTGTGCCAAGGAGCACTATGTAAAGAATTGTCCCTTGAAATAGAAGTTGAATGCTTTGGAGAAGGGAGATAACCCATATGTTGGAGTCTTGCAGGTCTTGAACATTGTCATGGAAGGTGAATCCACAAAGAGCCAAAATCAAGGTGAGTCAAAAATTTTCTATGTGTAGGCTAAACTCAATGGGAGATCAATGTTAACCATCATTGATAGTGGGGTAACTTATAACTTATTGAGGGAAGACATGATGAGGAGGCTTGGGTTGCAACCTAAACCGATGCATAAAAGCTTCAAGACAATCAATGCAGGGGTGGAGAGAGTCGTTGGTGTGGCTAATGACATCTTGTTGAAGCTTGGTGATTGGTACAGAAAGATGAGTTTCATCGTTGTTCCTATAGACAATTTTGAAGTTGTGTTAGGACAGGAGTTCATGAGGAAGGAAAATGTGGAACCTATTCCTCATATGAATATTTTGGCCATTTTCTCAAGATAGACTCCATGTTTGATTCCTACCATACAAAGGAAGGAAGGAGGCACATAGATTTCTTCCTTGTAGATGGTTGTTGTGGAAAACCAAAGAAATCAACCTTGTGGAAACGAACTTGGACAATGTGGGGTGATGGTTGGACAACCTAACGCAAAGAAAGAAAAGAAGCTTGTGTCAGTGGAATAGAGGATTGTCTATGTTGAATAGATAGTTGGATATTTGTCTAAGACGGGGGATGGCTTGGCTGATTTCTATATGAAATTTGATGAGTGGTAGTGAAGATCTGAGGAATTCACAAAGATGAAGATGTCGAAGAAATTTGTTGAACAAGAGAAGAAACCATTCATGGAAAAAGAGGATGTGAGGGAAACGCCACAACCTTGGTGGAAGGGAACCAAGGAAGAGATCGATTCCTCCTCTAGCAAACTTGGACATGGTGAATGGAAATATGATATTGAGCTATAACGAATCATGGAAGAGTGTGAAGAAAAGATCAGTTTAAGTGTACCATCGCTTATGTACATAATGCATAAGTATGATGACATTTCACTGATGGATTTCAGATGGATTAGAGATGAGGGATATGGACCAAATAACCATCCTCCTTCACCTTCAAACTAGACTATGGCACATTGGGTCATTGTCTCAGCGAGAAGCAGTGAGGCCAATGGGGCGCGTTGAGGAGGTGCCTTGGTGAAAACTGTTGAGATCGCAATGGGTGACTTAATAGATTGAAGGAAATGAAGATTTGTGGACATGATGAGCTCTCAGACGAAAATGGATGTTTGAACGTGAAGATGTGAGTTTTCTTGATATGGAGGCACGATGATTGGACTAACTACCTAATAAGCCAAAGTCACAAGGGGATCCAACACACAAAATCATGGGAAGAAGGACCGAAGTATGAAAAAAACAACAAGTAAGAAGACAATGACACTTTGTAGACTCATGTAACTTCATAAGGGGAGTTTTCCTTGACGAAAACGGTTGATGAAGCAACAGTCGTTGAGTGGTGATGAGATTCAGATATGGGCAGAGACACCATGGAAATCGATAGATGTTTTTGGGTATGACAACAAATTGGAGTGGGGGAGGATGTGAGGTTTCCCATGACACCCATCGAGGGCACCTTCTCCATGAGAAAATTCATTGACAGAACATATGAAGAGCAAAAGGAAGGAAGTGATTGGTTAGGAAAATGAATACATTCGAGTGTGAGTAGGATCACCTTGAACGCATGATGGTGATGTGTGGTTGTTGTAGGTGAATCACCTTGTGGACAAGTGGATTCCCTCTTGGTCTCTAGAGTCCTAAGGCCAAGACAGGAAAGTGCTTAACATGGACATTGAATTCCTTTTAGATCTAATCAAGCTAATAAATGAAAGAGAAGGAGAAAGATATGTACCTTATTAGCAACATTTGTCCTTGCAAATTCCTGGCTGAGCTTTGATCCTGAGATCCCTAATAGGTCATGTAAAACAAACAAAGGTACAAAATACTTCCTACTCTACTGAAATTAGCTCAAACATAGATCTATATACTGCAGACAAACTCATGTGGAACAAGCATAATTTTGAAAGAAACAAGCCAATAATTGATTTTTAATGAGAACAAGTAAAAATACTTACAATCCTTTGAATGAAGGTTCAACAACTTCTTCCATTTATCCTTGTCCAACCCCTTTGCTCAAGTAATCTCCACTAATTTCTTTGATGACATATCACTCATGAGATCATAAGCTTGATGTAATTCTCAATCTCCATCTCACCTTTCACCATGAGGAGACCTCCTTATATAACCTTGGAGAGGTCTAACCACTTGAGAGATATTTGGGATAAGTTGAGGATTCCTCTCCTTCAATTGAGGATCTTCCCTAAGATCATGCCTTGACCATCTATTTGAATCCAACTACCTTCAGGAATTGAGGGATTCTTCCCTGATTTGCCTCAACAAACCCAAAACTTGCTCAGAAAAGGGTAGCGCTCCCGCAAAAGGGTGCACAGGGTGCTCAAACACTCCCCTAAAGAGGCTCAGGGAGTGCCAGCACTCCCTGACAGTGGATAGGGGAGTGCTCCTCTCCAAGGTTTATTTTTTAGTGGTTATTTCAATGGAAAAAGGTTTGTACTCCTTGTCAATTGATTTCTCTTCTTCCAAACTAGCCTTTGAGGTGTCTTAAGTGTCTTTGTGATGTCGTTAGAGGCACGACATGGGAAAGATGGAAGTATGATGTTTGTGACACTTGCAACACTTGTAGTCAATATGCAACACTTGCGGACAATATGCAACACTTACAACACTTGTAATGACGACACTTGCGACACTATAGCAGTGAGTAATTTTGAGGTGTAACAGATTTCCCCCCAAAGTATGAAGTTAGAAGACAATGATAACTGAAGTACTTTGTTGACTTTTTCAAGAAAGGGTATGGATGTAGAAAGGATTGAAAAATCTGCACACAACCATCAAACAAATATTATGACATGTTTCAAACCCAAGGCAAGCATACCTATGCTTGAGTGATAAAGACTTTTTAGGTATGGATGCCATAAAATACACTGCGGATCCATAATTATATTGACAAAATGGTATAGCCACTAAATATACAATGTGGATCTATACTCCTATGACCTGAACTAATCCTAGCCACGAAGAATACATAGTGGATCTACGAGACGACAAAACATAGCCATGACCAATACAAAGTGGATCTATGTAACAGTATATGTGTCATAGTTCAAGAGCACTCCTTCACAACTTGGGCAAAAGTATAATTAAGGGTGAAAACTCAACCCAGGGTCTTCTTATCGATCCCGATGTAGTACGAATCTAACCATGTGAATAGATGTCCCGATGTCGAACATGGCAGAAACCACTTGATTACTAGTCAATTATGTAAACCGTTAACAAGTGTGAGGGAGATCACCATTGATGTCAATGATTCCCAAGGTACTCTAGTACATCCCAACAAATGTGAATGAATGAGTTGAAGTTGAACATCTTTGGAATCATCTGATCATGGGTCAATGATCTAAATCCACTGTCAGACATGAGGAGGCCTGCCATTGAGGCATACAGGTCCCAAGGTACTAACTGATTTCTAATTCTAGTTCCCAGATAATGTGATGAAGTCGACAGGAATAGACTCATCAAAGGAGGGCCTTGATGTATCCCCCATCAACGACATGAAATGGTCATAGAGATTTAATTGGTAGATCAAATTAACATGGACTGACATGGGTATTGAAACAAGATATTTGCGATGGCTGACACTCAAAGCAGATACTTCCCTTGAACACTGAGGCACAACAACAGAAAATTGACATGGACCAAAAATTGATGATGTAGTGGATGCTGTGACTTTCGTCAGGTGACTCAAAGGAGTAAAGGAAACTCGGAGGATTGGCTCGGTGCAGAGGTTTAGTGGATTAAAATGCATGCAAAGACAAAGTGTCGTGTTCAAGGGTGACCATAAGAGCTAATGGTAGTGTTCTAAAAAATTGCTTGGCTTGCTTCTTTCAATTTCCCCCCCATCCAGATAGACGATTACCTCTTTTTAATTTAACGAGATCGAGGAGGGTAAACTCGGTGGTTTTTCATATTTAGAGAGTCTGAAAACAACTTAAAGATGACTCCAATGTTGTCCTTTTTCGTAATGTTAGTCTCGCGAGGCCGAAAAAGAGATAAATTATCACTCGAAAGACGCCCTTTCAAACCTTTTAATGAGTGGGAAAGGAAGCAAGATCACTCGACAATATTTTCATGTTTAGAGAGTCTAAAAATATCTTTAAAGACGACTCCAAGGGGTTCCTTTTTTTTGTAACCATGCGAGCCTGAAAAAGAGATAAAATGTTGCTCGATTGCATTCTCATGTATTTACGAGCACAAGAAAGAAAAAATACTAAGCTCAGTATGCCCCCAGCTTGAAAGCGGGTGTCTTAACTCCATAATGATCATCAAAGGATGGAGACATGCCCTCCAAGATTCAATTCATTCACCGACTTTGAGGTTGTCACCAATTTCTCTACTAGATGGAGAAAAAGGATAAGGGTGGATGAAATGAAGGTGCAAAAGAGGTGATTGTTTCATTTTTTTAATGAGCTTGACATAGGAAAAGAACTATGCTCAACATTCCAGGTTCAATCCCCATATTTCTGTTTCATTTTTTAATGAGCTTGCTACATAGAGGAAAACTATGCTCAAAGCTTCTGTTTCATTTTTTAACAAGCTTGCTACAGAGAAGAAAAACTGTGCTCATGACCTCTATTTCATTTTTTAATGAGATTTCTACAGATAAGAGAAACTATGCTCGTGGAATCTTCTTGATCATGGCTTCCAAGAGAATAATGTGTTGGAAGGACACCATGTAAAGGGACAAAACTCAATCATGTCTTCCAAGAGATCTTCACTGGATGGAAGAAAATTAATCTAGAAGGAACACATGTCAAGGGTCGCGACAGGGGTAAGGAGATCAGGCTCCAATAGCCCTACCGAAGAGATCACCATGTCAACGATCGGATCCAAGTTGTCAGAATTTGAAGGCATGGGAGATGATGGAAAATCAACATCAGGAGGGGAGATAGAGTGTATATCTTCCCGAATTTCTTCATGAGGGAGAAGAAAAGAGGATCGGTGATGGTTATCATCTCAAGGTAGCTCATCAATGCTCAACATTTACATAAGAGATTCATTAGAAGGAAAAATTGGGGAAATGTAGTCGATCATAGACGACAAGGAACTTAACCGGGATGGCATTGAGTAACTGTCGGGTGCCAATAGATGTTGGTCATCCGAAGAGGGAGAATCAGATTGGATATCTTATCGCACAGTTTGTAGGAAGGGTTTAGGTAGCTTGAGTCAAGGCTTCAAACTGGCGTAACAGGAACTTCCCCACCCACTGTCACCTCGATGGGGAGCTCTTTCTATTTAGGGTGGCTAATCCCAAGGGAGACGTCCCTAGTAATCTGGGGTTCTGAAAGGTCTAAAGGTCTTTTTGGATCAAGATGAGGGTTTCCTTTCACATATTACTGCCAAGAGAGATAGTCAAGGAGAAAATATTCCACTGAATGGCACCTGCTTGCGAGACAAGACAAATGAACTAGAACATGCTGCAGTGGTTAGTACTTCACAATTTAATGACTATCTTTAAATATATATGAGCAATGATAATTGTAATTATTGACGAAGTCAATGATTATAGACAAGAATAAAAGCTTAAAACACTTTTTCAATAAATACAAAATGATAGAGGCATTCAATGTGTAAAATCAAGTCTTTATTATATCTCAATGCAATAAATATTGTAAATCTGCTCATACATAAATATTGTTGCTGCGTCACAGTTACAGAATTAGGGTGATGTCAGCCCTAATCTATGCTAGTTTTGGAGGGCAAAAAGTGAACGTTTTACTTATTGAATCAAAGAAAATAATCTACACTTCCAATGCCAACCAAATCACAACGTTTCACACTTAAACAAGTGGCTAAAAGAGACTTGACGTCATAATTATTGTTGTTGTTATAGAAGTGACGTCAGCCCTAAAACAATTTAGTTTGAGAGACAAAGAGAAGGACGTTTTGCAATCTAAACGCATGAAAGTGATCCACAACTCAAGGTCTATCAAACAAGGTGACAAGTGTCAAAACGTTTTAGACCAAGCAGGGTTTTAAACAAGCTTGACGTCACCTATATTATTGTTGTTCTAGGGTTAGGGTTAGCTAGTCAAAGAGGTGAACATTTTAACAAATCAGCCAATGAAAAAGCTTAAAACCTCTATGGCTATCAAGAGATGACTCAGCCACAACTTTTAGTCCAAGCACAAGTTTAAATAAGGCAAGATGTCATCATCATTAGGGTTAGTTAGGGTTAGTCTAGATGCTAGGGTTAGTTAGGGTTTACAAGTAAAGAGAGTTTAAAAGAATGTTTAAGCATGAAAACCTCCACGTTTATTCTTAGACTAGTGCCTTAGGGTAAATGGAGTCAAGGAGTAAGGCTAATGGCTTGGGAGAATCTAAATCTAAGGACGGGAGAGTTAGGCTTGATGGTGTTGCTATGGCAAGGCCACCAAGTCAAAACCCTAAGGGGAGGAGGCTCATTTCGGTGTAGCTAAAGCTAGGCCTCATGCTCCTCCCTCTTTCCCTAGAACTCTTTGGCAAATCGGCTAGCTTTAAAATACAAGTCTAGGGCTGAAAAGTGTTGCTTGGGGACAAGGATTTTCAAACCCTAAGAGTCCAAACCCTAGGTGTAAACTCAATTAGGCCTAGGGCGTCCTCTTTTTTCAACTTGTATCCAAAACTAACTCAGAAAAAAGAAAGGCTAGTGTAGCTATGGCTAGGCTAAACCCTCTTTAATCAATGGCTAAATTACATTTTATCATGGGGACATGAAGCCACGACCTACTTGTGTGTTGGCTCCCTAGGGTTTCAATGATTAAGCAAATAGCAACAATGTAACCATAAAAGTAAGAAATTCTACCTACAACCATTCAATAAAGAAGTTTTGCATGCAAAA
>ML795819.1:134142-152349 GCA_009831015.1 Picea engelmannii
AAAACCCATGAATACCGGCTTGCTAAGTTGCCCCATCAATCACCCCAACAATGGTCAAGTGGATTAGTGTAAGATCCAAGCAGTCATCCGAAATGAAAGGAACCTAATGCATATATAAGAAGGTTATAACGATCAAATACGACGCATACCATGATACCTCAGACCAATTACCTCAGGGAGCAAGAGTCCTCTCTGATTCAAGGCCAAGCCGGTAGTGATGGAGGCTGCTACTGCTGACAGGACAAAGCTGGCCAAGAAGAAGAAATATGGGCCCTCTAGAGGCCATGCTCAAGTCAATCCGCTCTCGGTACTCCATGTCTAGGACTATGTGGGCCTCGAGACATGATCTCCTAGTTATCCCTAGATATCGGGGATAACAGGATAGAAATGTATGATGTTTCAGCTGGACTAAGTGGCATGATGTCACCTAGTGCATCGAATTCCAAGGGACTAGGTACAATCCAAGGGTCAGATGATTCCAAAGATTGATAAGTCGTGGTCGAAATCATATCGACGGTAGCAATATGATGTGTAGTCGGTGGAAGTGGTGTAGGGAAGGTACCCATAAGGCTAGAATATTTTAGTAAGCCAACACCAACGCTTTCATATGTGATCGTGTGGTCTCCCAAGAAAGGAATGTTGTTGGTAGCGGGAGCGTGAGCATCGGTCGTGCAGAAAGCTAACTGATCAACAGTGACAATTTTGCCTTGATGAGGAAATTGTACACATCGAAATAATGATGAGGCAACAAAAGTCATAGCATAAAACCAACTTCTTCCAAGTAACAATTTGTAATCTAGGGGAGCATCGACCACCTTGACATCAACAGTGATAGTTTTTCCACTCAATTGGATGGGCAGGGACTGTAAAATCCCATGGAGATGAAAACCTCTCCCATCGAATGCACGTAATATCGTTGGGGATTTGGTAAGTGCAGGTGATTTTAAACCTTTCCAACATGATAAATACATGACACAAGTTGAGGCTCCCTCATCCAGAATAGTTCGATGGATTTGTTGATTGTGAACAACAACATCAACTTGGAAAAAAAGTTGGTGGGAGAGTCGAGACGTATAATTGTCCAGGTTAAACATGATATGGTTGGACGACTCAGGATCAACAACACCAATAGCTTCCAAGAGCGTTCTACGTTGACTGGGGCAATGTTGTAGAACTTCTAACCCAGACATAACACACAGTTCTTGAGCCAAATCTTCAACAATTTTGTAGTTCTGGGCAGCACGTGAACTAGGATTAAAGGTAGATTTATGGATAGTGCTCTTAGGAGGGTGTAAGATAGATTTGAACATAGGTTTCTCAATCTGAAGTGGTCCAGACGAAGGATTGACCGATGGAGGACTAACAGAGGATGACGATGGATCCGGTAAAGTACCGGTACCTTTAGTGACCTTTCCTTTGTAGGGGTTACCTAGTGTGTTGTATGTCTTAGAGAGAGTGGTCAAATTAATCCCATTAAACATATAAATATGTGCACTCGTCGAGGCCTCATCATGAGGATGGATAGAATTGCCCCCAGGAGAGGGGATTTGAGCAACCATGGATTACTGCTGTGGAAAAGGCTAAGTAAGCACAGTGGGTTGTGAATTTCCCTAGAAAAGTTTGGCCACTTCATTGCGATGTGGATAGTATTGAGTGTAGTGATCGTCACCACAAATGATACAAGGGAATTTCAGTTTCCGTTGTGGCTTCTTTTCAATAGTAGTTGTTTGAGCTTGATTTTGATGCAGGAGCATCTCAAGCGAGCCATCGCAGTGATAAAAGACAGCTGGAAAAGAGCTCAGCGCAAATTTTGAAAATGCCTGGAAACATTAATGAAGTCATCAAGTGGAGGAACGCTTGTAAAATGTAAACGGACCTTGAGCGATCCACTCTCGTCCTTAGTAGGTAGAAGGCATTTATAGTAGTTAATGCAAGTAGATAGAAATTAATGCATAGATTAGACAATTTAGAATGAAAAAGGGAAACGAGATATAGACACCCTCATTGTATTATTGTATGATAGTGAAGAACATTACCAAGAGAAGAGCATACAGAGCTGGAATAGAGAAACCGTGTTTGAAAAACACCCATGTACATAGATTTGAGTTAATAGAAGAAGTCTTAATTCAGATTCATGGTGTTGTATTTGTTTCTTGTATGTGTGTGCTGAACAATATGTTCATGGTTATACTCTTTCTGTTATACATTTGCTTTTATGCTATGTATGAATGATTTCTTGATTGAATGTTTGAAATCTGAGATGAAAGGGTAAAGGACTGAGTTTCAATTGTTTCTCTATCTGAGCAAGAATTCCTGCAAGGAGTGAATTGACAAAGGGTTCAGAGGTTTGTCTCTGAAAGCTCAGATAGGGTAGCTTTTGTCCTCATTCACACAGAAGTGTAAGTTAAGCACAGGAGTCGTGCAAGGTGTGCGCAGGCTGAGTAGAGTTTCAGGTTTTGTAACTTGAATGACTTGTTGAGAGACTGTTGTTGTAGGTGTGCACAGAGTCGAAGGGAGTTCAACACTTGAAATTGCTTGAAGGTTTGTTGCAAGGAGTGGGAGTAGGAGTTTTTCTAAAAGACTCAAAGTCGAGGAAAAGCTCAGAAATATTTGAACCTTCGAAGTGGTTGAAGGAAGCCAAGAGGCCAAGTACCTTGAAAGACTGAAAAGGAAGATAGCGATGTCATGCCGCAAGAGGACAAGTTACATGGAGAAAGATACTTAGTTTAGTTTGTGCAGAATTTCTCAAGGGAAGAGACAGACGGTCGGAATTCTCTGTGGAGAATTCGCGAAGTCCCGTGAGCCGTCAGATATCACAGAGGAGTAGGGGAGTTACGGTGATTGCTTTCGAGGGGTTCAAACTCAGAAGGAGTAGAGCCATAGATTTAAGCCAACAGGAGTCGTTGAATCTACACGTGGATTATAGCTCAGGGTTTCGTGGGGTGAAGTCCTGAAACCTTTGCATCAGAATTCGTGAAACCACGAAGTCCGAAATCCCGATGGAATGAAGATACTTTGAAAATTCAACCTTGCAAGTGCATCGGAGTTTCGGTAATTTGGGTTTCAACAGTCGAGGGGACGAGTTTCTCGACATCGAAACTCCCAAAATTGCAATAGGGAGAAAGGTGAAATAGAGAGAAAAAGGCCAAGTGTCATAAATTCGGGTTTCGGGGGTCTAAGAAACAAGATGCTTGACCACCAAATTCGCGAAATCGTGAAATCTGATCTCCCAAAGTATAAAGAGGAAATTTCTCAAAGTTATTTGTGGGTGCAGATTTCCCGAAAGGGAAATAGGAGAGCCATTGTTGAGAGCTCTTCGGTCCAGTGGAAGAAGAAAGATCCTATATACGTGGACTTCCGACCTGTGGGTTGGGAGGGCTGTGTCAACTTGGTATCAGAGCACAGAAAGATTACTTTTCTTTCTATAGCAGGGAAAAGGATAATTCACCATGCCGCCGAGAAGGAGGGATAGGCAAACACCCGATCCACCAGAAGAGAGGGAAATGTCGAGAAGAAGGGGTAGGCAGATGCTTGATCCAGCCATGGAGAGAGAGATGCGTGACCTACGTGCCAGACTTGAAGACATGGAGACAACACAGAGGTGCACAGTCGGTGTTGGGGATCTTAGTGATTCCGAAAGTGAAGTTGAGGCTGAACATGAAGGGGAAGAAGTTGCATCCGAAGATGCAGCAAACAAACGCTTGATTAGGGATATTGCAAGAATGGGTGCAAGAGCGAAAATGGACATTCCAGTTTATGAGGGAAATCTAGATGCAGAGGAGCTTCTAGACTGGATTAGAGCTCTAGATGCATATTTTGACTATGAAGATGTCGAAGAGGACAAGAAGGTGAAACATGCTGTCATGAGATTAAAGGGGCATGCAACATTGTGGTGGGATGAGATACAAGCGGACAGACGCTGCAAAGGCAAGCAGAAGATCAAGAATTGGGATAGGATGATAGCGAAGATGAAGGCGAAATTCATCCCCAGGGATTATCAAATTACTTTGTTTCGAAGAATTCAAAACTTGAGAAAGAAGCTGATGACAGTGAAAGAATATATTGAAGAATTCTACAGACTGAACATCAGGGAAATTCATCGAGAAAGTGATGATGAAAAAGTTTCCAGGTACATGAATGGCCTGAGATATGACATTCAGGATGAGATGAGCATGATGACCATCCGAATGGTGGAATATGCTTATCAGATGGCTCTAAAAGCTTAAGAGAAGCTGAGCCGAAAGCAGGGTCAAAGAAGTCGAGGCAGAATTCAGCCAAAAGGCAAATCAGTTGCCAAGGATAAAAATCAGAAACCCAAGGAGGATTGGAAGAAACCTTAGACTCAAACGGAGAGAGGTAGAATCTCACAGTGAGGGAAATATGTTTAACAGAGAGGGAAGCATAACGAACAGAGAGGAGATTATGCCGATAATAATACTTTTCCTCGTACCAGAGGTAGAGGAAGAGGAAGAAGTGGAGTGATAAAATGTTGCACGTGTGGAAAGGATGGACACAAGTCTTATGAGTGTCCATATAGAAAGAAAGAAGGTGGAGAGACTCACATCGTCGAAGTGCAGAGGAGAGATATTAAGGCAGGAGATGCTGAAGGCGAAAGATCGTTGATGATGTGAAAAACTCTTTTGACACCAGAGAAGGAGGTGGAGAGTTCAGTCCAAAGAAATAGACTTTTCTGGACTGCGTGTAAGACCAAGGATAGGGTATGCAAGGTCATTGTGGACAGTGGTAGCACAGATAATCTTGTTTCAACAGAGATGGTAGAAAATCTGGAGCTGGAAACGATTGATCATCCAAGCCCATACAAAGTTTCATGGTTACAAAAAGGACATCAGGTAACTGTCACTAAACAGTGTTAAGTTGAATTCAAGATAGGAGGATATAACGATAATATACTTTGTGATGTTATTCCCATGGATGTTTGTCATCTATTGCTGGGTAGACCATGGAAATATGACAGGAATGTGATTCATGACGAGAGAATGAACACATACACCCTAGAGAAGAATGGGAGGACTCACATGTTGCTTCCGAGCAAGGATAAGGAGGTGAAACCTGAAGTAAGAAACATTGTACTTCTCATGAGTGGGAAGGAACTTATTACATAGGTCAATAAGAAGGAGGATCCACAATTCATTGTGGTCAGGAAGCCTAGAATTGTTTTGACCAGCACAAGAGTGGATGATTTACCTGAAGAGGTTCAGGAACTACTGGAAGAGTTTGCTGACATAGTAGTGGACGAACTACCTCGTTCGTTGCCACCAATCAGAAGTGTGAGTCATCATATTGATATCATACCTAGAGCTAATTTTCCAAACAAAGCCACATACAGATTGACGTCGCAGGAGAATGAAGAAGTCAAAAGACAAGTCCAGGATCTGTTGGACAAAGGTTTGGTCAGGGAAAGCTTGATTCCATGTGTTGTTCCGATAGTACTTAGTCCGAAGAAAGATGGAGGCTGGAGGATGTGTACTGACTCAATGGTGATCAAGAAGATAACCATCAGGTACAGATTTCCATTGCCAAGGATGGACGATCTGATGGATTGCTTGAGTGGAGCAATTTTTTTTTCGAAGATTGATTTGAAAAGCGGTTATCACCAAATCCGCATGAGAGAAGGTGATGAATGGAAGACAACATTCAAAACCAACAAAGGGTTGTATGAATGGCTTGTTATTCAATTTGGCTTAACAAATGCACCGAGTACCTTCATGAGGTTGATGAACGAAGTCCTGAGGGAGTTCATCGGAAAATTTGTTATCGTATATTTGGATGACATACTGATTTTCAGTAAAACAGTGGCAGAACATTTGAAACACTTAACTACAGTAATGAAGAGGTTACAATAGGAGAAGTTGCTGATAAACATGAAGAAATCCTCATTCATGAAGACATAACTCATTTATTTGGGTTTTTCTATTTTTGTAGATAAATTGAGGATGGATCCAGATAAAGTGGAAGTGATCAAGAATTGGCCATCACCGAAGAGTATATTTGAGGTGAGAAGTTTTCATGGATTGGCTAGTTTCTACCAAAAATTCATCAGTAATTTCAGTGAAATTAGTGCATCCATGATGGATACAGTGAAGAAGAGACATAAGTATTTTCACTGGACAGAAGAGGCTGAGAAGATTTTTAATTTGTTGAAGAGGAAGATCACGGAACAACCAATTCTAGTGTTGCCTGATTTCCAGAAGACATTTCAAGTGAAATGTGATGCAAGTGGGTTTGCAATAGGGGCAGTCTTGAGTCAATAAGACAGGTCGATAGCATACTTCAACGAGAAGCTGAATGAAGCCAAGGTGAAATACTCCACGTATGACAAGGAGTTCTATGCTATTATTCAGGCATTGAAGAAATGGAGACATTACTTGATCCCTAAGGAGTTTTTCCTATACAGTGACAATCATGCATTGCAATTTGTGACTCAATAGGAAAAGTTGAATCAAAGACATGTTAAATGGGTTGAATATATGCAAAATTTCACTTTTGTGATTAAACATATTTCTGGTACTTCTAACAAAGTTGTTGATGCTTTGAGTAGGAAGTGTTTGCTACTGCAGGAGTTCAGGGTCAAAACACTGGGTTTTGATGATCTCAAGGAGATGTATCAATCTGATCCAGATTTTAAGGAGGCGTATGAAGATGTTGAACATCCAATTCTCAAAGATAGAAGCCAGTGGGAAGAATACATGATCCAGGAAGGATTACTGTTTAAAGGTAATCAACTTTGTATTCCAAAATGCTCCACGAGGGAGAATTTACTGAAGGAGAAACACAGTGGAGGATTGGCCGGGCACTTTGGTCACGACAAGACGTTCGCAAAGTTGAGTGAGTCATATTTTTTGGCAGGAATCCGAGAAGACATCAAAAGGTTCATGGACAGATGCAAAATTTTCCAGCATTCAAAGGGAAAGAGACATAATGTAGGGTTTTATCAACCATTGCCCATACCTGAGAAGTTGTGGGATGCAGTTAGCATGGATTTCATATTGGGGTTGCCAAGAACACAAAGAGGGTTTGAATCAATCTTTGTGGTGGTGGATAGATTTTCCAAGATGGCACACTTCATTCCATGTCAGAAGACCAGTGACGCAACTCACATTGCGAATCTGTTTTTCAAAGAAGTCATTCGACTTCATGGCTTACCAAGAAGCATAGTTTTGGATCGAGACACTAAGTTTGTAGGACACTTTTGGAGAACCTTATGGAAGAAGTTGGGAACTAACTTATCCTTTAGTTTGGATTATCATCCTCAGACAAATGGACATATAGAAGTGGTGACCAGAAGCCTGGGAGACCTGCTGAGAAGCCTGGTGACAAAACACCACAGCCAGTGGGACAACATATTACCACAGAAGAAATTTGCTTATAATGAATCAGTTAACAGAAGCACGGGGCAGAGTCCATTTCAGATTGTCTATGGCATGCAACCAAGAGAAATTTCTGATCTGAGAGATTCAGAACAAACCGCAACTAGGAGTGCTAGTGCAGAAGATTTTGCAGAGGCGATGAAGGAACTTCACAGCCAGGTGAAGGAACGATTGTAGAGTTTGAGCCAAGAATATAAGAGGAGAGCAGATCAACACATGAGACAACTTCAATTTGAAGTTGGTGATTTGGTTCTGGCACATTTAAGAAAGTAAAGGTTCCCGAGAGGGACCTATAATAAACTGAAAATGAAGAAAATCGGACCATGTAAGGTCTTAAAGAAATTTGGGGCAAATGATTACGAGATTGAATTACCTGATGAGATCAGAATTTCTCCGATATTTAATATCTCATATTTGTACCCATATCAAGCTAGGGAAGCAGGAATGGAAAATGAACAGCCAAAGGTCCAGTGGAAAAAACAAATGCTAGTTGCAGAAAAGCCACAAATGGAGTGCATATCGGACAAAAGAGTCAACAAGAAGACCAGGCGAAAGCAATACTTTGAATATTTGGTCAAATGGAAGGGCCATCCAGTTGAAGATGCCAGATGGGAGAACGAAGTAGAGATCCAGAGGCATGGACACATCGTACGTAAGCTCATGGACAAGATTCCATGAAAATTTTCAAGAAAGGGAGTATGATGCAGGAGCATCTCAAGCGAGCCAGTGCAGTGATAAAAGACAACTGGAAAAGAGCTCAACGAAAATTTTGAAAATGTCTGGAAACATTAATGAAGTCATCAAGTGGAGGCACTCTTGTAAAATGTAAACGTACCTTGAGTGATCTTCTCTCGTCCTTAGTAGGTAGAAGGCATTTATAGTAGTTAATGCAAGTAGATAGAAATTAATGCGTAGATTAGACAATTTAGAATGAAATAGGGAAACGGGATATAGACACCCTCATTGTATTATTTTATGATAGTGAAGAACATTACCAAGAGAAGAGCATATAGATCTAGAATAGAGAAACTGTGTTTGAAAAACACCCATGTACAGAGATTTGAGTTAATAGAAGAAGTCTTAATTCAGATTCAAGGCACTGTATTTGTTTCTTGTATGTGTATGTTGAACGGTATGTTCATGGTTATACTCTTTCTATTGTACATTTTCTTTTATGATATGTATGAATGATTTCTTGATTGAATGTTTGAAATCTGAGAGGAAAGGGTAAAGGAATGAGTTTCAATTGTTTCTCTATTTGAGCAAGAATTCCTGCAAGGAGTGCAGTTGAATTGTCCGCAAGGAGTGCGTTGACAAAAGGGTTTAGAGGTTTGTCTCTGAAATCTCAGATAGGGTAGCTTTTGTCCTCATTCACATAGAAGTGTAAGTTAATAAAAAGATCCGTGCAAGGTGTGCGCAGAATGAGTAGAGTTTCAGGTTTTGTAACCTGAATGACTTGTTGAAAGACTGTTGTTGTAGGTGTGCGCAGAGTCGAAGGGAGTTCAACACTTGAAAGTGTTTGAAGGTTTGCTGCAAGGAGTGCGAGCAGGAGTTTTTCTAAAAGACTCGAAGTCGAGGAAAAGCTCAGAAAGATTTGAACCTTCGAAGTGGTCGAAGGAAGGAAAGAGGCCAAGTACCTTGAAAGACTAAAAAGGAAGATAGCGACATCGTGCCGCAGGAGGACAAGTTCCATGGAGAGAGATACTTAGTTTAGTTTGTGCAGAAGTTGTACAGGGAAGAGACGGATGGTCGAAATTCTCTGTGGAGAATTCGAGAAGTCCCGTGAGCCGTCAGATCTCATGGAGGAGCAGGGGAATTACGGCGAGTGCTTTCGATGGGTTCAAGCTCAGAAGGAGTAGAGCCATAGATTCAAGCCAACAGGAGTCGTTGGATCTACATGTGGATTCTATCTCGGGGTTTCATGGGGTGAAGTCCCGAAACCTTTGCATCAGAATTCGTGAAACCACAAAGTCCGAAATCCTGATGGAATGAAGAGTTGTTGAAAATTCAACCTTGCAAGCGCATCATATTTTTGGTAATTCGGGTTTTGGGAGTCGAGGGGACAAGTTTCTCGACATCGCAACTCCCGAAATTGTGATAGGGACAAAGGAGAAATAGAGAGAAAAAGGCCAAGTGTCATAAATTTGGGTTTCGGGGGTCGAAGAAACAAGACGCTTGACCACCGGATTCACGAAATCACGAAGTCTGATCTCCCGAAGTATAAAGAGGAAATTTCTCGAAGTTATTTGTGGGTGCAGATTTCCCAAAAGGGAAATAGGAGAGCCATTTTCGAGAGATCTTCGGGCCAGTGGAAGAAGAAAGATCCTGTGTACGTGGAATTTCGACCTGCAGGTTGTATTGGCAGCCATTTCGTATTGTTTATCCTATTTTTTTAAGCTACCCACACAAGTGTTTTGGAACCTTTGATTTTCAGCGCAATTTTTGAATAAAACAACAATATTATTTCGCGCATTTATACACCTGCGTTTGTTCTCGTTTTCACGACTATAAGCGTGAAAACTTAGATTTCGAAGTCACATTAAAATCGTCACTGGATTATTATGGTCACTCTTGTCTATGTGTTCATTGCATTTCCAATTTAATTTTAATCGCATAGCTGGAAAGACACTAAGATCTTTACTCATTTGGCATTCTTTTGTTGTTAATATGATTTCATTTTTATAAGATAGTGATGATATTATAATGACTGTCATTGAGTCCTTAATACATTGGTGGTTGGATGTTCTATAGTCTTTCATTGATTTCCTCGGCGCATTGGTTTCATACAACACATATTTGTTATGATCGAACCCTTGGTACTGATTTCGAAACAGTGTTTTGATTTTAAAACCATGCAAACACTATACTTATGCAAACACACGGGTCGACTCATCATAGTTTTCATTAATTGTGTGAATAAAATTACTATTAACACATTGAAATAGTGATTTGAATCACCATATGCACCGTCGGTTGTACATTTGGACATGATTGTTTTGCATGGGTTGATCTAGCTCCACCACCCTCGCACACTCGGGCATTAATGCCTCCCTCCTATCCCAGGTTACCTCTGTTGGTTTCGGGGAAGTCTGTGAGCTATCCGATCCTACGTTTACCCTGTCCAAACCCTTACACATTTACCCAGCTCACTGTGTGCCCTTGCCTATGGCACTTGTGGTGCGCATAGAGCCTAATGGCAGCCAAACACTCTTGCTATTCAACAATGCCCATGAAGATTTGGAAAATAGTGGCTAGCTGATGTTTATCCTTATATTTGAGGGTTTTAACCTTTCTGTAGCCCAACATTTCGCTCTCACCTTCGACGGATGCAGGGCTAAGGTTAGAGACATACAACTCGAGCTAAATGAGGAATTCCTAAGCTCTGCTACAGGAGTACCAGCTACAGGGCAAAGGTGGTTTAAAAATTATAAAGTAGATGAGGTGTCGTGGCCACTCTTATTCACATCAAGAAAGATTGTTAGTTGTGATAAAGGTATGCCTCTCGCTACCCTCAAACCCAGGTGGCATGATATTTTGGCAATTGTTAAGCAGTTTGTGACCTGCGAAGGTCATTATGGCTTGGTATTTCTGTATCATCTTCATTTGTTGATGAATTTTATAGGATACCCTCTGAATATGCCACATTATCTCTTACGTAGTCTTTACAAGATGTCCAAACGTTTTAAGCGTGAGAAGGCTGATAGCAGCCTTTTCCATCACTGCTTGATCAAACTCATTATCGTCCACCATTTGAGTCTTAGTGGTGATTGTTGGCAAGCCTTCCTATCAAGGAATGGCTTTGCCACTCCCGAGTCTGTCCAAGTGGACAAGGTTGTGGTTACTGAAACTCTGGTTGGACCAGCCGTGCCACTTCACATCCTTCTACCCCCTATCAAACCCTCAGATTGCCCCAACCTTGATCTACCCGATGCCATGGCCAACCCATGTGCTAAGGATGATATTAAGGCTGTCAAAATACCTGGAAGGAAGAAAGTCAAGGGTGATACTGTTGGAAAAAGTAAGGGAAATAAAATGCTCGATTGATATCGAGATGTGCCCGAAACAAGCCTAAACAAAACGTCGACCAAAATCCCATCGTCTTGAGTGAGGATTCAGACTCAGATATTGAGCGTTTCCTAGCCAAGGAATACCCCTATTCTCAGGGCCTCTACTCTAAGGAACCCTACGACTATGTTTCTAACTTACCTCTGTGCCACAAAAACGATCCTAAATTCCCGAGAATTAAGCTTCACAGCCAAACCCCTGGTAACTTGAAAAAACCCTCACCTGTGATGCCAAAGCCCGATCAATCGTTGTGTATTCATTGTAATTCTTGGCTTGAACGCTATTACACCGATGTTCCCCTGTTACAATCTAAGATCAAATCATTAGAGGAATGAGTTACTATGCTATCAAAAGAGAACGTCAGGCTACAAGCCAACGAGAAGAAACAAAAAACCAGTGGTTCAATTGTCTTCAGAAATGTTGAAGCAGCAACGAACTTTGTCAATTCAAAATTATCATGACCGAGTTGTTTTTCTTACAACCCAGGTATGGTTTTTTCCACATCGATTTTGTATGATTTGGTTTCAACTAGCATAACCAATTAGTTCTTTTTGCTTGAATAGATTAAAAACAATTATGTTTACTTCCAATTACCAGAAATGATTTCATTTTTCTGTTTGCATTAGCATGAAAGATTTCGTTTGGAATTAGCATAAACTATTTTTGTTTGCATAGGTTTGTTTTCCTAAAATCAAATATAGCCATGATTTGGATAATGGGATTTCATTGTTCTCAGATTAGTATAAACGATTGATTGTTTTGGAGTTGGTTTGAATTAGGGTAGTCAATTGGGTTTGTTTTCGTTTACTTCTGTTTAAATAGATTCAAAACGACTCTGTTATTTTTGTTTTACCAAAAATGATTTTGTTATGAATCATGTACAGAAGATTTGTTTTCTAAACTCAGACACATCTATGTTTTTATTGATACGATTTTGCATTAAATCTTATTGATTGTGTCGGCTCTAAGATAGTTCGATTCATTTCTTTTGGTTTGATTTTGAGACGATTCTGTATGCTTGAATTAGCATGGTGTTTTATGTAATGCATCAATATTAGAGATTGGTTTGATAAATACAATGTAATCTATTGATTCCAAAAAAAATAACTCTGATTTGGATTTAAAAACGATTTTGTTAATTTCTGAGTCGACATAAAATATTGTGTTTGTATTAAATGGATATGAATTATTTGTTTGATCGGTTAGAGTTTGTGTTGATTGAAATTGATTCATGAAAATGATTTCATTGGTTTCGAATTTTATAAACGATTATGTCTGCTCCAAATTGGTAATAACAAGTGTTGAACAGATTGCATGTATCTCTGTTACCATTCGGTTGAACACGATTTATGTCTGTTTCAAATTGGCATAAAGATCTGGTTACTTCTGGCATCAGCGATTTGTTTTGTGTTGATTTAATGATTAAATATTTGGTGTAATAATTCGAACATATTTCTGTTAGTTTTGTATGGATTTAAAACGATTCTGTTTTCAAATTAGACTAGCTATAGAATCGTGAGATTCTGTAGCTAGTCTTAAAATTTAGATTTTTGTTAGTTTTACAAATAAAATGTCATCTAAACCTATATATTCTTGTCCACTCTCAGGTGCATACGAATTTCATTGACCAATTGGATATGATGTGGCAGTTTAGGAGATACTTTTGTGATATAGGTTGTTAGATTTAGTCAGGAATAGAGACTTGGGAGATTATTCCCAGATTTTTTGTAAACTGTGTTTGATAATTCCCACAAGGATGTTTTACCCTGTGGTCTTTAAATACTTGTTATTTTTTGTAATGATATCATCATTGATTGTTGGGAGAACAAGACTATGAATTTATAATGATACAGACTGGGATGAAAGTTGATGTCATGTAACAGCTTTAGCTTTCAATATATCAAACTTTTATTTCAAGTTTTCTTCATATCAGTTTGCAATCAATTATCGACTACTTTAGCTATCATGATTCATTGCATGCTGATGTGATTTGGTTTATGTGTTATCCATATATGATGTCTCTTATTTTAGTTTTAGTACAACAATTACTCCCTTTCAATTTAATGAATAAAGGTTTATCTTCTTTGTTAATTGAACTGTTCTGTACAAATATTTGCACAGGGGTTTATCTAACTGCGATGATTTGTAAATTATAAGATTGTTGTCCTTTTTATGTCTTGTTTGTCCTATCATTTATATTCGAAGAGCACTGCTACTTCATGTTTATGAGAAGCTTGTGGAGAATCTAGTGCGGGTTTCCTCCCACCGAACAACTAAATCAACTACTGTATATAGGACAAACCTGAAGCGTTACTTCAGGCCAGTCTGCTATTTGTTATTTAATAGTTAATTTATTAGTGTTACTTAAGTAGATCAGATAGATATATATAGTTCAGATTTATATTTAGGATTATTATTTTAATTTCTCAGCTTAGATAGTTTTCATTTTTATTTCTTTCTCATAAAATTATAAAAATAAAAAACAATAGTTTTGCTGTCATAGGACAATTTACAAATGATTTTTGTAGGTTTTCATTTAAAATCTGTAATTTGTAAAAGTTGTACATTTGTGATTAAGATAGCTGATAATTAATTTTGCAGAATTATTGCTATATAATATTAGACAATAGACTGTATACATTTATTTTAGATTTGTTTATTAGTTTGCTTTAATTGTTGTTTTCATTTAGATTAGTTCCTTTAGTTAGTTTCTTTCGTTTTTCTAAGACTTAGATTGGCCAACGGAGCCGCTAAACCCGTCAGGGTGGATCATGCCAAATGACTTGGGTTATATAGACAACCCTGGATCGGATCCACTCTTCTAGTTGATGAGCGTTCATTTTCACCCGTCAACAAATGGCGCTAGAAGGAGGGCCTGAAATTTATTAATGGCACGAGGCGGTCGTAAGACTCCTCCACCACCCAACCGCTCACCTATAGTGACAAGAAGTCATTCAAACGACAACATCCCCCCTCAAACAAAAACCACATCAAATGACGATCTACGGATCACAGTTGAACCAACAACCCCGAATCCTGCAGGTGGTGACGTACAAGAGATTGTTCACCAATATCTCTTGAGAACACATAGTCCCTTTGTCTATTTAAGGCAACCAAATCGGCCTTTGGACCAACCTCTTGACTTCTCTAAGATCAGAGAACAACTTGGAGGCATTAACCTCACTTTTAACCCTACAGATCCAATCCTCACTCCTGCTGCAGGAGGACCTGGAATTCCACCCTCACCACCTCCATCATCTCCTTCTTCTTCGGGAGAAGAATCTTCTGACGAAGGTAGTTCCCCTTCTCATCCTTCCACACCGCCTACACCAATGGCCAACCAGAACAATCCTGCTAGACCTTGATTCAACCAGGATGCAGTAGCTGTACCTGGGGCTCAACATCCCTTACCCAAACATCCAGAGAAGTGGCTTCCCAAGTTTGACCCTGACTCTAAACAGATCGCCAAAGATCACATTAAAAAGTTTATGTTAGCCATTAGACTCCGTAATGTCGAGCATGAAGATGTAGTCTGTAGGTTGTTCCCCTACACTTTTGAGGGCAATGCCTCTACCTGGTACTTTGCCCAGCAACCCCATACCATTGTGTCTTGGGAAAAGTTCGAATCCTGCTTTCTGGAAAAGTTCGGAGATGATAAGTCCCCGAAAGTCCTAGTTATGGAGCTTTCTAGCTTAAGAATGAACCCAAAAGAGAAAATCAAAGACTTTAAACAAAGATTCTTAAAACTAAAGAACCTAATCCCTACCAATTCGATGCCTGCCAAGAATCTTATCATAGCATACTATACTAAAGCGTTGCATCAAAGTATAGCCATTTGGGTAAAATGATCTAAGAAAGCCACGTTGCTAGAGGCCTTTGAAGAGGCCAGCCAGATCGAAAAATACATCCTTAGTTTAAAAGACACTACTAGCAACGAAACAAAAACTAGTTCGTCTTCCAAAAAGAAGATTGAAATTATCCCTAGACCTGCTCAAAATAAAACACAACCTGAAAGCTCGGATTTAGAAAACTTAACTAAATTCATTCAAAAATTGTCAAATCAAGTTATAGATTTGAAAAGGACAGCCGAAGAAGCTTCTTCAAGCAAAGGGCCTTACAAATCCCTGTTCAGGAAGCCTTTTCCCACCAACTGACCTAATCCAAATATCGAGGGCCTTAATCTAGAAAGACTGCAATACGCCCTTCAAACAATTCTAGAAGCCCAGGATAACTTGATGCCTCCTGGGATTCCTGAGGAGGTAGTTGAACAAGAGACAGTTGAAGAAGAAGAATATTCTCTAAACATTTTTGGACACTTCTCGGATAGCATTTTTCAAGCTAACTTCGAGATAGTCCATCCCTACAATACTAGGAGTAAGACAACAAACAAACCTTCTTCCGAAAACACTATGACTTTGCCCCCGAAGCAATCTAAAACAGCTGAGACTAAACAGAGTCATGTAAACCCCAACTTAGATTATGATTTAGTTGAAGATCTAAAGAAGTTAAGGGCTAACATTTCTGTTTATGAATTATTAAAATTTCCATTTCTGCTACAAAAAATGTTACAGAACATCGCAGAGAATAGGAAAAATGGTAATTTGAACAAGGTTGTTCCGAACAAAGTTCCTCAGAAGACTTCCACTAAGAATAATCCTGATCCTCATGATAAAGGAAGACTTCCTGTAAATAATGTAACAAATGTAGATAAATTAGCTTTAGAGACTGGGAGTAAAAATCCACAAGCTTCCACACTTAGTACTTGTAGAAATGTACCTCCATTTTTGTTAACTTTCGAAATCTTTAATAGAAACGTGCACAACTGTAAGATAGAATCAGGAGCATCATCCAATGTGATTCCATGGTCTGTATGTCAGAAGATTAACACTGAAGTTGAACCATCCACTTTAAAAATCATCCAACTTGATCGAACTAGTGTTAAAGTCATAGGCGAATTAAGGAATGTCCTTATAAGATTATCGTCTAACCCCAAAGTTCATCAAGTTATTGATATTATTGTTGTGGATATTCCAGAAGTGTATGGTTTGTTTTTAAGCAGGGATTGGTCAGAGAAGATACACATCTATTTCGCAACAGATTGGTCTCACCTGTGGCTTCTAGAGAATGGCAAGCCCAACAAAATCAAGGTAAATCATGAACGCTACCTTAAGTTCATGGTCACAGATTTGAATGATCCCAACGAACCATTTACACCTTCTGCTGATTCACCTGAAATACAAGGGATGGATACCTTTTTCGGCAATTTTATGGCCAAGACTTCAGCTATCATCAACCCAGAACGACACTCTGAGATTGTAGCATATATGCATCCAACAACTTCTACTCAACGGTCTCATGCACTCGATAAAAATCAAATTTGGTCTCTTTATTTTGACGGGTCAAAGTCCAAGGAAGGAGTTGGTGCAGGTTGCGTTATTATTGATCCCTCAGGTAAAAAAACCTTGATTGCATGTAGGCTAGAATTTGAATGTACTAATAACACAACAGAATATGAGGCTTTACTATAGGGCCTTAGAAAAGCTTTAGATATGAACATTCAAAACTTGATTGTCTTTCGTGATTCTGAAATCGTGGTTAGACAGGTAAGAGATTATATCCACTATCTGTCTCCGCATCTTAAAAGCTACCAATCCGAGGTATGGAATTTAATGAATAAATTTTTTTCTTTCAATATAAATTCTATTCCTAGGTTGAATAATTCTGAAGCTGATCTATTAGCTAACGTAGCTTCCAAACTCTTCCCTGCAGAAGGCTTGTCACCAAATGATTTCTCTGTCAAACTTTTGTTTAGACCATCCGTGCCCGAAAACATCACGAATTGGAGGGTCTTCGACGACGATCAACATATTATTAGCTTCCTGCATATGGAAGAAACTTTTCAAGGCGTGGTGATTGACGAATGCACTCACGACGATAATTTACGCGACTTCATGGAAATACCTGATCCGAGAACTCCTGAATCTTCATCGAACATGGTAAATTTGATCCCTAAGTCCGTAGTTAGATTAGAGAAATTTTACGATCTTCAAGATAAATTCAAAAAATAGGTCAACTGTAAAACCAATAGTTCCTCTTTATCATATGAAAAAGTAAACTTAGGAACTGATGGCAATCCACAATGCATTAACTTAGGGGTGGGGTGTTCTGAACAAGAAAAAGTTGCATTTATTAAATTGTTTAAAGAATTTAAAGATGTTTTCGTGTGGACGTATGATGACCTTAAAACTCTAAACCCTAACATCATACAACACGTCATTCCTATGAAACCCCAAACCTTACCCTTTCAACAAAAATTAAGAAAAATGCACCCTAAGCTCGAACCGACCGTCAAAAAAGAATTAAATAAACTCCTGAATGCTAAGATAATTTTCCCTATTAGGCACACTCAATGGGTTTCTAACCTTGTCCCTGTTCGGAAGAAAAGTGGGGAAATCTGATCCAGATGGATATCGGTGGCCACCCACCTTTTCCAACTGGCTCAAAACAGTTTTCTGACATTTTGGCAATTTACTATTTTTAGCAGTTTTTAACTTCCGGGGCCATTTTGAGGCCTTAAACGACGTTTTTTGGGAAAACGGGGAGCAACATGGATCAATGTTGCTCCAACCAAAAGTTGTATTTCTCGGATAGATCTTTCCAACGAGCTATCATATGCCTAAAACGGAGATCGTATGCAAAAGTTACGACCCCGGGAAGTTGATGCACCAACTTACCCAAACGGGGCCCACATGAC
>ML795819.1:156813-184663 GCA_009831015.1 Picea engelmannii
CTCCTGCACCAAGGCAAGTGGCTCACCCGGGGCCAAATTCAGCAGAAATTTCCTCATCTAATGGGGGAGCTCAACGCAATGGAGACCATTGCTTCCTAAGGAGGGAGGATTGATCCAGATGGATATCGGTGGCCACCCACCTTTTCCAACTGGCTCAAAACAGTTTTCTAACATTTTGGCAATTTACTATTTTTAGCAGTTTTTAACTTCCGGGGCCATTTTGAGGCCTTAAATGACGTTTTTTGGGAAAATGGGGAGCAACATGGATCATAGATCGATGTTGCTCCAACCAAAAGTTGTAGTTCTCGGATAGATCTTTCCAACGAGCTATCATATGCCTAAAACGGAGATCGTATGCAAAAGTTACGACCCCGGGAAGTTGATGCACCAACTTACCCAAACGGGGCCCACATGACTTTTGGCGCTTCATCTCCTAGGGTTAGGTTTTTGGATGTCGAGGAATTTTGGCATTCCTGTCTATTGTAAAAAGGCCTTCCGAGCCTCATTGTAATCTTCTTCTTGCAAATGCGCGCTGCCGTCACATCTCTTCTCAGAGATAAGCCGCCACCATTCCAGCAAGCTTGTTTCCACTGCATTTTTACAATTTCAGCTTATTTCGTTATTTAATAGAAAACTAGTTTTACTGTATCTCTGTTATTTTTGTGTTAAGCACCTATTAATAATCTGTATTCATTTCATTCTGCTCATAAAATCCAGATCAAAATCCGACTTTGCGTCGATTTCCGAAACCTTAATAGAGCGTCTGATAAAGACAACTACCCTGTCCCACCCATGGAACAGATCCTTCAATAGGTATCTGGTTCTGAGAGACTATCCTTATTGGATGGTTTTTCAGGGTACAACCAAGTCCTGATGTCTCCTCCAGACCAACTTAAAACAACCTTCCGCACTCCATGGGGCACCTACGCTTATCAAAAAATGCCTTTTGGACTGATTAATGCTGGTGCCACTTTCGAGAGAGCGATGGACATCTCTTTTCAAGGCTTAATAAATTAATCTGTTGTAGTTTACTTAGATGATGTTACTGTATTTTAAAAAAACAAAACTTATCATCTAGCTCATTTAAGAGCCATTCTACAACGATGTCGTAAATACAACATTTCCTTGAATCCTAAAAAATCTATATTCGCAGTAGAACAAGGTAAAATCTTAGGATTTATTGTGTCAATCAAAGGGATCATTATCGACCCCGAAAGGACTCAAGTCATCTCAAAACTTCCACCTCTATCATCCAAAAAGTCTATGAAGTCTTTCTTAGGCTAGATAAACTTTGTCAGGAGATTCGTCCCCAGTTTCTCCGAGATGGTCAGACCTTTACAAAATTTAATTAAGAAAGATGCACAATATCATTGGGGACCCTTAGAAAACCAAGTGTTTAATGCAATAAAAAATTCCATAATAGAATCTCCTTCTCTCATGAGCCTCAACTTTTCGCAAGACTTCATGCTCTACACTTTTGCTTCTGACCGCTCCTACGCTGCAGTCCTAACTCAAAAGAACGTTGAAAACAATGAAGTGCCCATCGCCTTTATGAGCTCTGTTTTCAAAGGCGTGGAACTTAACTACCCAGTGGTAGATCAGCAAGCCTACGCTGTTTTCAAAGCATTCAAACACTTTCGGTCTTATCTTTTGAAATCTAGAACGAAATTTATTGTCCCTTACCCAGCCGTCAAGAACCTGTTAGTGCAGAAAGAACTAGGTGAAAAGAGGGCTAACTGGGTTACCTCCTTGTAGGAGTACGACATAGAAATTACCCCAGCTCAGATAGTGAGAGGCCAAGGGTTATGCAAGTTAGTTGTTGATTCAGCAGCAAGACAACAAGAAGAGAACGATAGGTCAAACCTAGGACAACACAATCAAAATGAAATTTGTTGTGCACAAAAATCTATCATTTCTTGGTATGATGATATAAAATTTTGTCTTGAACATGGATCAGCCCCCTGTCACCTAGATCCCACTAAAATAAGAGCGTTAATATTAAAGTCTGCCTCCTTTCATTTGATTAATGGTATTCTGTTTTGTCAAAATTTTGATGGCGTACTAATGCGCTGTCTTGAGAAACACGAAGCAGAAAAAGTCTTAATAGAATTGCATGCAGGAGAAGCCGGTGGGCATTTTGGTGGTGACACCACTGCCCATAAAGTTTTGAGAGCTGGTTATTACTGGCCCACACTTTTTAGAGATGCCCATGCCTTGTGTCGTAACCAGCCTTTCCTTTGCAGCGTGTGTCGATAGACTCCCCTTTTCAGCAGTGGGGCCTTGATATTATAGGTCCAATCAACCCACCATCCTCTTAGCAGCATAATTTTATCATAACAACCACAGATTATTTCACCAGGTGGTCTGAAGCTGCCGCATTAAGAACTGTGAATACCAGTCAGGTAATTGCCTTTTTAAATTCAAATATTATTACTCGTTTTGGTATTTCTGACTGTTTAGTATTCGATAACGCTTCTTATTTTTCTTCTCTTGAGATGAGCGAGTTCGATATAGAAAAAGGAATAAAATTGAAGTATTCTACCAGCTATTACCCCCAGGGAAATGGATTGGCATAATCAACAAATAAGAATCTGATTAAAATTATCAAGAGAACGGTATCTGAAAATCACAAAAAATGGCACAATGCACTGTTAAACGCAATCTGGGATGATAGGGTAACACCAAATACTATTGTAGGTAACTCTCCCTTTTTTCTCGTCTATGGTAGAGAAGCAATTCTGCCACCAGACATTCTTCTTCCCTCACTATAGCTATCACAGAAAATACAAGAAGAAGATTGTCCCCCTTTGGAAAACCGAATTAATGCCTTAATAAAACTAGAAGAGGTAAGAGCTCAAGCCAAACGTAAGTTAGATCAGCATCAACTAGTGGTCAAAAGATGGTTTGATTCTAACTCTGCCTCTGATAGGAAATTCGAAGTAGGTGACCTTGTCTTGAAATGGGACAAACTGCACGAGGGAAAGGGAGAACACACCAAGTTTCAGAACTTATGGCTTGGACGATTTTTAATTGCTGAGAAATTTGGTCTCAGCTCTTTTCGATTATAGAATCTAGAGGGACATCCTGACACCTATTCGATGAATGGCCAAGCTCTGAAAAGATATTTCTCTTGATGACAACCCTTTTTATACTATGTACATATTTTTCTTTTGTCTGTTGTTCTTTTACTATTTTGGTTTTGGATTTTTTGTTCCCTTTTTCGTTGATCAGTTTTGTTTCTGGAGATACACATACCTGCAATTTTGGAACTGTCCAGACAAGGAAAACAAAAAATTCTTTCACTTAAATGACTGCTGAAAAATTGTCTAAACATCAATTATAATATACTTCTGAAATTTACGTCTGTGTTGGCAAAAAAAAATGTTGTTCGAAAGAAGTTAACTGATTTCAATTTGAGAGTAAATCCTGTCATGATCATCCATTATCTCCTTACACTGTCCCTATTCCTTAAAGGAACGACTCAGAAGATGTCTCCCTGCCTCAGAAAGTTGGTTCTGTAAATAAACCATCTTTGGATCTTAATCAAGGACAGCTCTAAAAAATTATGTTAAAGTCTGTAAACAATATGCTAAAATATCATAATTTTCCGCGTCACCCCGCTCAATTATATATCTTAAAAAAAAAAAAAAATCATTAAAAGAGCTGTGGGAAGTGCTAGTAAACCCATCGGGATGCTGAAAAAGTCTATTGGCAATGGGTAAATGCATGCATGACGCCAAGACAACTTCGTCGGGGTACTAAACAGGCCCGCTGGTAGCGAAGCAATGTCGGGTATATGAAAATTTGTAAATATGAAACCTCCTGACTTTAAAATGTCCTTTATTCTGATCTGGAACTTCTTGGCAGGATACAGATATCAGAGTGGGTTAAATGGAAACCCTGTCGAGGCTATGAATGCCTGCTGGTAGCAGTGGCTCTGTCAACAGTATTGGGGATTTTATCTTTAATATCGTGGCTGGCTTGTCTTAATATTGTTATCAGTTTTCATCCTTTAAGCACTGCTGGAATATTTGATTAATAATGATGTTTAAACAATTTCCTGGTTGTTGTTTTTGAGTTTGAATTATTCTTGTTATCATAATCGGGATTTGTTCTTTTGGCAGAGATAACTGCTTCTACCAGTGTGTCGCCATTGTTGGCAGCCATTTTGTATTGTTTATCCTATTTTTTTAAGCTGCCCACACAAGTGTTTGGGAACCTTGGATTTTCAGCGCAATTTTTGAATAAAACAACAATATTATTTCGTGCATTTCTACACCTGCCTTTGTTCTCATTTTCACGACTGCAAGCATGAAAACTTAGATTTCGAAGTCACATTAAAATTGTCACTAGATTATTATGGTCACTCTTGTCTATGTGTTCATTGCATTTCCAATTTAATTTTAATCGCACAGTTGGCAAGACACTAAGATCTTTACTCGTTTGGCATTCTTTTGTTGTTAATATGATTTCATTTTTATAAGATAGTGATGATATTATAATGACTGTCATTGAGTCCTTAATACATTGGTGGTTTGATGTTCTATAGTCTTTCATCAATTTCCTCGGTGCATTGGTTTCATACAACACATATTTGTTATGATCGAACCCTTGGTACTGATTTCAAAAAATTGTTTTGATTTTAAAACCATGCAAACACTATACTTATGCAAACACGCCGGTCGACTCATCATAGTTTTCATTAATTGTGTGAATAACATTACTACTAACACATTGCAATAGTGATCTGAATCACCATACACATCGTCGGTTGTACATTTGGACATGACTGTTTTGCATGGGTTGATCTAGCTCCACCACCCTCGCACACTCGGGCATTAATGCCTCCCTCCTATCCCGGGTTACCTCTGTTGGTTTCGGGGAAGTCTGTGAGCTATCTGATCCTTCTTTTACCCTATCCAAACCCTTGTGCGTTTACCCAACTCATTGTGTGCCCTTGCCTATGGCACCTGTGGTGTGCATAGAGCCTAATGGCAGCCAAACACTCTTTCTGTTCGACAATGCCCGTGAAGATTTGGAAAATAGTGGCTGGTTGATGTTTATCTAGAGATTTGAGGGTTTTAACCTTTCCATAGCCCAACAGTTCACTCTCACCTTCGACGGATGCAGGGCTAAGGTCGGAGACATACAGCTCGAGCTAAATGAGGAATTCCTAAGCTCTACTATAGGACTACGAGCTACAGGGCAAAGGTGGTTTAAAAATTCTAAAGTAGACAAGGTGTCGTGGCCACTCCTATTCAAATAAAGAAAGATTGTTGGCTGTGATAGAGGTATGCCTCTCACTACCCTCAAACCCAGGTGGCACAATCTTTTGGCAATCATTAAGCATTTTATGACCTGCGAAGGTCGTTATGGCTTGGTATTTCTGTATCATCTTCGGTTGTTGATGAATTTTATAGGATACCCTCTGAATATGCCACATTATCTCTTACGTAGTCTTTACAAGATGTCCAAACGTTTTAAGCGTGAGAAGGCTGATAGCAGCCTTTTCCATCACTGCTTGATCAAACTCATTATCATCCACCATTTGAGCCTTAGTGGTGATTGTTGGCAAGCCTTCCTATCAAGGAATGGATTTGCCACTCCCGAGTCTGTCCAAGTGGACAAGGTTGTTGTTACTAAAACTCTGGTTGGACCAGCCGTGCCACTTCACATCCTTCTACCCCCTGTCAAACGCTCGGATTGCCCCAACCTTGATCTACCTGATGCCATGGCCAACCCGTGTGCTAAGGATGATATTAAGGCCATCAAAATACCTGGAAGGAAGAAATTCAAGGGTGATACTGCTGTCAATAGTAAGGGAAATAAAAATGCTCGATTGATATCGAGATGTGGCCGAAACAAGCCTAAACAGAACGTCGACCAAAATCCCATCGTCTTGAGTGAGGATTCAGACTCGGAGATCAAGGGTTTCCTAGCTGAGGAATACCCCTATTCTCAGGGCCTTTGCTCTAAGGAACCCTACGACTATGTTTCTAACTTACCTCCGTGCCTCAAAAACGATCCTAAATTCCCGAGAATTAAGCTTCATAGTCAAACCCCTGGTAACTTGAAAAAACCCTTGCCTGTGATGCCAAAGCCCGATCAACCGTCGTGTATTCAATGTAATTCTTAGATTGAATGCTATTACACCGATGTTCCCCCGTTACAATCTAAGATAAAATCATTAGAGGAATGAGTTACTGTGATATAAAAAGAGAATGGCAGGCAATAAGCCAACGAGAAGAAACAAAAAACCATCGGTTCAATTGTCTTCAGAAATGTCGAAGCAACAACGGTCTTTGTCAATTCAAAATTATCATGACCGAGTTGTTTTTCTTACAGGCCAGGTATGGTTTTTTCCGCATCAATTTTGTATGATTTGGTTTCAACTAGCATAACTGATTAGTTCTTTTTGCTTGAATAGATTAAAAGCAATTTTGTTTACTTCCAATTACCATAAATGATTTCATTTTTCTATTTGCATTAGCATGAAATATTTCGTTTGGAATTAGCATAAACTATTTTTGTTTGCATCGATTCATTTTCCTAAAATCAAATATAGCCATGATTTGGATAATGCTATTTCATTGTTCTCAGATTAGTATAAACGATTGATTGTTTTTTAGTTGGTTTGAATTAGGGTAGTCGATTGGGTTTGTTTTTGTTTAGTTCTGTTCAAATAGATTCAAAACGACTATGTTATTTTCATTTTACCAAAAATGATATCGTTATGAATCATGTACAGAAGATTTGTTTGCTAAACTCGGACACAACTATGTTTTGATTGATACGATTTTGCATTAGCTTATCGATTGTGCCAGCTCTAAGATAGTTCGATTCATTTCTTTTGGTTTGATTTTGAGACGATTCTGTATGCTTGAATTAGCATGGTCTTTTACATATGAAATGCATCAATATCAAAGATTGGTTTGATAAATACAATGTAATCTATTGATTCCAAAAAAAACAACTCTGATTTGGATTTAAAAATGATTTTGTTAATTTCTAAGTCGACATAATATATTGCATTTGTATTAAATGGATATGAATGATTTGTTTGATCGTTTACAGTTTGTCTCGATTGAAATTGATTCATGAAAATGATTTCATTGGTTTCGAATTGTCTAAACAATTCTATCTGCTCCGAATTGGTAATAACAAGTGTTGAATAGATTGCATGTATCTATGTTACCATTCGGTTGAACATGATTTATGTCTGTTTCAAATTGGCATAAAGATCTGGTTACTTCTGGCATGAGAGATTTGTTTTGTGTTGATTTAATGATTAAAGATTTGGTTTAATAATTCAAATATATTTCTGTTAGTTTTGGATGGATTTAAAACGATTCTGTTTTCAAATTAGACCAGCTACAGAATCGTGAGATTCTGTAGCTAGTCTTAAAATTTAGATTTTTGTTAGTTTTACAAATAAAATGTCATCTAAACCTGTCTATTCTTGTCCACTTTCAGGTGCATACAAATTTCAATGACCAATTGGATATGATGTGGCAGTTTAGGAGATACTTTTGTGATATAGGTTGTTAGCTTTAGTCAGGAATAGAGACTTGGGAGATTATTCCCAGATTTTTTGTAAACTGTGTTTGATAATTCCCACAAGGATGTTTTACCCTGTGGTCTTTAAATACTTGTTATTTTTTGTAATGAGATCATCATCGATTGTTGGGAGAACAAGACTATGGATTTATAATGATACAGATTGGGATGAAAGTTGATCTCTTGTAACAGTTTTAGCTTTCAATATATCAAACTTTTATTTCAAGTTTTCTTCATATCAGTTTGCAATCAATTATCAACTACTTTAGCTACCATGATTCATTGCATGTTGATGTGATTTGGTTTATGTGTTATCCATATCTGATGTCTCTTATTTTAGTTTTAGTACAACAATTACTCCCTTTCAATTTAATGAATAAAGGTTTATCTTCTTTGTTAATTGAATTGTTCTGTACAAATCTTTGCACATGGATTTATCTAACTGCGATGATTTGTAAATTATAAGATTGTTGTCCTTTTTATGTCTTGTTTGTCCTGTCATTTATATTTGAAGAGCACTGCTGCTTCCTGTTTACGAGAATCTTGTGGAGAATCTGGTGCGGGTTTCCTCCCACCGAACAGCTAAATCAACTACTGTATATAGGACAAACCTGAAGCATTACTTCAGGTCAGTCTGCTATTTGTTATTTAATAGTTAATTTATTAGTGTTACTTAAGTAGATCAGATAGATATATATATTTCATATTTATAGTTAGGATTATTATTTTAATTTCTCATCTTAGATAGTTTTCATTTTTATTTCTTTCTCATAAAATTATAAAAATAAAAAACAATAGTTTTGTTGTCATAGGACAATTTACAAATGATTTTTGCAGGTTTTCATTTAAAATCTGTAATCTGTAAAAGTTGTACATTTGTGATTAAGATAGATGATAATTAATTTTGCAGAATTATTGCTATATAATATTAGACAATAGACTGTATACATTTATTTCAGATTTGTTTATTAGTTTGCTTTAATTGTTGTTTTCATTTAGATTAGTTCCTTTAGTTATTTTCTTTCGTTTTTATAGTACTTAGATCGGTCAATGGAGCCGCTAAACCCGTCAGGGTGGATCATCCCAAACGACTTGGGTTATTTAGACAACCCCAGACCGGATCCACTCTTCCAGTTGACGAGCGTTCATTTTCGCCCGTCAACAGGTTGGGAGGGCTGTGTCAGATTTTTTGGTTGTTTATTGTTATTAGTATTTTTTGATTTATTTTTTGTCTTCTTCTTACCTTCGGATTGTTGTGAATGAATAGATTGAACTGCATTCACCTCAGAGATCTGATTTTGGGGGGAGGTAGAAGAGAGTGTGTTCGATTGGGAAGTATATTGAGTTTTGACAGAAACGATAACACCATCCGCATGAGATGAGGATGACGGCTTGGATGGATCGGTATTATCTTGAGCAACATTTGGAGGAAAATCATACAAAGTACCAGATTGGGAATAAACCAAATCTAAGTATTGAGCCCGAGAAATGGTTTTGTTCCTCGGTGACTGCGCCACCCATAGAAACATCGCAAGCGATTGGGGGTAAAAGTGATTTAGTAAACCATTCTGCCAATAATATGTCAGGAATGATTATCTTGATCATCCTTCATCGTCATCTCCACTCATGAATATGGTCAGAGATATGCATGGAGTCATTTTGGCGAAGGGAGGTCAGGATTTCAGTACCCATCTCGTAGCGAATAGGTTGTTGAAAGTGCGTGAGGAAAGCCATGGCAAGGGAGTTGAAATCATGAAAAGAAGAACATGGTAGTTCAATATACCACTTTGCTGCAGAGCCAGTAAGTGTTCGTTGGGAAAGACGCAAATGAAAGAATCATCCATGAGGGAGTTTGATGAAAACCATAAATGGAAAGTCATCACATGGTTATTTGGATCTTCTCCAGGTTTTCCATCAAATTTTGGAATATCAGAAGGAAGTTTAGATGGAATGACTAGCCAAACCGATGAATGAAAAATAGGATCATTGGTTAACCAAGACAAGTCTAGGAGATCTAGAGTTGCAAGGAAAGGTAACTGTCAATTAATTTTCAGATGATATTGGTGTGGCATAGAAACACCAGTAGGACCATAAACTGGGTTAGGTGGATAATTGTAACTAGTAGGTCCTCCTACATATGGTTGTTGCTAACTAGGATAAACAGGATTCGATGATGGATGAGAAACATTTGCATAACTCAGTGGGTTCTGAGCATTATAAGCCAGGTGATTTTCTTGCCCGGAAAGAGGATGAACATTGTGCCCTTGAGGAGGGTAAGGAGTAGATCCTAGAGGTGGATACACATTAGACCCATGGGGAAGATAAGGTTGATGTCCTTGAGGACTCCAGGTGGTGTTTGGGATGCTGCCCAAATAAGGTTGTCCATAAGATGGTCTGGAAGGAATAGGATTTGATACTCCTCCTTATGGGTTATGATATGAGTGCCCCTCAACATGGGGTTGGATAAATGTGCCTCCAGAAGATACTCCCCAGGATTTTGAAGGGTTTACAGTAGACGAAGGCTTGCCCCCTTCCAGTGGTGGATTAACGACCGGGGTATGATTGGCAAAGGGATGTTTCCCTCCGGGAAGAACATGAAAAGGGGGTTGTCCCCCAGGAGGGGTAGGCGTGCCATAGGATTGTGGTCTTCCAAGAGGGACAGGTCCACTAGATGGTGGTTTCCCTCGAGTCAGATGTAGTTGTTTGGAAAGGGTCTGCATTCTCGGGTGAAAAGATGTCCCAGTAAGATCATGGAGAACATGTGGAGCTGTAGAGTGAAAGTTTGTAAAAGTGGGGGTAGGGATCGAAGTGCCTTGGGAATGAGTAGAGGTGATGAGTCCAGCATTAGGATAGACTTGTGCTAATGCAATATTAGGGTTAACGACCTGATCGATGGGGTAGTTCATAGTTTTACCAAATGGCCCAGTTTCAACAGGAGGGTCATGAGGATTAAAGGGTTGTCAAAAGGATTCAAAATGCTCATAGAGATCGCGTCCCGATGAATTCCTCCATACAGAATGAGAAGGTGTGGGATTTGTATCTACTATAGTGGTAGGATGAATAAGAGTCCTATACTCATCACCAAAGGTTGGTTCTGTGGATCCCATATATGTTTCAGTAAAATCTCTCTCAGGTAACTATGGGACCTCTTTGTCTATGACGTTCCCAAGGGAGTCTAAAAGAAGAAAAAGTGGTTCGAGAGGGGTTAATGACACAGATGTAGTGTGAGGAGTGGGATTCTCAACCGTAACCAAAGTGCCTTATGAATTGTCTAACAGAGGAGAAACAACACTCCCAGCGTTAGATTGATTTTCTACCTCTCCACGGTAGTTGTCTTATGGAGGGTTAGGAGGTAAGGGTTGGTAGCCTTCCAGAGGAAGCCCTTGCATCCTATGCGATAGACGAAGACCTTTATCATCTACAGGCTCAATTTTAGAGAATAATAGTACACGCTGAAAATCTAGGGCTAACTAATGAAAAGAAACAACATACGCTAATAAAATCTAGGAATCAAAACCAAGAAAACACGACTTCTCTCGGTGATCGTACTAGTTGGTGACGAAATCCAACGTTGTGTTGGTGGAAGATCCTAAAAACAAAATGTTGGTGGAAGATCCTAAAAACAAAATGTTCTAGATAATTTTTAATTACCGTTCATTTTGCAGTTGTTCTTTACTCAAAGGGTGTATGACAATGAAACTGATGGCATGATGACTCAATTCCCAAAAAATATGCACAAGAAAATGATAGGAAGTCTTGTCTTTCGATGAATTCCTATTTAAGGGAAGGAGAAAATTTGTTTTCACTATCAAACACTAATATGCAATGTCCTCAATCAATTTGTTTCTCACTCAAATCCAATGTAATGCTAAAAATTTCAAAAATGCCTTCTAATATCCAAACCAATCACTAAAATATGTCTTTTTGTTTATATGTGAATGATAATCAGATGTTAAACTTCTAAATGTCAATCAGACTTCAGGATTAAACAAACAAAAGAAAACCTCAGATAAAACATAAATACACTCTCGTCGTGAAATAGACAAGAAGGACAAAGATAACCAAATTTGCAAACAAGGACCAAAAAATCCTCAAACAACAACGTCTTTATCATTTTGCAATTTTAGTTGATGAACCAACAACATATTTATCAACCCATGATGAAACAGAATGGAATTTAAACGCTGTCTCTTATACCTTTTGGCCATCTTATATAGACTTGTTAATAAATAAAAAAGCATATTCAACTGAAAACCGATGAAGTTCATCAAAAAACGTATATGTTACAGGAAAACAAGGCCAAAGCGACCCTCGCATGTGACGAATTGTCTTAGGATTGCTAATAAACCATGCCACCGAGTTTTCAACAAGGATACGGGCTTACCTTTATCACATCACTTGATCTTCCTAGAGGTAAAGAACAAGCTCCACGGTACCTCCTCTACCTTGGTGTTTTTAAACCATTTATGATCGCTAAGTGGAAGACCCATTATATGGCCTGAACATTCCTTGGTGGCCTCGATTTGAATGTCTCCTACATTGGCTCGGAAGCCATCAAAAGAGAGGGAAAATTCCAAGGCAGTTTGCAGGTTAAAATCCTGAAATGTCTCAAGAAATCCGAGTCATCCTTGACCCTTAAGGTCTTCCCTTGCATCATCATACAGGAGAAGGGTTTGTTAGCCATTGGGCTCAATTATTATAACTGGGGCCATGAGGGTTCATAAGGAAGATAGAAAAAAAAAGTGAGTATGAAAGGTTTCTAGAACAGAGAAGACCAGAGCGAAATCTGAGAAACAAGATTCATCAATACCCTAGCGCACATGAAAAGGGGTTCTGTAACACAAAAGAAAAAGGAATTTTGTGAAATTAGTGCCAAGAGTACATACGAAACCCGAGAATTAACTCAAAATGATGGGCCTATCATTGTCGGACTGCCACCTCCCACAGGGTACAAGATACAACCAGGTTCATTCAAATTTTATGATTGCGCAACAAGGTGGAGTTGATTTCTAAAGTTTAGGAGAGGAGAAATTTTGTGAACCAAAGTGTAATGGCAAGGATAGGTCTAACAAAGATCCACAATGATACATAACATAGTTTAGTTTTAATGGATTCTTGGTGTTTTAAACAAAAATTCAAGGCACACTTCACAATCGATGAGCACTTTAAAGCAATCAACAAGATGAGCTTCACAACAAAATAGTCTTCATTAAAAGATCAGTAAAGACATCTAGCTTTCATAAACCTTAGATAAAATGGTAATACAATTATAAGTTTTAATTCTTCATTCATGCTTTCAGTCCTGAATGAAGCATGAAAACGAAAAGAAAAGAAAATAATAGGATTAATCAAAACATCATATTTATATTTCAAAAGTTACTTTCGAAAAGAAATAACTGTATGAACAAGCGTAGGCAGCTACATAAATTATTATTTGTCGCTTTAAAAGTTGAAAATATGTAGGGCTGCCAACAGGTTCCTATCTGAGACAGAGCTGGAACGTAGATATAGCCTCATCCTTAGAGAGAGTTGAGAAGAAATCCAGATGATTCTTCTGTGTAATACAGTGAGAAAGGAGATTGATAGAGTTGGACGTGCCTGTGGTTGAGCACAAGGAGAACGTGTGAAATCCCAAAGTGTTGGGCGCATCTTCATGATTACATAAATGAAGATGATGTATTAGCCTCCTCTGAGCAGAGAGTTGATGATAAAATCCAGATGAATCTCTTGTGTAATGCAATGAAAAAGAAGATATGTTGAGTGGACATGCATCTGGACGAGCAAAGGTGAATGTAATCCTAGTGGTTGAGCACTAGTGAAGAAGTGGTTCTTCTATGTAATGCAGTGAGCCAGAGATATGGACATGCCTATGGATGTGCCCCTAGTGGATGAGCACTAGTGGGTGTATATGATCCCTTTCTATATTGTTCAAGAGTAAGACCTTCATGTAACCCTAATTCTAATGTAAAGGGTTCAGGTCAGCCCCACCTTAATGTGATTGATAATTAATGCAAAAAATAATTAATATGGTTAATATTAATTATATTGGGAACTAGTGAGGTCCGCCCTATTTGGCCAATAGATACTTTTGTTGATAGGTTCAGTCTAGTATAAGTAAAGGTAAATTCCCCATTGAGGAATCATATCTTTCATGTGAGTTTGGAAATTTCAGCTAGTACACCTTCTTGGGAAAACTGTGCACCTCTCTTAGGCGCTAGTATTCTAGGGTTTGAGCACCCTTTTGTGTGCTAGTTTTTTCTTGGTGGTGAAGGTATTTCTATTGAAGAATATAGCAAACAATTTGGCTGGGTTTTATTCCCTTGTTGATAAGGGTTTCCCATGATACTTCTTGTGTTCTTGTGCATGGTGTTTCTTCTTGTGATCTTGGTTGTTGCAAAATTATTGGTTATGGTTAAATTAAATTCTAAAATGGAATGAACTTCATTCTTAACCTTGCTTATAGAAAAATCAACAGGTATCCCCATGGCTTCTGTGCATGCCAAATTATCATGCATACTAGCTAATATGGCTGGTGTGCATGCCAATTTGGCATGCACACCATCCCAAGGGATGGCTTCCTTTCCTTGACATGCCATGCCTTGCCTTGACATGTCTTTCCTTTCCTTTACATGCCATTACTTGCCTTACCTTGACATGCCATGCCTTTCCTTGACATGCCATGCCTAACCTTGTCATGCCTTTCCTTGACAAGCCATGCCTTGCCTTGGCATGTCTTTCCTTTCCTTGACATGTCATTCCTTATTCCTTTCCTTGACATGCCATGGGTTACCTTTCCTTGACATTTCATGCTTTTCCATGCATTGCCTTACCTTGACATGACACACCTTTCCTTGGCATGCCTTGCCATGCCTTTCCTTACCTTGATATGCCATGCCTTGCCTTGACATGACATTCCTTGTCTTTCCTTGTCATTCTTTTTCATTTGTTGTCATGTGTTTCCATGCCTTTCCTTTCCATGCATTCCCTTTCCTTGCCTTGTAATGCCTTGCCTTGAAATGCCATACCTTTCCTTGACATACCATGCCTTGTCTTTCCTTTCCATGCTTTGTCGTGCCTTACCATGACTTTCCCTTCCTTGCCTTGCCTTGCCATGCATTTCCTTTCCAATCCTTGCCTTGACATGCCATGCCTTGCCTTGAAATTCCTTTCCTTTCATTGCACACCTTTCCATGCCTTTCCCTGACATTCCTTGCTTTGCCTTGGCATGCCTTTCCTTGACATATCGGGTATTTCTTTGACATTCCTTTCCTTGACTTGGCATGTCATTTCCTTGGCTTGACATGCCATGCCTTACCTTGACATGTTTTTCCTTGTGACCATGGTGCCCATAATCACTGGACACAGGGGTTATGAATGTCAACCCCCTGTGCCAGATTTGCATTGTGCCTTACTGAGAAAAACCCTAGTTCCAGAGATCCTCTAACAAACAATTTTACAAGTGATAGAATCACAGGAGGTAGGTCCCCCTAGTGGGAATCCCATGCTAGGAGTCCAAAGGAACCGATTAACACTGCAACCAACAAAATGTGAATCCAATCTCATCATTAAAAATATATATTTTTTCTTTTACTGACAGTAACCTAGATCAAATTGACACTAATTATGAGATATCATTTAATGTTGGCAATCTTGGGTTCTTATAATTTTCATAAGTTTGTGGAATACCAAAAGAAGAATCACAATAAGTTGGAAGTGATAGTCAAAGGTTGGGATATAAAGTTGCAATATGAATTAAAGGAAATTCTTGAAACATGATGTGTCAAAGAAATTTTGTCTGGATGCACTTCCACCAAATTTCCTGCACCAAAGAATTCTTCTAACATCTCTAGCTTAATTAGAATTATATCTTCAGTAAGTGCAAGTGAAAATTAAAGGAATTTTGTTCCATCAATTGAATCCAAATATTTGAATGGCATTGGATGCATTGAGCAAGATGATTCATATAAGCAGTTGATATCTTCTCCATCTAATGGTTCACCAGCTCATTTCTTTCAAATTCAATTATCAAGAACCCTTTCATCTCAAGGACTTAGCTTAGTTCCAAAGTCTCCATCTAAACAAGAATGTTTTTTTTAAGAGTATGGTAGATCTTTACATTTAAAAAAAAAATCCCATGCAAGAAAAGAATTAGATATTCAAGAAACTTCTATAGCAGGGGAACCTGAGGAGTTAACAAGTGAAGCTTCAATGATTCAACAAAATTCATTATTAAAGGCCTATGAATATGAAAAAAATAATGTTTCTAATCAAGTTTCTCCCACAACTTCTCTAGTGCAACCATCAATCTCTTGTTGTCTATTTTCATCTACATATCCTCAAGAGAATGTTTCAAGGGAACATGAAATTGGGTTGTTAAGAAAAATGCATCTTGAACCCTTTACTTGGAAGTGATGAAATTGCTAATGTTGGAAATTTGTGCCAGAATAGTTTCATGATATCAGTTGGGGCTCATGGGCTCTTGGAATCTTCCATGTTTAATTCAGGAAGATATTGCTTGACAGACTTGAAACAAATAGATGTGCAACCACCCCATTCCTATATTTCAAGGTCATGTTGATCATTCTTGTATTCTAATATGGCATGCAGACCAGCACACCAACCCTTGGGTTGGTGTGCATGCCAAATTGGCATGAAAAACAACCCTATGGCTTCTATGCATGCCAAATTAGCATGCACAGTATCCCTATGGATTATGTGCATGCAAAATTAGCATGCACACCGGCCAATATGGTTGGTGTGCATGCCAATTTGGCATGCACACCATCCCAAGAGCTGGTGTCCTTTCCTTGACATGTCATTCCTTGCCTTGACATTTCTTTCCTTTACTTGACATTCCATTCCTTTCCTTGCCTTGACATGCCATGCCTAACCTTTCCATTCCTTTCCTTGACAAGCCATGCCTTTCCTTTACATATCTTTCCTTTCCTTGACACGCCATTCATTGCCTTGCCTTGACATGCCATGTGTTTCCTTTCCTTGACATGCCATGCCTTGCCATGCATTGCCTTACTTTGACATGACATACCTTTCCTTGGCATGCCTTGCCATGCATTTTATTGCCTTCATATGCCATGCCTTTCGTTGACATTACATGCCTTGTCTTGCCTTGCCATACTTTGTAATGTGTTGTCGTGTGTTGCCATGCCTTTCCTTTCCATGCATTCAATTTCCTTTCCTTCTCATGCATTGACTTGACATGTCATGCCTTTCCTTGACATGCCATGCCTTGTATTTATTTTTCATGCTTTGTCATGCCTTAGCATGACTTTCCCTGCCATGCCTTTCCTTTCCATGCATTCCCTTGCCTTGTATTTCCATTCCTTTCCTTAACATGTCATGCCTTTCCTTAACATTCCTTGCCTTGCCTTGCACACCGTTCCATGCCTTTCCCTGAAATTCCTTTCTTTTCCTTGATATGCCATGTATTTCCTTGACATGCCTTGCCTAGACTTGACATGCCATTTCCTTTCCTTGGCATGTCATTCCTTACCTTGCCATGTTTTTCCTTGTGACCACGGTGCCCACAATCACCCAACACAAGGGTTGTGAAAGTCGACCCCCAGTGCCAGATTTGCATTGTACCTCACTAAGAAAAAACCTAGTTCCAGAGATCCTCTAACAAACACTTTTACGGGTGATGGAATCACATGAGATAGGTCCCCCTAGATGGAATATCATGCCATGAGTCCAAAGGAACTTACGGTTCATTGATCTGAGGCATGGTTTGCATGTTATGGCATGTTGCAATTCACCTCCTGAAACCATTCAGGAACACAATGATAATTTGGTCTATGGGTACAAAATCACAATCATACGACATAACTGAGTTCCCTAAGATCTGGAAGTTCCATATGGAAAATTCCCATGGGACCAAGATGCCCACAATCGCCCGACACAGGGGTTTTGAAAGTTGACCCCCTTTGTCGGATTTGCATTGTGCCTCACTAAGAAAAACTCTAGTTCCATAGATCCTCTAAGAAACACTTTTTTGAGCGAGAAATCCATAAGAGAGGGGTCCCCCTAGCTAGAATACGGTGCCAGGATTCCAACAGAACTGATGGTTCACCTATCTGAGGCACAATTTGTGTGTTATTACAAGTTGCAACTCGCCTCTTGAAGCCATTCAGGGAGACAATGAAAATTTGGTCTGGTAGAACAAAATTATAACCGAGCGATGTAACTGAGTTTTGTAAGTTCTGGAAGGTCTGTATGGCCAACTCCCATGCAACCATAGTGCCCACAATCACTCGACACATGGGTTATGAAAGTTGACCCCCTGTGTCAGATTTGCATTATTCTTCACTGAGCGAAACCTTAGTTCCACAGATTGTCTAACAAACACTTTTATGAGCGACGAAATCACAAGAAAGCAGTCACCCTAGTTGGAATTGCGTGCCAGGAGTCCAACAAAACTAACAGTTCGTTGATCTGAGGCATGGTTTGCATGTTATGGTGTGTTGCAATCTAGTCATTTCTTGGATTTTGGGGTTGTAGGATAAAGTATGCTTATCCTTCATTGATCCCGAGGAAATCCAAGCAAAGAGAGGTTGAGAACGAGGAAAAATGTGGACCAAATAAATATGTCACTATTGGAGCTACTCCACCTATTGGAAAAGTTGTCTTGAAATGCAACCACAACCTACACAGATTATTTTCACTTACTCAAGAAATGTGTGGTCATCCAATCTGTGTGTACAAGTTTTCTATTGTGGACTAGAAGTGAACACTATCCTCAGTTTGTCATTTTCATGTTGGTTGACACTGAGAACACAACTATTTGAAAGGGAACCCAACGTACAGTTCGAGAGAAATATGTTTAACGTAGAAAAAAAAATTCTTGAACTTTTCTTTGAAGGTCCTGTGAAGCTCCAACTTTCTAAAACATCATATGCTCTCCATTGCACCATATATCAACACCTTTGTTGAACCAGGACGCTCCATTATGGGAATTGTTCCCTTTGTTTCTTCTAGTTGTCGATGTCTTCCTAGATTCCAAGAGCGATGAGCGAGAGATGAGGATGATGATCCTCCTTTCCATTGGAGAAATTATTCGATGCTAACCGTTTGGATTTGTCGGAGTAACTGAGCCAATCTTAATCTATAGAACTTGGTCTAGTCACTACTTGGATTTCTGGGCTACACAATTAAGCACGTCTATCTTCCGCCCCTTGAGAGAAAATCTAAGCAGAGCCAGGTGGAGACCCTGCACAAATTTTGACCAAATAAAGTTGCCACCTTTGGAGTGACTCCACCCATTGGAAGAAAATGTCTCGAGCTGCAACTGCTACCCAGACAGATGATTTTCACTTACTCAAGAAATGTGTCGCAGATGCAATATACAATTTGTATTTTATACACAACCATGTACTATGAATATATATTACTACATCTACATAATTTACCAAAAGAAGGTGTTTATTGCATTATTGTTATCAACATAGCTCCTGTATGGAGAGCGTTAATGAGTGTCTTTTGTTGTATTGTTTGCTTTCATGCATTTACTCCATTTCATTTTGATGTCGAAGCACTGCAAGAAATGAAATGAACAAAAAAAAAAACCTTATGAAAAAATGATATGAAATATACAATATCAACAAACAACCAATAAAAACCAATGCAACCTTACATGCATAAAATTAAAAATATGTACATTCTCAATTCTTATTCCATGTTTTGTTTCCTATTTTTTTATTTATTAATGTTCTTAACCAATGATAATTTTGATTTATTACACATCTAACGATGCAAATAGACATGTAAATGGATGTTACCGAAGCACAAACACAATGACAATTGTCCATGTTTTATTTTCTATACAATGTGATACTTGTTTCTCATGTTCAACACAATATCTTGAACTAAAAAAACACAAAGTTTCTAAATATTTAAATCCTTTAGAAATTTACAATTTATTACTCATATAATCAAATCTAATTTATTATTCATATAATCAAATCTAATTATTTAACTATTCATGGACTTGTTGCAAAGCTATTTCCCTTGTTATCCCTGCCTCGACAGTGTATATAGCCTGATCCGGGTGGAATCATTATATGGCATGCATTCATTACTCTAGAAACCCATGGATAAGACTTTTGTAGGAAGAGAAGATAAGCAAAATATTCGGTCGTATTCAATAATGAAAAATCCATCGAATTGTGGGAAGCATCTTGACAGCTAGTTAGAGAAAGTATTTGTTCATTGTCTTCTTTTTACTGTCTCAAAGGTAACTTTCAAACACTTTCACCTATAAGCTCTTTGATCTATATACTAGAAATAGGTAACCATACATATATTCCTTCCTGCTGCTATTGTCTTGCTTGACATGTTGCTTTTGATTAAAGCTCTACAACAACCCAACCTCTCTTTTCTTTCAACAGCTGCGACGATCCTATGGATGATAGCATTGAGTGAAAACACCATTAAATAATAGAGTGCCATCCTTCAATGCCGCATGTATGTTGAAGGCATAATCTTGTTTTTTTAGAACTCATTCTCATTATCATTAAAATACACTTTGATCTAAAGTCTAGTTTATAAAATCCATGTCACTATTCTAGGTTACCTTAATATGAAAGTGGGATAGACTAAAAGATTATTCATCTACTTGGCTAACCAAATATAATCATGATCTGTCCCTGGGAGATCACTTCAACAATCCATTTTTCACACGTGGATAGATTGAAAAAGTCCAACAGTAACTTGGTAAGAATGTTGCATTCCACACCTGTGTTTTTCCTCACTGTTATAGCATTGGTATGGGAAACAAAAAGAGAAACTCGAGCAATACTCTAATGTCTTGAGATGAGTGCATATGTACTTTGTTTCTCCTTGTTTTTCAATTCTTTATCACATTAGAAATAATTGTTTTAGTATGGTTCAGTCATAGTGATATTTGGTAGTCATAAGCTACTAAATATGCATCGCATATCCCCCCCAAAACAAAATTTCTTATTAAATCTAATCCAAGTTAATGCAGTTTCAACATATTTAAAATCATAAGATGGTCACAAATAAGGATCTATTTGAGTACTCACCTTCAAATTCATTTATGAATCTAGATGAGGTACTATTGGATCCTTTGTGATGGAAAAAAATTCCATGCTTATTAAGAAATACTCCTACCCTATCCCTCCTTACCTTTGCATCGAGTTCTACCATGTCAATGTATGCATTATTGTCGATTACAAGGTATATGTTAGAAAACCAGGACCGCGGAGCAATAAAATAAAACAAATGAAGAAACAAAACATAGAAGACACACAATACAAGAGAGACACAGATTTACGTGGTTCACCCAGTGTGGGCTACGTCCACCAGAGAAATTTCCAGGTCCTTCCTTTATTATTATCCATCAAATGAAGGGATACAACCTACAACAAAACCCGATGTAACTTCCTCTTCTTTCTCTCACAGTCTCCTCTCTCATAATACAATATTCACCATCAATCATAGCCGCGATACATTTCCCTCATAAAAGAGGGTTGCCTTCTAGGGAAAAAAACCCTAACATAATCTCTATTGTTAGATCTGCGACCTTATAATGAACGATCCATATTTACAATGAAATTACAATATACTTTTATAAGGCAATTTTTTCTTTGGGGGCTTCACCCCCGAACCCCCGTTGGGGGCCCGCTTGCCCCCAAACCCCCCATCCGGGGGGATGGACCCCGTAGAGGGGGTACCCCCCCTCTGCACTCCCCTGCGTGGAAGAGTGTACAAACTTCTGGGGTGTAAATACTTCATGGGGTATAAACACGACTGAAAGCAAGGACCTCTGAATCAGGAAGATAATCAGGCTCCACAACCAACAGTATACCTATCTCCTCGAATATAATCAATTTGTAATTTTAAAGGTTTAGTCAATCTGATTTACATTAATATCAAAATTCTTTCAAAGACATTAAACTCAGTAAAGAACTCAATTCATTCACTGTAATACAATTATTAATTATGAAAACTAAAAATAAGTGCTTAATTGTCTTAAAGTCATCCACGAAATTACATTTTTTAAAGAATATTTAAGGCTCGTTTTGCAAAAGAATGGCTTCTTGTCAAGCGAAATTCCTTTGTGTACATATTCAAAATTGTACAGGTGAGATGCTTCAGAATCTATAATTTCATATTATTTGAGATAAGTAATATGTTTCAAAATGTTAATCTTATATGAGAATCATCAGCGCAAGGTTAAAGAATATCTTACTGGAACCATTTTTCTTTGCTAATTATAAATGTTTCCTTCATTGGATCAAATGTATTCTTGAAGACTAAAATGCACCATAAAACCTCAAGTGATGCAAATATGTACCTTGGAGAAATTTTTTTTAGACTCATCACCAACATGTTCAATGGATTTTTAGAATTGTCAATGACAATTTTCAGGCTCCCTTTGTTCTTCAAGTAGCAAGATCTTCTCTTCTACCCAGCATGAGCTTTCACTATTCCTACTTTTTTACTAAGAATTATAATGTCATTGTTGTAAGCTAGTATTTGGGTGGTGATGACTTACTATACCATTGGTTTTTCCCCTGAAGCTAGCAGGTACTATAAATGAATCAATTTCTTATCAATATTATCTCTATTCTCAGTGATGCAAGCATAATCTCTTTATTTCATTCCTTCCCTGTAGATGACACCAATCATTTTTCCTTGCAGAATTTTTGGGAAATTTATTCTCATATTCCTAGTTCATCACATGTCATCATCCATGTTTCGCCTTATAGTAAGAGTCTGCAAGTCATAGATAATATCGAAGGAGCCTTATCTCTTCTTATCATCTCCATGCTCGGAGGATTCATTCTTCCTAGAGGTTAGTATTCTTATTTTTCCTTTTCAACTCATGGACATAAAATATTTCTAAGAGACCAACGAAGAACTGATGCAAGACTAGAAGGTTAAACAAGTAAGAAGTTACTTTGTAACTCCAATCATATAATAGGTTTACGTTGTCACTATAATCACATAATAGGATTTTGGTTTTTTAAAAATGAAGCATCAATTTGCAATCAAATTAACATCTTGATGGATTTCAAATGCCAATAGCGTCCCAAAATGGTGGATATGGGGCTACTAGTGCTCCCCTTTGATGTATGTAGAGAATGTAATCTCTATGAATGAGATGCTTTCTTTTATATGGAAGATTGTAAGGTTTCAACCTTTTTAATCCACTCAAAGTTCTGTGAAATTCTATAGAAACAATGGAAATAATCTATGGTATTTTTAACTATGAAGAGGGCTTATACAACCACACATCACATTCACTAGTTTCATGGAACCATGTTGGCCTTCAAAGTGCAGAAAATACCACAAATTTGGGTCTTACTGCGCTAAAGCATTGTAACCTATTTCCATAAGGATATTGGTATTGTGTAGGACTCGGTGCTTTGTTGGACTTTTCATTACACTTCAATGTGATTTTTAACTTGGCTTTTGCATATCTAAATTATGAGTTGCTTCACTGCAGACATACCTTCCATTCTCTTTCTGTTCATCTCTATTTTATCAAATCTCTTCCAATATGAAATGATATGGGATTTGTTTATCCGTAGCTCTTGGAAAACTCAAGCTTCCATTTATGAGGAAGCCTTTGAATAAATGCAAGCCCAACATAATGGTATAGAGGAAGGGCTCAAGACAAGAACTTCAAGATCAAGAAAATGATCTTTCTCATGTTCTTTGTCTTTTGTAGATGGCAATAATACTTGTGAGAAAACTGTTAACCATCTCTTTTTCAGATTTTGTTGAACGTATTAAAATTTAAGGGGATTAGATAGAAGAAGAATTCTTTGTTTTTCATTTCTATAAAAAATTATTCAATGTTTGGTTATGCTGTTGAAATGTAGATCATACAAATGAGCAACCCATTAACTAATCTAGTAGGAAATAATGAGTCATCTTTGGAGGCTGCAACAATAGTTTCTCCAAAGCAAGGAATGATTCTTACATTTCAACCACTAACCATGTCTTTTGAAAATGTCAAATACTTCGTTGACATGCCCCCTTTATGGAACTTGAGCCATGATACTAGTCTATTATGTGATCCAACTATTGCAATTTTTGTGGATTCTCCTACTTGAAGGGCTTGGTTGGCTAATGCTAGATTTGTCTGCAAGAAATGAGTGCACAAGGAGTAACTGAAGATAGACTTCAATTTATCCAAGATGTTACAGGTGCATTCAGACCTGGTGTTCTTACACCATTGATGGGGGTTAGTGGTGTAGGGAAGAAAACTCTCATGGATGTCTTTTCTGGAAGGAAGAATTAAGGATATATTGAGGGTGATATCAGGATCTCTGGATTTCTCAAAAATCAGGAAAACTTTGCTCATATTTCCGTTTACTATGAGAAGAATGAGATACATTCTTTGCAGGTCATTGTCTAGGAATCACTATTATATTTAGAATTTCTTCGTATTCAAAAGGTTGTTGAAAAAGAAACCAAAGTTGTAAGTATACAAAACTAATCGATTTCTCTTATTTGACATGGTGCCAAATTGTCATGTTACTGACTTGCAAAAGAGTTCAATTTGTAGGCCTTTGTTGATAAGGTCATGGAACTTGTGGAATTAGAAAATTTAAGGGATGCACTGGTAGGCATGCATAGTGTGGATGGATTTTCAATTGAAAAAAGGAAAAGGATAACAATAGTTGTTGAGTTTGTTGCAAATCCTTCTATAATTTTCATCGATGATCTCACCTATGTTTTGGATGCCAGAGCATCTGCAATTGTTATCCAAACTATTCGTAATATAGTAGATACTGGAAGGAAAGTTGTTTGTACCATTCATCATGCTAGCATTGATATCTTTGAAGCATTTTATGAGTTAAACCAACGTATAGATTATATTATAACTTTCATTGTTTATTTTAGAGTGGTTTTGATTTCTAGCTTTCCATAATGGGTTCAACTATTATTAATCAAAAGAGGAGGGAAAGTCATTTACTTTGGGCCACTAGGCCAGAATTCTCATAATATTGTTGAATACTTTGAGGTAACCACTTGGAAGACTCTTGTATTCATTACAAAAGGAATGGTTTGAAGTTTGAACAACGCACTGCTAATTTATTGCCTAAATGAGAGTTAATTTTCTTACTTTCACCATGACAAAATGCAAGTTATTCTAGAAGTACCAAAGATCAAAGAAAAATACAACCCAGCTACATGGAGGTTGGAAGTCACCCTTGGGAGTAGTATTGCACTTGTTATATTACATAGTGAGTAGTAATTAATGTAATTTCATGTATTAGTCTTCAAATACATGGATATCTAGTCTATGTTGTCCAAATTGTAATAACTAAGAACCACTACCATCATGATGTCTGTCTTCTTTGATATTGTGGCAATCATCTTGATTTACAAGCTATCATGGGTATTTGTCTCAGTTAGAGAGGACATCATTTATAGACCATTTCATTTTTTTCAATCAAAGCATTTTCATCTGTAGCAAGGGTATGCGGGTTGAATTTCATATCCATGTTGTCAGCAACAACCAATAGGGGTTGGTTAGTGTACATGTCCACACCCCAAAATGATACAATGGTTGATGGAATTCAAAGGAAATTTTATCATTTCCCACCTGGCTGTCCAGGCATGGGACCGCCAAGATTTCAATTTCTGTCAAGCAGAAATAAGAGGGAAAGTATGTTCCTTGAAATTCCTGGTCAACCAGATTATCATTTATACATGAAGGACATGTGAGTGAAAAATTTTCATGACATGTGCATACCATCATCCTGATGAGAAGATCATTCCCACACTAAAATGTGTCCTCGATCCTCTTGGTTTAGCCTTAAGCCCTGTATGATTTTGCTTGTTTCTTATGTCTTGTTCTGTTTTAATTTTTCTTTATCAAATTGCAAGTAGATCATGCAAGCTTGATCTTGCTTTGATTCGAATAATTTTTAAGGTCTATTAAATTTTACCTTATTTCAGGTGACCAATTATTATACAATTTAAATAATTATACAGTTTAACATAAGACAAAATCATGTCACCTTTGTTGGTGTTCTAGCTGCATGTTGCCACATAGTCCTAGTGGATGATGGCTGGAGTTATTTTAATTGCATGAGAATATATTATAGCATCACGCCGATTGTGGAGCATTATTTCTGCATGGTTTACTTCCTTTTCTGTGGTGGGTGCTTGGATATGGCACTTGACTTCATCCACACAATGGAAATTAAACCCGATGCTTCTATGTGGGGGTATTTACTTGCTGGTTGTAGAATCCATACTAATCTAAAACTAGGGGAATACGTGGCAGGATATATTTATGAGACAGATGCTAAAAATCTTTCCCATTATGTAATTCTCTCAAATATCTATGCAGCAGATGGTAGGTGGGATGACACAGGAAATGTGAGGCAAATGATGAACAAAAATAAAGTGAAAAAGATGTCAGGCTACAACTGGATTGAAATCAAGAACAAGGTGTATTCTTTTGTTGTAGGAGATGATTCACATCCACATATGTAACAAATTTATGAAAAGTTGGAAAGCTTATCTGGGAAAATGAAAGAAGCACGCTATGTGCCCAACAGGAATGTTGTGTCGTGTGATGTGGAGGATGAGCAGAAGGAACATATTCTCTGCCATCATAGTGAAAAAATGGCCATTGCATTTGGGATTTTTAACATACCCCTGGAATACCTATTAGGATTTTCAAGAACCGTATGTGATGAATGCCACTTTGTCATCAAGTTCATATCCACGATTGTTACACGAGAGTTTATTGTGAGGGATACCAACCATTTTCACCATTTCAAAGGAAGGACAATGTTCATGTGGGGATTATTGGTGATGTTAGGTGAAATAGGAGCCAACACATGCTTTTGTGAATAAAAGTTTTATATGAAATCAAGTTCTATACCCCCATTTCGACATATGTGAATGCAACAGGTATTATGTCAAAACATCCTAACTTTGTAAATGGAAGCAAAGAATAATTCGTCATTGGATATAGGATGTACCAAAGCTTAAGATGTAAATATTTCAATGTCGTTTTTCCTTGCTACAGAGAACAATCTTATTGTAGTCTATTGTCAAGTCATTAAGAGTGGCAGTGAGCCCTCATGTCTCATTTCCCTTCCAGATTGGGATTTAGAAGTTTCCCTATTGATTGATTGGAATGAGCCATTGTACATATCTTTGCCTCAACTTCGATACAACTTTCTCACATTGATATTGTTCATTGGTTGAGTGGAGAGTAGCTCCCGAGAAATATGATGCAAGGATTTTTTTGCAGATAAGGTTTATGGGTGAAATCGCATATTGGTTCTGCATGGCACTTCTTGCAGTTTCATAAGAGAATGATTCCCTTGACATTGTACATTGTTAATTGTGTTGAATTTAATTTTTTCTACTACATTATTGAATTAGAAACATATTAGTGTGGACAAACATTTGCATTAAAATTTTGCAATGAGGAGTAATTAGTTTACAAGATTTGGATAGCAATTGAAGAAATGCCCCAATATCCAAGGTGAGGCATGGATTCACTACATAGGGACTAATTAACATTTTTGGTTACTGTTAAACATTATTTTCATCATCCCTATGACCATTAATGATGTAAACCTATCTATTGCCTTCAAACGGGTCAGTGGCATGAGTTCCTGAAGAGAGAAGGGAGAAGAACTTTTCCTGAGAAAAGAAGTTTCATTTTCTTGTGTAAAAACCTTATAAAAAAGGATGTTCGCAGGATGCCTATGTATTAGGGTGAGAGAATGCTTGATTCTCATATGCTGCATCATAGCTAGGGTGCGAACAATTCGCAGGTTTCACTATAAGCAGGGTGCGAGAATGCTTACACGTGGGAAAAACGAGCGTTTTCTCGAATATTCTAGAAGGAGAAACTTCCATGGTGAGGTGGCATCCGAATGGTTTGGATCTTACTCGCTTTCATGATTTAGTGGGATCATCCTAACCTCCTCACCTTATCCTCTTCAACTTATAAAAGGAGAGGAGCTCTCATGGAGAAGGGGTTCCTGAGCTTGTTAGCTTTGGTTGTCTTGGAATTATTAGCTTGGTTGGAGTGGCTTTGAGATTTTCTTTGTCAAGATAGATTGTGAATATCATCAGATCTATGCTCTCAGAATTCTTGGACTGAAAGTGTGTGGGGAACAAATGACAATTGGAAGGGACCTTATGACATCAAGGCCATGGTTGTAATCTCTCTTTCACATTTAATATGATATAGTAATATGATTCTTTCCTATAAAGCTTGTTGTGTTTTATTGTATGATTCCTTGATCACATACATAGGTTTATA
>ML795819.1:258198-268352 GCA_009831015.1 Picea engelmannii
CAAAATCAAGAAGGAATATTTATGGAAAGTGGTTAACCCTAAAAATAAGGAAAATAGGTTAAGTAACCTAGAAATGGGTTAATATTATTTAAATGATAAATTAAAGTGAAAAATTCAAGGTGGATTATTTAAATAATCAAGAGTAGTGACAAAATCAAGAAATGATAAAGTAAGGTGAAAAAATCAAGAAGGAATATTTAAATGATAAAGTATTGGAGAACTTTCTATTTATGGAAAGTGGTTAACCCTAAAATAAGGAAAATAGGTTAAGTGACCTAAAAATGGGTTAAGTGACCTAGACGATGAAAGTATAAATAAGATAGCAACGATATCTTGTAGATCATCCTTTTTGTGGATGAATGGAGAGCTTCTTGTGGGAATATATTTTGGAGTATTGATGGAGAGATTCTTGAGAATTTTTGGTGTGGAACACTTGAGGATATTGAATATCTATAGGTGATTGAGGTAACCAAGGATATCTAAGCCGAAATTCTGAGGAAAGTGAAGAAAAGAAGGCCGAAATGCAAGGATAAATTCTTTTGATGGTACTTTCTAAGGTATGTTATTTACAGGTCATTGCACCATTTTCGCTATAACGTTTTTTATTTAATGATTCAGATCTTTAAATTGCTATGAAAGTGAGAAAACATAGCCAAGTATCTGTGGTTAAAAATTCAACTTGTGGGTCGTTGTATTTTGGGAGTTACACTCCATGGAAAATAGGGTTTGTGGCTAGTCCTGAAACTAGTCAAAATCAGGTGTTTTGGGTAAAAATGTCATAAATTATTCATAACAGATCCAAATTCATTGAGACTAATTGTGTTGGTTATTTTACAGTCTGTAGTATGCTCTATAATAGTTTCAGATCTATTCAACAAATATTCCATGCGGGGCACACTCTACAAGGTCGCTCTCTAGAATAATCCAGAATTCAGCAAGGTATGCCATTTTTGCTATACCTCCTTTTCTGAGAGGTTACAAGTAGTGCCACTTGGAGAAATTAAATAAAACAAACTAAATAAAATTTTGTATCAGTTTTAGATCTTTATTCAGTACAGGTATGAAGTTATGATTATTTCAAGTTAGGGTTGTTGACTAATCCAAAACTAGTCATGGTTGAGACAAGCAGTTGATGAGTTGGCACATACATGAGGTGTATAGTTGATGATATTGGTACATATTGATGATTCATTGTTGATGAGTAGTTGACACATGATTGGTATATGCTTGGTACATGGTTGGATGCACTTGTTTATGGTACAGGTTGATTACAGGTTGTTTGGCACAGGTTGGTGCATGGTTGATGATCTTGTTTATGGTGCAGATTGATATCTATTGAGGATTGTTGTCTCATCTCAATTGGTGCTAAGAATGTAAGATGAGTATTTCATATAGAGCTGGTGCTCTTGTAGAGTTTTACTCTATTCAATTGTTGCTGAAAAACCCCCGGATTGAAGTCCATAATAAAAAGAAAAATTGTACATACATCCTTCTGTTCCTTATGTAGATGATTTGTTGATGATATATTGCTGATATATGTTGTTGATATGTATTCACATCTAACTGATTATTAATGACAACAATGAGTAATAAGTAAATGTCGAATGCTAACTAATGAGTAATGAGTAAATGTCGACTACTAACTAATGAGTTTTGTGTAAGAGGGAAGTTTTGGGAAAAAGATCCACACATTCATTCACCCCCCCCTCTAAGTGTGGTAGGTGTGTCCAACATTCGGACGTTATGATGAGTTATATACCAAATGAACCACACTACTGCAAGAAAGAGACCAAGCAATGCCAGATTTCACAAATATCTTCCATACCTTGCGCACCAAGTTAGGTATCAAAGATTCAAAGCGACATCTAGTGCTCATGTATAATGGTGCTCTGCATAGATACATCTAGACCGAAATGGAATTTCTAGACATCTCATCCTTGGACGCAGCCTATTGATATGCTGTCAAAATCGAGCAGAATATAAAACAAAAGACGCGTCATTTTGGGCCTAAGAACCCCGCACAACAAAAGCCAGGAAGGGGCGGCCCCAACCCACAAAACAAAGGACAGAGAAAATTTGGATAGTATCAGGACAACTAGTCCAAGCCGCAAACAAAGAAGGACACTAAAAAGACAAAGAAAGATACCAGGAAGTGGTGCGACTTCCATAAGATCCCTTGGCATAACAATGTTGATTGTCACTTAAAGTAGTTGCTGGTGGCTAAAGTGAAATCCTTTGAATCAGATGTAGATTCTGACTCTGAGCTAGAACCAGAAAGGGGAAGATGGATCATGGACGTGGAACCTAGTGCCACCGTTGCTACCGCCAAGATCCAACCTGGTGAACCAGACGAGCTAGAAGAAGGAGAGTGTCTCTTCCATTCGCATATGTGGGTAAAAGGTACCCCACTGCACTTCATCATTGATAGCGGTAGCCAGAAGAACCTCATCTCTGCAGAGGTCATCAAGTGGATGGCCCTTCCCACAATTCCTCACCCACAACCCTACACCATTGGATGGCTCCGCTAAGGCAACAATCTCTGCGTCAGCCAACAATGTCGACTGTCATACGACATCAAGCCCCTCTAAGATGAGGTATTGTGTGATGTTTCTCCCCTCGAAGTTTGTGATGTTCTTTTGGTCCAACCTTATTTATGGAAACGTCATGTTGTATATGAGTCTAGGCCTTATAGTGTTATTATTACTTTGAACAGGAAATTGTATAGGATACCCGAGGCAGTCCCACCTAGTGCTATTTCCTTGTTCTCTGCTAAGCAATGCAGGAAGGTCATCTCTCAGATGTGGAAGTTTGTCTTCTTTGTGATTCATTCTTAGAATAAGAGAAAGATCACAGCCACATCCAGGGTCTCTGTGACCAACCTCTCCACATAGCAGAAGCAAGTAGATAAGGTCATGGAAGAATACTCATATATCTTCTCCTCACCTATTGGGCTACCTCTGCACTGCTAGGTCAAGCACCCCATCGATCTGACCCCCTGTGCATCGCTGCCCAATGGGCCAGTATATCATTTCTCTCTATTAGAGAATGAGGAGATCAAGTGACAAATCCAATAATTGCTCCACAAGGGGCACATTCGTCCCAGCTCATCACCTTGCGGGAGCCCAATCGTGCTGGTAAAGAAGAAAGATGGAACTTGGCGACTCTGTAGTGATTGTCGGGCTCTGAATAAAATCACAGTCATAAAATGGTACCTGATTCCCCAAATCGACGACCTCCGTGATCAACTCACGGGGGATAAATACTTCAGTAAGATTGATATGAAGTTTGGCTACTACCAGGTCCCGATAGAACAAACAGACGTATGGAAGACCACTTTCAAGTCAAAGGAAGGCCTTTTTGAATGGTTGGTCATGCCCTTTGGTTTAACAAATGCTCTGGCCACTTTCATGAGGATGATGGAAGATATCTTGTGACCATTCACCAATAATTTTGTAGTGGTGTATCTGGATGACATTATCATTTACAACAAGACTTGGGCCGAACACTTGTAGCATATTCAACAGGTTCTGGACACCCTACGATAGCACAAGCTATACACCAACTTGGAAAAATGCTCCTTCGGCATGGACAGGGTCCATTACCTAGGATACATCATTGATCAACATGGTGTACATGTGGATCTAGCCAAGATCCAAGTCATCCGTGAATGGCTAGCCCCAACCACACTCACTGAGCTTCGAAGCTTCTTGGGCCTTGCCAATTTCTACCGCAGGTTTCTGTTGGTATTATCCCATATTGCATGGGCACTCAGCCAAATCACCAGGGGTGGTGGTAAGGAAAAATCTACATGGGGTCGGTCCCAACAACAAGCGTTTGATGATTTGAAGCAACGTTTGTTCTCATCCCTAGTACTTTCACTACCAGATCTGCAACATCCCTTTGAGATCGAGATATATGCTTTAGACTATGCTATGGGAGTTGTTCTCACTCATCACATCCACCTCGTGGCCTATCATATTGATAAACTATCCGATGTTGTCCGTAAGTACCCTACTTATGACAAAGAAATGTACTCCATTGTGCAAGCCTGCCTCCAGTGGAGACATTACATTCTTGGGAAGGAGACATTCATCCACACTGATCATAATCCACTACAGTGTATGAAGATACAAGGGAAATTGCAGAATGAACACCATTAAAAGTAGTCCACATACTTGCAACAATTCCACCTCAACATCAAGTATAAAACAGGAAGCACCAATCACGTCATTGATTGCCTCAGCAGAATACCAGTCGCGACACTCACCACAGTGCTAGACTCTTGGGGCCATGAGACCTCTGGATGGCCCCAACTCTATGAGACAGACCCGGGCTTCACCACCACCTACCAAATTTTGGGTGCAAACATAGTTGTCGATAATTTCTATCTTTAGGATGGGTTGTTGTGTCGTCTGGGCCATATCTATGTTCCATCAAGTGAGCGAGCGAAGATGATCTAGGAATCCCACTACAGTCGGGTGGAATGACACTTCAGCTTCGAAAATACAGTGTTGATGCTACATAAACATTTCTACTAGCTGAAACTCTGACAGGAGGTCAACAAGTATATCAGGTCCTGCACTACCTGCGCTATTGCCAAACCAACCACTAAGAAACAGGGCCTGTACACCCCTCTTACTACTCTCAATGGACTACATGTTGGGCCTCTCGTTCACCAAGCGGGGAAATGACTGTGTGTTTGTTGTTGTTGACCACTTTTCTAATATGGAAATTCTGGTTGCCTGCAAGAAGAGCATCATAGCAGAGGCCATTGCCAAGCTCTTCTTTGAACGGGTCTGGGTACATTTTGGACTCCCACAAACCATTTTCTCATATAGGGACAATCTATTTCTCAGCACATTCTGGTCGACCCTCTGGTCACTGCTGGACACCAAGCTAACCAAATCCACGACCTTCCATCCTCAGAAAGATGGCCAAACCGAGGTCGTAAATCGAATGGTTGTGCATATCCTTCGCATGTATAATTAAAATCACTCTCACACATGGGATGAGAACCTTCCCTATGTCCAACATAGCTACAACCGAGCCTTGCATATCCCAACCGACCACAACCCCTTTCAGGTGGGGTTGTGATTCCAACCATTGGGTCCCATAGATGTTTCACTTCCCCTTCCGGTCACCTCGACCAAATCATCTCCTGTTCCAACTAAAGATGAAAAATCCACCCAGTTCATTGAGCGGATCCAACACATCTACCAACAAGTTCAGGATATCCTATATAAGTCCAATGACAAGTACAAACAATGACGTGATCAACATCGGGTGCCACATAAGTTTTAGGTGGGAGACAAAGTTTGGTTTCACTTGCGGAAAGAATGCCTTACTCCATTATGGGTTGTAAACCATCACCAAGGCCGTGGGGTATAATTATTTTGAGCTCAACATTCCTCCTTTTCATGGCCTGCACCCAGTGTTCAATGTGGATCTCCTTCGCCCTTATTTTCCACCATTATTGGACACCTCAAACATAGCAGAACAATTGACACCAACATAGCTCAACCCCAAATGCATCCAATAGGAATCCAATGATCAAATTGTGGACACACATATCAAGGGAACTCGACAGCAAAGGATCCAGCTTTATCGAGTCATCAAAGTAGGGAAACTCTTGCACCAAGGCAAGTGGCTCACCCGGGGCCAAATTTAGCAGAAATTTCCTCATCTGATGGGGGAAATCAATGCAATGGAGACAATTCCTTCCTAAGGAGGGAGGATTGATCCATATGGATATCGGTGGCCACCCACCTTTTCGAACTAGCTCAAAACAGTTTTCTGGCAATTTTGGCAATTTACTATTTTTAGCAGTTTTCACTTTCAGGGCCATTTTGAGGGCCTAAATGAAGGTTTTTTGGGAATGTCCCAACTCAATGATGGCGGGATTTATGATTGAGGCCCAAAAATGAATCTTCTCGAAGATACCTTTCCAACGGGCTATCATATGCCTAAAACGGAGATCGTATGCAAAAGTTACGACCCCGGGAAGTTAATGTACTAACTTACCCAAACGGGGCCCACATGACTTTTGGCACTTCATCTCCTAGGGTTATGTTTTTGGATGTCTAGGGTTTTTGGAATTCCTGTTTATTGTAAAATGCCTTCATATCCTCATGGTAATCATCTTCTTGCGAATGAGCATTGTCGTCACATCTCTTCTCAGAGATAAGCCTCCACCATTCCAACAAGCTTGTTTCCGCTGCATTTTACAGTTTCAACTTATTTCACTATTGAATAGAAAACCAGTTTTACTGTATCTCTGTTATTTTGTGTTAATAATATTTTAATACTCTGTATTCATTTCATTCTTCTCATAAAATCCAGATCACACGAATTGATACCCAATTCCCCAAATTGATGACCTTCTTGACCAACTCAAGGGGAAAACATTCTTCAATAAGATTGACCTAAAGTATGGCTACCACCAAGTTCCCATCGATCCAAGTGATGTATGGAAGACACCTTTCAATTATAAATAAGGTTACTTTCAAATCTAATATTACAAATATACAAATTTTATTTTTCTATAATGATTTTAGATTTTGTAAGATTTGTTACTTCTTGTTTTATTATGAAATTTGTGAGTGTTTTATTTTATTTTAGTAACTTTGATTTTCTTCTTTAACATTACAAAAATGTTATGAAATAATGTATTGATAAAAGGGTTTTACAAAGAGAATGACTATACTTACAATGAAACAAAAACCTAATCTTATAATTTACCTAAACGTTATAACAAAACCTTCTAAACCTTAGGCCTTAAATGTTCTAAACCTAAGAGTTTTAAGGTTTAATCTATAATCAATAGTTTAAATTAGGGTTAAATTTAATCTATAGTTTAAATTAGGGTTTAATCTTTAATTTAAATTAGGGTTACATTTAATTTATAGTTTAATTAGGGTTTAATCTTTAATTTAAATTAAAGTTTAAATATATAATTTAAATTTAATTATGTTTCATCTATAGTTTAAATTAGATTTAATCTATAGTTTAATTTAATTTAATTTATAGTTAAATCCTTAGTTAAATTTAATCTATAGTTTAATTAAAGTTTAATATATACTTTAAATTAGGGTTTAATCTTTAGATAATAAATTAAACACTAATTTAAAAATATAGTTATGGACTGGAGAGAAATGGGTGGTTGATGCACAACATGAAGATTCATCATCTAGTCTGTCCTATATTGAAACAGAACATAGAATCATGATTACATAGAATCATGATTAGGACACCCCAATCCCATTAGATGTTACCATTCATTACTAAGCTTACTTGCTTTACGATATAACTTGAGAAATCATTGCTTTGTTTACACTTACTAATTTAAATATAGTTAAACTTTAAGTTAAATTTAATTTTTTAGTTAATTTTACTTTAAATTAGGGTTTAATCTATAATTTAAATTAGGGTTAAATTTAATTTATAGTTTAATTAGGGTTTAATCTTTAATTTAAATTAAGGTTTAAATATATAGTTTAAATTTAATTAGATTTAATCTATAGTTTATTTTAATTTAATTTATAGTTAAACCCTAAGATAAATTCCATCTTTAATTAATATGTAGTCTAATTAAGGTTTAATATATACTTTAAATTAGGGTTTAATCTATAGATAAATCTAAACATTAAATTAAGGTTTCACTATAGTTTAAGTATATATTAAACACTAGTTTAAATATAGTTAAACCCTAATTTAAACTCGATCTATATTTAAATTAAATTAAATCTATTGTTAAACTAGGTTTTAATATATAGTTAATCATATAGGGTTTAATCTATAGTTAAATCCTAATTTAAATTAGATTTAATCTATAATTTAATTTAATTTAGTTTATAGTTAAAGGATAAGTTAAATTTAATCTTTAGTTAATCTATAGTTTAAATTTATTCTATAGTTTAAATTAGGGTTTAATCTATAATTTAAACTAGGGTTAAATTTAATTTATAGTTTAATTAGGGGTTTAATATTTAATTTAAATTGGGGTTTAAATATATACCTTGAATTTAATTACATATAATCTATAGTCATCAAAATCTTATTCTTTATGCTCATGATATCATTCTTATGGCAAGGAGTCGCCATGATCTTGAAAACCAACCAAGAATACTGATAAGACTAAGGTCATGATTATTAAATCCAATAATATCCCTCATGATACCTTGGTATATGACAACAACAACTTGGAGGAAGTGACTTCATACAAATATATTGGAATTGATATTCACCAAAAGCTCAATTGAAATTATAGCATTGAGAAAAGGATTATTGGGGGAAGGAAAACTTATTATGGGATTGAAAACAATTGTAAATCAACTGATCTTTGGAGTTGGGATAAGAATAAACTCCTCTTTGAGACTCTTGTTACACCTATTATTTTTTATGGATGTGAAGTCTGGGGTTGTAGTATCTCTCGTGAATCCTGGAGAAAGATAGAGAAAACACAAAAAAATTTATAACCTATAGTCTCAAAATTAAAGGAAATACGCCCTATCCCATCCTCCTCTTAGAGACAAGCCTCTCCCTCATTGAGAGCATGTCTATGACTAGATACCTAATGTATAAGAACAAGTTAAACAACATGGAAGACAAGAGGCTTCCTAAAATTTCTTCAAAATTGAGTCATAACCACCATTGACTCAAGATAGGATGGAATAAATATGTTCGGTCTTGGCTAAACTATTTGGGAATCATGGAAGAGACCATTTTGCTAAAAAAAAAGTCAAATCAACATTTAAGGTGAAAATGTGGTGTGATAAAGAGTTAGAGGAAAAAAGAAAATTAAGGTATTATGAGGATGTAATCAACCCTAATCTAGAAGATCAAAATTATCTATATTTTTTTCCAAGTGTAAAGAAAAAAATAAGCATTGTTAAGATAAAAACAAATTCTCACGAGCTCCATAGTGAAACTGGGCATTGGTCAATTCCTAAAACGCCATGGGATGAAAGAGTGTGTCACCTTTGTGATACTAAGAAGGTTGAAGATGAAAAACACTTTCTCTTAGATTGTCGAGCCTATACCCATATTATATCTCATTTTCAAAATATTTGTCACACTACCAACCTTCCTAACCTCTTAACCTCTTAACTCAACAAAAGTATGGTGATCTTAGAAAGCTTCTCTTAATGCTTTTCGAGCACAGAAACAAAATTCTAAAGACTCACAAGTAATCACTTACCCCATTAAGGTCCGATAGACCAATTTGGTCTTAGTGGATGCTAATCATCATCATCGTCGTCAATTTAATTTAATTTATAGTTAAACCTTAAGTTAAATTTAATCTATAGTTTAATTAAGGTTTAATATATACTTTAAATTAGGGTTTTATTATAGATAAATCTAAACATTAAATTAGGGTTTCAATATAGTTTAAGTATAGATTAAACACTAATTTAAATATAGTTAAACCCTAATTTAAATAGGATCTAAGTATAGATTAAACATTAATTTAAATATAGTTAAACCCTAATTTTAAAAAGTTTGGTTATAAAAAATGTAAATATTAAATTGTTTATCCTTCATTTTATAAAGGATAAATAAGGCTATAAGTGAAGTTATATTTAGACTCAATTCCTTTCTAATTTGTTTTCATGAATGATAGGTGTTTTCAAGAAGCACAATTTAAAATTGTGTTTTTTTAAATGTTTTTTTAAATGTTTTTTTAGTTATTAATCAATATCAATATTTTATTTATAATATTTTACTTTTCATGTGTATTCATGTTGTTTTGATTATACATACTACATCTAATCATTGTTGTATTTTTCTCAACTAGGGTTATGGACAACATATAATTTTCAAAATTTAGTTGAGATATAAGGAGGAATACTTTACTTTTTTTAAAAGATCAAATTCACTATTGCAACTACAACATATTTGTGAAAAGATTGGTGTTGATGTAAATTGGCGTCATGGACTAGTATAGTATTTATATAGATGTTGAATAAAATTATGATGAATAGAGTTTTCTAAATTTGAAAAGAACTTTTCTTAATATATATTTTAAATTTCATTATATATTTTTTTAAGATCAATTTCTAAAATATGAAAATATAATATGAATTTTTCCATAAAAAAATTTGTATACTTCCTTTTTTTAAACATGCACTTTAGTAAATTCAATAGTAAAATAATTA
>ML795819.1:309908-326030 GCA_009831015.1 Picea engelmannii
ATTTTAAACTTGTGCTTGGATAGAAAGGTGCGGCTTAGTCATCTCATCATAGCCATAGAGGTTTCATCACTTTTTATTGGTTGAATTTGTCAAAACGTCACTTCTTGGCTAGCTAACCCTAATCCTGCAACAAAAATTATATAAGTGACGTCACACCTTCTAGATCACTTGTTTTGGCTTGCAACGTTGTGACTTTTGTCATCTCTTTTGATAGGTTTTGAGCCATTGATTACATCTATAAGCTTGTTTGGTAAAACGTTGTGCTCTTTCCCTTTCAAAATGACTTATTACTAGGGCTAACGTCACACCTCTTGCAGCAACAATATAGGTGACGCGGCAAATATATTTATTGTGAGCAGATTTGATATTTGTAGCATTGTGATATGATAAGGATCTAATTTTACACATTGAATGCTCTTGTCTTTTGGTGAAATTATTGAAGAAGTGATATAAGATATTTATCTTTGTTTAATAATCATTGACTTCGTCAATAATTATATCCAGTCATTGCTCACATATTAGAGGATAGTCATTGATATTATGAAGTACTAACCCACTACAAGCACATTTTCTAGTTTATTTGTCTTGTCTCGCAAACAGGTGCCATCCAGTGGAAGAATTATTTTGACTATCTCATCTTGGCAATAATCTGTGAAAGGGAACTTCTTTGACTTGGTCCATTACCCCTTTAGCCCTTCTAAAACCCAGATTACATAGGGACGTCTCCCTTGGACTAGCCTTCCTAAATAGAAAGAGCCCCCCATCGAGGTGACAGTGGGTGGGGAAGCTCATGTTACGCCGGTTTTGAGCCTTGACTCAAGTTATCTAAACCCTTCCTACAAACCGTGCGATAACAAAGACCAAAATCCAATTGTGTCTCTTAGATTCAGTATTATTGAATATGTTATGGGAAGCTACAACCAAGGATTTATGGAATAATTTGGGGAATTTGAATAAGTCTAAGTCCATGGTAAAAAATGTTTTCTGTGGAAGAAGTTGTATAACCTGAGGATGGAAGAAGGAGACACGGTGACAGAGCATCTGAATGCCTTCAAAACTATGGTAAGTTATCTATTATCTATTGACATTAGGATTTATGATGAAGATACGTGTATTGGTTTATTTTTCTCTTTACCAGTCTCGTGGGATATTTTGGTTGTCACCATAGGTAGTAATTAAACTATTTTAATTTTCGATGACGTGGTCACATCCTTGTTGTAGGAGGAGATGAGGCGGAAAAATATGGAAGGCCAGAGCACAGATTCCTTAATGCAAGAGGACACTCCTAGGAAATAAATAGATCTAAGTCATCAAGTGGGAGATATAAATCTAAGGGAATATCTAAATCTCCTGGAAAATTTGTAAAGGTGTGCTAGAGATGTGGAAAAAAAGGGCACTACAAGAAGCAATGTAGATCCAAAAGTGTTGAGAGAGGGAAGGGATATGATGATGCCCCTTCTACAGAAGGAAAAAAATCTACGAATGAAAGAGGATATGTGTAATTGGATTCTTCAAGAACACATGCAAATCATGAGGCATGGTTGGTTGACACATGTGCATCCTTTCATATGACTCCTCACAGGGAGTGGTTTTGTGAATATGAAAGGTATGATGGAGATGATGTTTTCCTTGGTGATGAATCAACAACCGAAATCATAGAAAGAGGAAAATTCAAGTTGAATATCATGGATGGAAGGATTAGAACACTCCCTAGTGTTCTACGCATCACAGGGTTGGCCATAAATTTGATTTTTGTAAGTAAAATGAATGTTGCAGGGGTAAAAAAAATGTTTGAGAAAGAAACCTACATGATGGTTCAATGAGAAATAGTTTTGTTGAAGGGAGTTCGGATTAGAACCCTATATACTATGCTAGGAAGCACTATTAGTGATGGGTGCAACAAATCTGTTGTTCCTGAGATTGGAATTGAAGAAGAAAAAACTCCTAAAGTATCTAGAGGAAATACTATGTTGGGGCATCAAAGACTCAGGCATATTAGATAAAAGGGCCTTCAAGTACTACATGATAAAGGTATGGTTGAAGGTATGCCTAAATTCTCTTTGGATTTTTATTTATGTGAACATTGCATACATGTGGAGTAGAATCATGTAAGATTCCCCTCTGATGCAACGAGGGAAGAGGAAATTTTACATTTGGTGCACATAGATGTGTTTGGACCTGCGTTGGTTCCATCACTGGGAAAATATTTGTACTATGTCTTATTTATAGATGAATTCTCAAGGAATACATGGATTTATTTCCTCGGGAAGAAATACAAATTCTTTGACAGATTCAAAGAGTTTAAGGCTCTTGTAGAGAATCAGACAGAGAAGAGAATTAAGGTGTTGAGGACGAATAATGGTGGATAATTATATAGAAATGAATTCAAATAATTCTATAAAAAGTGAAGTATAGCAAGGTAGAAGAGCACTCCATATATACCTCAACAGAATGGAGTTTCAGAAAGGATGAACATGACACTAATGGAAAAAGAAAGGTGCATGCTCAGTTGTGTCAGTTTAGGACATGAATTCTGGATAGAGGCAGTGGGTAGTACATGTTACCTAGTCAATCGATCACCCTCATAAACATTGGATGAAAAGACTCCACATGAGGTCTGGATCAGTAAGAAACCCTCTCTCACACATCTCAGGGTGTTTGGTTGTGATGGCTATATTCACATTCCAAAGGAAAACAAGAATAATCTAGATAAAAAGGTTGAAAAGTGTATCTTTATTGGCTATAAAGATGCTCTAAAAGGTTATAAGCTTTGAAACCTAGAAACTAAGAAGGTAGTGTATAGTCAAGATGTGGTATTTAGAGAAATAAAAGATGTCAGGAAGTCCTATCAAAGGAGGAAGAACCAAAGAAAATAGAGTTTGAATTGAAGGATAATGAATCAATCTCTATAGAAGACCTAGAATTAGAATAAGAATATCCTCATACTCTAGTATTGAAGAGATTGGTTTGGGAAAGAAAGAAACCCAAAATTTATACTCCACCTTATTTTTGTTCAATTTTGATTTTTCTATCATTGATGATGATCCTAGAACTGTTAGGGAGGGAGTGGATTCAAAAGATGGAAAACTCTGGAAAAAAGGCCATGGTTGAAGAAATGGAAACCTTGGACAAGAATGAGGCTTGGGATCTAGTGGAGTTACCAAATGGAAGAAATCCCACTGACAACAAATGGGTGTTTAAGAACAAGTTGAATGTACAAGGTAAAGTGGAGAAATACAAATCTCAGTTAATAGAAAAAGGTTATTACCTCGTAGAGGGAATTACATTTGGTGAAATGTTTTCTCCTATTTCCAAGATAACTTATAATAGATTTATTTTATTTGTTGTTGTTGCTTTCGATTTTTAGGTAGAATAGATGGAAGTGAAGACAACATTCCTACATGGGGATCTGGAAGAAGAATTCTACATGAAGAAACCATAAGTCTTTGTTGTGAAGAGAAAGAAAGAGATGGTATGCAATATGAAAAATTCCTTGTATGGGTTAAAGAAATCACCAATTTAAGATGTGGTGTTAAAATTTTGGTACTTATATGTTGGGACTTGGATTCACAAGGAGAAAAGTGAATCAATGTGTGTATTTAAAATTAATCGGTGATAATCTTATTTATTTGGTCTTGTATGTGGATGATATGTTGTTGATAGGAAACAAGAAGGAGATTATCCAAGTTGTGAAAACTCGGTTGTCCTCTAAATTTGACATGAAGGATATTGGTGATGTAAATTTCATTTTGGGCATGGAAATTAAAATAGATTGAGAAAAAAAAAACTCTAGTTGAATCAAAGGAAATATGTTGAGACAATATTGCATAGGTTTAATATGTAGTAATGTAAATTAATCGAGGTTGTTATTCTTGTAGGTGTAAATTTATATGCGGATCAGTGTCCCAATACAAAGAAAAAGGAAGAGGACATGTCTCATGTTTAACATGCTAGTGTGATTGGCAGTTTGATGTATGCGATGTTTTGTGCTAGACCATACATTACACATGTAGTGGGAGTTTTGAGGAGTTATATGTCAAAACTAGGGAAGGAGCATTGAACAACAATAAATAGGTTTTGTAGGTATTTGTGTGGTACTGTTAGCTATGGATTATGCTACCAAGGAAGACTTTGATTAGACAGAGTGTTGGACATACATGGATTTTTTTATGAAGGTTGGGATATACATATGGATCACATAAGATTTACAAGTGGGTATGTGTTTAACATATCTGGAGGAGCAATCAATTACATGAGCAAAAGATAAGTTGTAGTGGAACTCTCAACTACATAAGTTAAATACATGGTAGGAACTAATGAAATCAAGGAAGCAATATGGTTACAAAGATTGTGTTTAGGTATTGGGTTGGTACAACAAGTTGTAAGGATAAATTGTGATAGTAAGAGTGCAATCTTCCCGACAAAGAACTTGTCTTATCATTCAAAGAAAAATCATATTCATGTTCAATATCACTTTGTGAGAGAAATGGATGAAGACAAGACTGTGTTGCTAATGAAGGTGGACAATCTGGATAATGTTGCAGATTCTAACAAAACATGTGAGCATTGAAAATTCTCTTGGTGTAGAGGATATATGGGCATTTTTTCCTTGGATTGTTGACTATGTAATCCTGTAATGCCTTGTATGCAGAGAAAACAAGAAGTGGAGAATGTTGGGTATGTGTTATATTATTTGAAAAATTGATCTCTAATATTGTACACTGATATGGGAGAAAATGGTGGTAGGGGGTTTGGGGGAGGAGCCCTAGAAAAAATATTTTTTGTCGGTTTTTTGCATCCACTTTTGGTGGGTTTTCGTCGATGGATTTCTAATTCCAATTAATAAATTAGGGTTTTTGATTAATTCATTCCAATGGATTAGAGGTTTGGATATCATGTGATCCTACATATATTGTATTGTAAACAATGAAGAAGCTAGTGAATACAAAAAATTAGAGGTGCAGCTCTAAAATTGTTGTTGGTTTTTCTATTTTGGGTTTACAAAGTAAAATATCTGTGTAATGTGTGTGTGTGTGTGTGTGTGCCATTATATATTTTTCGTGTTTATTAAGAATCCATTTGCATTAATTTATTGCAAAATTTTAAAATCTACATATTTCTGCATGCATTTATTTAACTTTGCTTCTTAAGTATATCTAGTAATTAATAAAATTCATTTGGTATTAGTGTTGGAGGAATTTAGTTTTGGATTTTTATTAATCACCAATTCTAAGGGTTATCCTAAGCACGAATTTCCCCAACAAATCTCTTTCTTTTATCATTCATTTCCCCCCTTCGTAATATAGAAATAAAACAAAATAAGCAAAAAAGAAAAGATAATCGAGCAATTAAAAGAACACATCTGAAATGAACAATATCAATAAAGGTCATCGAACCACTGTCAAGCCATTAATTTGGAGGATTACACTATTCCAAATGAGGAAGAGTCTAATTAGGCCTCATCCTCGGGTTTGATTCCTCCTGTTGATTTAAAGGGAATCCATCCCCTTCGACATGCATGGCATTGAAGTACTAGCATGACATATAGTTGGATTTAGATTTAAAATCTATATATAATAAGAATTATATGAATGAGACTTTAAAGATACATGTGTTATAGTTAACAAAAAATTATAACCTAATTTATATAGTTATGAACTTAGGGGTTACATGTAATAAGGGATAGAGTTTAAAGGTGATAAATTTATGATTTTTGGGTGATAGTTGTAGCTATGAGTTATAACATTTATAGAAGTGAGGGTTGATGGTTAGGGTTTATGGAGGTTAATATTCTATCACCAATGCTAAATGACCATGTATGCAATTAGTAAGGATTCTCCCTAATGAAAGGTCTCAATTAGACTAACAACACCATAGTTTGACATATTTTTGACACACACATACATATTTTATCCACCGTTTTACCATCTCTTTTACTATCCTTCAGTTTCATTAATAATTTTTCATATCCACACAATGGGATACATATTATGAGTAACAAAGGTAAACTTGAGATTTTTGTAAGGATTTCTCTTGATTATGAATTAACTTAGAAGATTAATCATGAAGTTGGTTTTTTCTAATGTTGTGTTACTTTGACCTTCATGAAGTATTTTATGTAACATTACCTTGGATATTAGTATGGAGGTCTCTAGCTATGCAATATTTTATAAATGATTGCATAGTCACCATCCATGCAACATCCACAATGTTTCCATACACATCAACAATGTGGGCATTAGTCACATAAGTAAAGATACTTTGTCTTGCATTTAACACAACAATTCAAGGGTAATCATAGATGTTGCAATTTTGTGCCATCAATGAAAAGTTGACATTATTTTAAAGATGCCATGCTTTGTATTAAAAGAAATAGTTCAAAGAGTTAATGCAAATATTATTATTTTGTAGCACAAAACTCAATCTATTCCCAACTACTTTTTTATGATTAAACTAGCTAGTATATGTAATTTTCAAGATAAAAATAAATTGATATAGATTCTTCAATACTAGTAACATATATAACTTATTATACCTTTAAATATGTATAAATAAAAGAATAACACTAATAATGAAAATAGAATGATGCATTGAAAGAGTGAATGCTATAAAATTTTTGAATTAGAATTGTTTTCATTTCACTTATATGTTTGAGTAGACAAAACTAATGTTATATATACTTCCATTACTTCTAAAGTAGGAAGGGTCCACTTTATTGAAATAAATACTATTATAATTATATATATATATATATATATATATATATATAGACAATGGACTTAGTTCATGCTATATATGTACTAGCATAGTCGTTAAATCGTTGTTGGTGAACGTCGAAAGGTTTATGACTGGTAAGATGAAACGAAGAATATAAAACCATTGAAGAATATGAAAGGATGGATTGTAATTATGCTGCTTCCATAAGTAACTTAGAATTAGGAGAAAACACACCAGTGAGACTACGCTCACAATCTATCTTGTTCAATGAAGACAAATTGCATCACAATATAGGAATCCAATCTACTTAGGTGGTTACAACAAAGATCAAGAGAATAGGATCTACATTAAACACTAGAGGAGAGTTTATCTACGTAACTAACTAGTGATCCATTATTTCCAAGTCTCCCCCTTAATGGAGAATGGATTGACTTCTACACCTAACATCTCCCTAAACAACTCAAACTTAATCTTTCCAAGAGGCTTAGTGAAAATATCTGCAGTATTTTCACAAGTATTACAATACATAAGAGATATTTCATTGGACTACAAATTTTCTCTAATAAAATGAAACTGAGCATCAACTTGCTTTGTCCTTGCATGATAAATCGGATTATTCGCTAGCTTGATTGAACTTTGATTATCACATTTGATCATTGTAGGTTTATTTTGTTCTTCTCCAACATCTTGAAGAAGTCTTCTCAACCAAACAACTTCACAAGTTGTTGCACACAAGGCTTTATATTCTGCTTTAGTAGAAGACAAAAATACAATAGGTTGTTTTTTACTGCTCCATGAAAAAATCCTAGATCCAATGCCAAACGCATATCTAGTGGTTGATATTCGATCATATGGATAGCCAACCCAATCAGAATCTGAGTAACCTGTCAACTCAACATCATATGTATGAATATATTTAATACCATAATCAAGTGTTCCGTTTAGATACATGAGTATCACCTTTGCTGCATTCCAATGGCTTTCTTGAGGTTTCACCATAAATTGACTTAACATACTCACATGATATGAAATATCAGGTCTGGTTGTGGTGAGATAATTCAAACTACTCACCATTTGTCTATACATAGTGCCATTCACCTCCTTTGAACCATCATCACAAGAAAGTTTCACATTCTGTTGCATTGGAACAATAGCATATTTACAATGATCCATTTTAAATCTCTTAAGTACTTCTCTGACATACTTACTCTGACAAAAAAAATTTGGCCTGCATTTCTCCAAACTTCAAGACCTAGGCAGTAATGTAACTCACCAAGATCTTTCATTTAAAAAACTTGTGACATCTTATCCTTGATTTCATCAATTAGCTTCCCTGCATTTCCTGTAATTATTAAATCATCAACATATAAGGAAATCAATACTACATACCCCTGCTCATCAAATTTGGTATACAGATTTGGATCACTCTTACTCCTCATAAAACCCTGTTGAAGAAAGAAAGTGACCTAGGTGTCTGTTTTAGTCCATGCAATGATTTCTTTAACTTACACACTAAGTGTTCTTTCCCATGTTCCACAAACCCTTCAGGTTGAGTAAGGTAAACCTCCTCCTTTAACTCACCATTCAAAAATGAATATTTAACATCTAATTGGTGTAGCTTCCAATGGTACTTTGTAGCTAAAGCAATTAACAATATGATAATATTCAATTTATCTACTGGTGCAAATGTTTCAGCATAATCAATACCTTATGTTTTTGAATACCCCTTTCCCACCAATCTAGCATTATATTTGTCTATACTACCATCTGGTTTAAACTTGGGTTTGTATATCCATTTGCATCCAATGGGATTTGTATGTTTAGGCAATTCAGTCAATTCCCAAGTATTGTTTTTCATTATAGATTCAGATTCTTCCTCCATTGCATTTCACCATTCATTATGTTCATTGGCTTCATTAAAACTCATGGGTTCTATGAAATTTGAAATACTACTCATTAGGGCATAGTCTTTATACCTCTCAGGGAGCTTAACCTATCATGAAGATCTTCTCAACTGATTATCTTCCTCCCCACTTTGTGAAGATATGTCTTCACCACTAGGTGAAATTTGACTGCTTGAAGTGTCCATATCACTGAGTCCTTCTTATTTTTGTTGTTGTCTCTGCAGTTGCGGATGTTGTTGTGGTGGCTTTTGTTGCAATTGTGGTTGTTGTTGTGGTGGTTGTTGTTGTTTCTTCTCTTCTTTAACTCCTTCATCAAGAAGTCTATGCAATTCCTCATGACTGAACTATTCTCATGATTTCCTGCTTCCTGCTCATGGAAAAGTACATCTCTACTTGAAAATACTTTGTGAGTAGAAACATCAAACAGTTTGTATGCTTTGAATTTAGAACAGTAACCTATGAAAATACATTTAATGGCTTTAGCATCCAATTTTTTCCTATTCTCCTTTGGAATATGTGCAGAAGCCTTACACCCAAATACTTTCAAATTATGAACTGCACGTTTGGAACCATACAAGGCTTTAAAAGGAGTAATATTATCAAGACACCTTGTTGGACTTCTATTCTTTAAATAAACTATAGTACTTATGGCTTCAACCCAAAATGCATTCGAGAGATTCTTACGTTTCATCATACTGTGTGCACACTCTACCAGAGTTATGCTTTTCCTTTCAACAACTTCATTCTGTTGTGGAGTGTGGGGTACTATAAACTGTTGTACTATTCCATGATATTTGCAATATTTGATGAAGTCCCCTGATTTATACTCTCCCCCTTGATCTGAACGAAGGATTTTGATGGATTTTCCTGTCTACTTTTCCACCATGGTTCTGAATTCCTTAAAGTAATAAAAAACATCACTTTTTCTTCTAAGGAAATAAACCCATGTGTATCTCATGCAATCATCAATAAATAACATAAATTAAAATGCACCTCCTAAAGACCTAGTCTACTTAGGCACGCAAACATAAATATGCGCAAGATCTAACACATCTCTCTTTTTCCTATCAGGATTAGAGGGGAATTCATCTCTGTTCATCTTTCCTAATGCACATACTTGACAAGCAACATTCGCATTCTTTAACATGGTAAGTCCTTCAACCATATTTTGTTTCTGTAATAACAAGAAATCATAATGATTGATGTGGCCATACCTTTGATGCCAAGGACTCTATGTTGGCATAGTTGCAGAAGTCAGTATGTGATGTTCTTTGCTGGTAACATCAAGCTTGTATAGTCGTCCTACTCTGACTCTCGTTGCAATAGTTCTGTATTGGTCAAACAGATCCTTCACTATGTAATAATTATTGAAGAATTCAACCTTCAAGTTTTGATCTGTAATGGTGGACATAGAGATCAAATTTTTCTTTATCCCTGGCACATACACAACATTGCGAATGTGATGAACAATACCATTCGACAATGTTACTGGAATATCTTTGTATCATCTTATCCTTGATTTCATCAATTAACTTCCCTGCATTTCCTGTAATTATTAAATCATCAACATATAAGGAAATCAATACTACATACCCCTGCTTATCAAATTTGGTATACAGATTTGGATCACTCTTACTCCTCATAAAACCCTGTTGAAGAAATAAAGATTCTATCTTCTCATACCGTGACCTAGGTGTCTGTTTTAGTCCATACAATGATTTCTTTAACTTACACACTAAGTGTTCTTTCCCATGTTCCACAAACCCTTCAGGTTGAGTAAGGTAAACCTCCTCCTTTAACTCACCATTCAAAAATGAAGATTTAACATCTAATTGGTGTAGATTCCAATGGTACTTTGTAGCTAAAACAATTAACAATATGATAATATTCAATTTATCTACTGGTGCAAATGTTTCAGCATAATCAATACCTTATGTTTGTGAATACCCCTTTGCCACCAATCTAGCCTTATATTTTTCTATACTACCATTTGGTTTAAACTTGGGTTTGTATATCCATTTGCATCCAATGGGATTTGTATGTTTAGGCAATTCAGTCAATTCCCAAGTATTGTTTTTCATTATAGATTCATATTCTTCCTCCATTGCATTTCACCATTCATCATGTTCATTAGCTTCATTAAAACTCATGGGTTCTATGACATTTGAAATGTTACTCATTAGGGCATAGTCTTTATACCTCTCAAGGAGCTGAACCTGTCGTGAAGATCTTCTCAATTGATTATCTTCCTCCCCACTTTGTGAAGATCTGTCTTCACCACTAGGTGAAATTTGACTGCTTGAAGTGTCCATATCACTGAGTCCTTCTTATTTTTGTTGTTGTCTCTACGGTTGTGGATGCTATTGTGGTGGATTTTGCTGCAATTGTGGTTGTTGTTGTTTCTTCTCTTCTTTAACTCCTTCATCAAGAAGTCTATGCCATTCCTCATGACTAAACTAGTGTCATGATTTCCTACTTCCTGTTCATGGAAAAGTACATCTCTACTCGCAAATACTTTGTGAGTAGAAACATCAAATAGTTTGTATGCTTTGAATTTAGAACAGTAACCTATGAAAATACATTTAATGGCTTTAGCATCAAATTTTTTCCTATTCTCCTTTGGAATATGTGCAAAATCCTTACACCCAAATACTTTCAAATTATGAACTGCAAGTTTGGAACCATACAAGGCTTCAAAAGGAGTAATATTATCAAGACACCTTGTTGGACTTCTATTCTTTAAATAAACTGCGGTACTTATGGCTTCATCCCAAAATGCATTCGAGAGATTCTTACGTTTCATCATATTGCATGCACACTCTACCAGAGTTATGCTTTTCCTTTCAACAAATTCATTCTGTTGTGGAGTGTGGGGTACTATAAACTGTTGTACTATTCCATGATATTTGAAATAATTGATGAATTCCCCTGATTTATACTCTCCCCCTTGATCTGAACGAAGGATTTTGATGGATTTTCCTGTCTACTTTTCCACCATGCTTCTGAATTCCTTAAAGTAATAAAAAACATCACTTTTTCTTCTAAGGAAATAAACCCATGTGTATCTCGTGCAATCATCAATAAATAACATAAATTAAAATGCACTTCCTAAAGACCTAGTCTTCTTAGGTCTGCAAACATCAATATGCACAAGATCTAACACATCTCTCTTTTTCCTATCAGGATTAGAGGGGAATTCATCTATGTTAATCTTTCCTAATGCACATACTTCACAAGCAACATTCACATTCTTTAACATGGGAAGTCCTTCAACCATATTTTGTTTGTGTAATAACAATAAATCATGATGATTGATGTGGCCATACCTTTGATGCCAAGGACTCTATGTTGGCATAGTTGCAGAAGTCAGTACGTGATGTTCTTTGCTAGTAACATCAAGCTTATATAGTCCTCCTGCTTTGACTCCCGTTGCAACAGTTCTGTATTGGTCAAACAGATCCTTCACTATGCAATAATTCTTGAAGAATTCAACCTTCAAGTTTTGATCTTTTATGGTGGACATAGAGATCAATTTTTTTTTTATCCCTAACACATACACAAAATTGCGAATGTGATGAACAATACCATTCGACAATGTTACTAGAATATCTTTGTATCCCTTGATCTGCTGAGCGCGATCATCTCCAACATATATGCTGGCACCATTCTGTGTTTCTTTAAAATTAGTATACCACTTCTTGTTACATGTCATATGTACTAATGCTCTGAAATCCACAAACCATGCATCAACATCATCATTTTCAACAGACAGAGCAACATTAGACACAAACAGTCTAAGATCCCGTGAATCAAAATTCGGGGGTTCATCAATATCATCACTAGCAATAAACAATATGAGATCATTATTTGAAGATTCTTTTAAATAATGACCTGAATGTTTTCTAGGTGTATTCCTAGCCTCATCATTGTTCTTCTTCTGACAGTCTCTAATAAGATGTCTAAGTCGACCACAATAAAAAAAACTCTTTGACTCATTCATATTAGATGACATACCTTGATTCGGCCTTGGATATTGTCTTCTCTGCGATGAACTGCCTCCTCTGCCTCTTTTCCCTGATATCCCTCTTGGGGATCTATTATTTGACCACAGTTCCAAGTCTGAATTATGAGGCTTCAAATTCGCGCGCCTCGCTTCCTCTTGCAACAAAATACGTGTCAATTCTTCAAAAGTAGGAGGTTTCTCCCTTATCACGAGACTTGTTATAAACATATGATAGTCTTCTAGCATACCACTTAAGGTAATTGTGACAAGATGAGTGCTGGAAACTGTTTCCTCTATATTTCTTAGCTTGTCTTTCACCTCTTTAATGCGACCCAAAAATGAACTAACAGATTCATTTCCATCCATCTTAATGCCTAGCAATTTAGTTTTCTAGGAAAACAATACGATTTGTATTGCTAGTTTCATACAAATCTTTAAGCATTATCCACGCTTCAACATAAGTTTTAGCTTCTCTAATATGTGGAATTATGTTATCTTTAACAGACATATGCAACAATACCTTGGTCTTGTTCTCGCGCTTATCCCAATCTTGGATTTGTGTTGCTGTCACACCTGTAGACGCATCGGGTTTCGCTTCATATCCCTTCACAATCGTCCATACACCATAACCTTCCATCAAGTTCTGCATTTTGAATTTCCAATTGATGAAATTTGAGCCATCTAATTTATTGGCTTCATTGAGGTAGGTCTCTGTCAACGGATTCGCCATTTATGCAAGTGTTTGTTCGTCCAATCAGACAATGGATCCTTGTATCACCAAACACACTTCAATCCTAAAGGTGGTGAATCACCAAGAATACGCAAACAACCTCAGTGCTCTTCCCATCACCTCACAGGTGCATTGGAATAGTGAAAAATTCACTCAAACGGTCTTTCGAAATCAAGGCACCCTTCCTCTCTAGGTGCATGAGCTTATCAACACTCTGTCTCCTCCCAACAGGTACGATGGTCAACCACCTCTTGAATTTGTGGTTCCGCTGTGATGCAACTTTCATCAATTTTCTCCTGTGCTGAGCAGTACGTCGCTCTGCCTTCGGATCCACCGATCTGTCTCTACCTTGGCTATGATACAAACTTAGAATTAGGAGAAAACGCACCAGTGAGACTATGCTCACAATCTATCTTATTCAATGAAGACAAATTACATCATAATATAGGAATCCAATCTACTTAGGCGGTTACAACAAACAACAAGAGAATATAATCTACATTAAACACTATAGTAGAGTTTATCTACGTAACTAAGTAGTGCTCCATTGTTTCCAAGTAAGTAAACGTGGCACAAATGTAAATCTAATACTGTAAAATGATAAAAAGTTAATAGTGGAGTAAATTTGTAATTTCAATTAAGTTTGTTAATCATTTGAACGTGGCAATTAGATGGTCACACAGTAATTTCTTAATCTAATTAAGTAAATGTTAAAAAGTAAACAAGTTAACTAAAGATTTTAAAAATGCTAGAAAGTTATGAACGTGAGATCTCGTTCATTGATTTGGAAGGACGACATCATTAAATGTGCCCATTATCAATAGATCTATGCCTTTCAACTTAATTATACAATTAAGTATTATATTTTATTTATTTAATCTTGTATTTCTCTTATATTTCTCTTAGACTTTATAGTAAATATTGTGCACTTTATAAGTTTTTTAAGACTATTCTGATTTATTTAATCTTGTATTTCTCTTAAACTTTATAGTAAATATTGTGCACTTTATAAGTTTTTTAAATTTTATAGTAAATATTGTGCACTTTATAAGTTTTTAGAAATATGTTCATCTTTTGAATCAAACTCTTTTGAATGGAACATATAGTTAAGAATTTTCAATACATCACGTTGTCTCAAGCATTAAAAATATTTATAAAAGAGTCTCAAACACGTGCAAAATCAAAATGTTTTTGACTCCAAATCCAAAAGTTAATATTAGGTGAGTACAGTGCCATGGCTTGCTACATGGAACCTTACAAGAGAATTGAAAGAAGACATTCTGTGGAGTCAAGGCAGATTTGCGGCTGCTATACGGAACAATATTATTTAAATTAATTCATCAATAACCTTTTCAACATTATTATTTAAATTAATTCATAGGAGAGTGTGCTCGACCACGACCAGGAAGCAATGAGGGTAGTTGACACTTTCTTAATCTATAAACGCGACCAACCTCACGCATGAGTATTACACCTGGTTTGCATGAGTATTACACATGGTTTGTGTGTGAATGACATACGAATTCAGTATTATTATTGGAGTTCTTATTATATTAACGATGATGACTAATCTTTACTAAGATTTAATTGGTTTATTAGATTTTAAAAAGTAAGGGATTATATGGAATTATTTAAAATTTTATTTGTGTCTCAAATTTATATTTATTATTATTATTTAGGTTTCTATTTTTAACAATAGTTTTTAAGTTATTAATTATTGTTCATTTGTCTTCCTTCCCAACTTTTTTTACCTTTTGAATTTTTTCCCTCAATTTAACTTGTCTTTTGAAATGAGACCTTCATTTATAAATATTAGTGACTCTTTTAAGCTTGGAAATTTACTAAACATGTTATATTTATGATTATTACAACTTACTTTGTTTGTTTTTTCATTTCTTGTATTCTAACTTCCATTTTCTACAAGTGAATTTTGAACTATAATATTTTATTCTCTATGTGTATTTCTGTATATGTCTCAATATTGTTTTCTAACCATCTAAATTTGATATCAAACATTACCTCTAACTCCTCTAATTCTATTTAGACTTTCGCTTATATCTCTACTCTCCTTTTCTCCAATGATTATATCTTGAGTGAATAATTCAAAAAATCTTTTAACAACCATTATCTCAATGAAGGCTTCAATTTCACTTACATAATTCAAAACATCTTTAAACAACCCATTCTCTCATTGAAGGCTTCAATTTCACTTACATTGTAAAGTAAAATCTGCGTCACATTAGAAGCAAGTGTAGTTTTTAAATGTTAATTAGTTTCCATTTCTAAATCATTTCCGTTGCCATTCGTTTAGTTTATAATGCCGCACTCTTTTCCGTTTTCCGTTAATGCGAAGGGGGTGTTCACCAAGAATAAACATATTCTAACATTATTATATGCAAACCATCGGAATGAAGGTCAAAATTAACGATAAAGGATATTTTAGAGAAGTGGAGAGCATTTAAAGATGGGCTGAAAAAACCTTATCATCTGAACTTTCAGATAAAATATGCGAAACAAACACACGGTCATGGTGAGGCTATGCTCACTTATGTATTATTCAATGAAGACGGATTACATTTTTATATAGGAAAAGACTCTATCAAGTCGATTACATGCAAACCAAATACAACTAGACTCTTAACTAAGAACTGACTCTTAACACGCCTACAACTGACTCTCACAACTGAAGCTTATAACTGGTGTTTACAACTGGCGCTTTCTCCATTATTTCCAAGTCTCCCCCTTAATGGAGAATGGATTGACTTCTA
>ML795819.1:353417-364103 GCA_009831015.1 Picea engelmannii
AGTGAATAATGGGTGATTACAATTTATGGTACTATTTAAATAACCAAAATTTTGTGTACTCATACAAACCCACTACAAAATAATAACACCCAGGAAGCTAAATTAATTGCAATATTGACTGTAGAATGTGGTTAAATAGTGAATTAAAAATACACTCAACCGATCCCAACACTCAAGAAATCATTTAAACCATTAAATAGAGCTAAGATTACAATGTAGCTATGTTATTGTTTTCTTAGTTTACATAGAATGCAAGAACAGATTAAAACAAAAAATACAACAAGTATACACAACCATTGACACCATGAGACAACAAATATTATTTTTACAGTGGAAATCCAAATGGCAAAACTAGGTTCTAGGGGATTACAAAAGGGTGAGCTATACAAATATTTAGTGTACTCTTACTCACTGGTAGGAAATCTGTAGATGGTCATGGCTCAACAACAATCTTCACTCATTGTAGGATAGACTCAATGTCTTATTTTCCTTTGACTTTGAACAAGTAGATTGGTCCTTTAAGCTCTCATCTATACAACTACTTTCCTTCTTCATTTTCTCCTCTTTGTTCCCTTCCATCTCTTGTTCATCACAACTTTCATTTTTTGATGGGTTTCCTTGGAACGCCAACCATCACAATGGTTTGTTTCAACTTCCAAGTGAATTTTGAACATTTTCTCAACTTTTCCAAAAACAATCAAATGCTTCTTACAAAGTTTACAAAGAGTTTTTTTTTGGCAAGGATCCAATTCGAATTAGAGAGGGAAAAATATGTCAGTTTCCTTCCTATATGAAATGGGTTTGGGTTCCTTTCTTAAAAACAATCCTTAGAACATATATATCCAAGAATGTAATGCTTGATCTCAATGTTCTTCAGTCTTTTTGGAGCACTGGTTTTTCTCTGAAGTCTTAATATAACTTTGATAATTACAGTATATCATAGTTGAATTCAACTCTTTTGTTTCCTGCTAGCTCATAATCATCGTGGCAAGGCTCAAACTAGAACATATATATGTGGCACTTCTTCTATCATCATGAGATCTTTGTCATGGATTGGCAATCCATCATTCTGGAGTTCTGAGTAACCAGTTTGATATAATATAGAGAATTTTCACCACACTTCTGCTGTGCATTGGAGGTTCTCTACCAAGTTGTCTTCTTTCATCTGCATACAAGGGTCTCTTTCTGGTATACCTCAAATCCTTGAGGTTTCTCTTCATACACTCTTTGTTCAATTATTCTGGAGAATAGTCTTTGTATTCATTTGATGTAAACTCCAACCCATGGATATTGCAAATGATATAATGGCTCATGTAGAGGTATGTCTAGTTTACTTGGAATAAACAATCATCATAGTCTTCTCCCTCCATCTGGGAGAACCTATAGTTTTGGATCTTGCAATCCTTTCATTCATAAGTCTTCCATACACCGTTCTTCATCACAACTTTCAGTTCCTATGCTTGATTGATTTTAGTGAGTTCATATCAGGTTGGTAGTCTTGTGATTCTCGATGCACTGACTAGTTGTTCTATCTTTTATTTCTCTCTTGTAATTCTTCATGTTCTTCCTCATGTTTATCTTTATCTCTTGAGTTCATGGAGTTTTCTATAGATTCCATGCTATGAATATTACAACTTCTTTCTTTCATCGTAGGATCATGGATGTGGATGGACAACCATGGATTACTTTAAGGCTTCTTTTCAAAGAAGACATCTTGTAAAGTCACACTGAACACGTGTTGCTTTTTATGGTTGCTACCATGGAAAGATACTTCATCATCTTCAATGGATCATATGATTTAGGATTATCTCCCTCCTAATCCTTGCTTCATGCATGAATGCATGTTCTTCTTTTGATAATATAATCGACTCCCTCGATCTAGGAGAGTCCATGCTTATGTCTACATCCTTATTTTCTTTTGCAAAGTGTCACAAATATTTTTCCAATTTCCTCTTGATTGTTGACTTCTTTCTGTCTTTACTTCTTCTAGGTTTCTTCAAGATTGATTATGATAATAACTTCCACATGAATTGTTACCAGGGGTTGTTGATGCACTTCATCCTTTCATGTGTATTGTATGACTTGTAGAAATCCTTATCTTGTTTTTCTTCCATAAGTATAGTTTCTCTTTGAACATATTATCTTCTAAGAAATAGATATGCAAGATATGTACATAAAACATGGTATGTACAAGAACTATGAAGAGTGTTGTTTACCTTGTATTAGAAGAAGAAGTATGTTTCATCCTGCTTAATCTTCTTTGAAGGTTCCTTTTCTTCAAAAACTGATGCTTCATGCGTCTCCTTCCTTTTCTTCATCTCGGGACAATGATTCTTGTAGTGACCATACTTTCGACAGTTGAAGCATTGTATTTATGACATATCTTTCTCTTGATTAGGCTTCTTCCTTGAACCAAACTTATTTTTGTTCCTAAAATTCTTGAATCTTGTTGTGAAGGCTTGAACATCGTATTTCTTTTGAGGTTTCTCTTTTGCACTAATCCTTGATTCTTTTTGTGCACAACAAGTCCAAAGTTCTTCGAATGTAGGATACTCCTTCCTTGTGTTCATGCTTGCGGCAAATGCATCCCACGTTTTGGGAAGACCGCTGAGTACTATATTTACTAGTTCCTTCTCTGAGATGATCTCTTCAATAGCTTGTAGTTGATCTCTTAACTGAGATATCCTCACAAAGTATGATGTTATGTTGTCATCATCATTCATCTTCATGTCACAGAGCTCATTCTTTAGACTCATTACTTGTCCAATGTTTCTGATTGAGAAGAGGTTTGTTAGGGCATCATACATCTTTTTAGATGAGTCAAGATGGGAGATGTAGGGTATCAAGTGGTATTTTATAGAGTCCACTATGATACTCATGACATTGATGTCACTGTCTTTGAAATTCTCCATAACTGCAATGTTTTATGGTTCCTTCTCTTTTCCTTCTTCAAACTCTGGTTCCATGATCTTTCCTTTCATGCTATCTAGCACTTTATTCTTGGAAAGGATGAGGTAAATCATTATCTTCCATGCTCTGAAGTTAGAAGCCCCATCTAACTTGTTTTCTGACTTCATAGAGTAATTCATGGTTGCCTTGATTGGGTCAACCCTAAATTTGACCAAAAACTCAAACTTGATGTTATTGCTTGCTGAGAGTACCGAGAAATGCGCTAGGCTAGGGCGCACTAGTCTATCCAGAAATTAGGTCTATCCCTTCACTTAAGGTTCCTGAATGAGAGGGTTAGGGTTTCTGCAACTGCACCTGCTAGTAACTCTGGTGACAGTGCTTTGGTAACTGCTCCTGCTAGAAACCCTAGTGGCAGTTCTTCAATGAGCTTAGTATCCTTATGGCTATGCTCCCTTCCAGTGGTTAGACTGAATGAAGGAGTTGTGGGCCCATAACATGTTAGAATCTAATGGATGTGCTCGTTTAACCATAGACAATATCACTATTATCACCCAACCATTTTCCAAAGCCACCCTCGAGCACCTTAACCTTGACAGAGAGTCATTCTGGAAGCAAACCCTATGTTAGATAGCCAAACAAAGGCTGGTGCACCTTTCTCCAAGGATAGCGCACCAAGCAAGATCTGATCAGAGAGTCCAAAGCATAACCAAGAGATAGTCCAAGACAAAAATGAAATCTGCTAGCTGCAGCAGCTGCAACGACAACTCTCCTCCAAACTTGTGCACAAACTGGCCAACTGTAGTGTGAACAAGTGTTGCTTCTGCAGTTCTGAGAATGCCTTCCAAATTGAAGGCTGGCCTCATGTATTTATACTAAATCTGGCAAATTTCCTGGGTCGACTTCTCATTTTGGGTGCCTATTTACTTAGTATATAATATTTCCTTTAGTCGACTTCTTCTCTTGGAGGCTAATAACCTAATACAAGTTATCCTCTTGAGCCGACTTGTATTATAGGGTTATTATCCAAATAATTAGGGTTTCTTATTACTTCCCAGAATATTCTATTCTCATCAGGTTTACACATGGAGGTAAATACCTCCCGCAGCTACCATAATATCAACAAGAGGGACAATACACATTGGCTAACAGTCCACACAACACATGACAGATTATATCTTCCACAGACTTCCAACGATGACTTCCCTTCACTACAGACACACTACACAAACACACTACTCTACTCTCTGCATGTTCCTGGGTACTCCCACGAGGGAGTCACACCCAACCCTGACGCTCTGATACCATGATAAAATGGGAGAGTAGAGACAAATGATTGTGAACACAAAGTTCTATCGAATTACTGAATACATACAATACAATGTAACTCTAATATATAGAGTTCATATGGTTGTTATAAAATTTAACTTATTCCAAAGATAAATGAAGAGGTTGAGATAATATCTCAACAACACACCTGTTAGTATCAGAAGTCACTCCTGGATTGCTTGCAGGAGCAGAGCCCAACGCCCATCAGTTTTATGTCACGATTCATTTAATGGGGTGATCGAATGGATAAGGACTCAAGATGATATAACTTTAACTCAGGAAACTAGGCCTGGTATGTAGAAAGCAAGGGAGGTCTTGATCCAACTTCTGTCAATAAATGATTAAAGGGTGGTAGAGGGAAGACTTATGAGAAGGGTGAGCAATATTGCCTCGGGCGACAAGCCTTCAAAAGCTTGAGGATGAAAAACTTGGAAGCCAAGATCCTCTTGGTCCAGAGCCTCAAGGAGCTGAAGGGTGACTTGACTGGATCCTCCAATTCCGAGTCATTCAGTGCTAGGAAAATCACAGGAACCGATTAGAAACAATGCAACTGTTACAGTGATCCAACCTACATCATCCTATAACAACTACAACTCGACTGGATCCTCCAATTTCGAGTTGTTCTAACACAGTAGACAAAGAGATGGAAAGAGGCTGACATCCATACAGTAAGAAGTCTCCAATTCCTTATACATTAACCAGAGCGACCAACACTGCATCAAAAATTTACAATCGGGAGCCTTGATCAACCATCCATCCCTACAAAAATGGCGAAAATGCCTAAATATACTCGAAACAACAATAGAAACAAAATCGAGACGTTGAATTAAAAACATTGCATCTGCATGGCTTCTGACAATCTGCACCTACAGTTTCTAAATGATCGTGCACCTATGGCATATGTAATCGAACTCCTGACAGTCATGTGGGCAAATCGACGTGCTTTTAATTCGTCACCGAACTTTCCCTTTATGGCGGAGATGATATATAACCACCACCAACTACCTTAAAAACTGCTTCCTTGGGATTGAGAACGACCCGGCCAACTTGGCACCTTTGGGACGTGGAGGGCCCCTCGTGCTACCATATGGATTAGATGAACGGCATGATGAATAGAAATGGAGGCCAGCGCGAAGGCTGGGCGCATAATGGGAGTGGTGGATGGGCAGAGGAGACACAGAGCGTGGGGCTTGAGTGGATTAGGAGTAGAGACAACCATACATAGTCGGAGGGGGAGAGCTAAAGCGCTCTTATGACGAGGCACAATGTCGTAGGGAGATGACAGGGAAGTCATAAGGCGACGGGACTGAAGGAGGAGGAGAGGCAATTTGGGAGATGAAGAACACCTGGCATGAGGTGTCAGGAAAAAATGAGAAAAAGGAAAAGGTGTTCCACGAGGATGCGTGGATAGGTGACGTGGAGAGAGGAGGACACATGGCAGGGGACGAGAGGACGACGAGCTGAGGAGGTGCCATGTGGATGGAGAGAGGGAAGTTGGACAGATGTAGGAGGATGAGTGGGGGGGAAAAAGGAAGCGGGTCATGTCATGTGGTGAAGTGGAGAATAGGTGGCAAGGGAGAGGCGACTCGGAAGGCGACACGACAGGAGGGGGCCCCATGTTTGTTAAAGGCAGAACGGTTGAGGGGGGCTGGAATCGTCTGAGCACTGTTGATCTGGGCACTCTGATCATAGCCGTTGGAGAGGTGCGCCCTCGATTTTGGACCCCCCCCTCCGCTTAAAGGTAGAAAGGCAGGGGCGGGGGGAGGGAATTCGATGTACGTCGTTGATCCGGGAACTCTGATCGTAGTCGTCGGAGAGGTGCGCCCTCGATTTCGGACCCCTCCCCCCTCTGCTTAAAGTTAGAAAGGCGAGGGGGCTTCAGAATCTGATGTGCGTCATTGATCCGGACGTGCAGATCCCTATCGTCCAGATTTGCTTGTCGCTTAACAATAGGCGCATTTTGCGTCCCGAACTTAGGGTAAGTGGGTTTTTACCCGTTCCTTCACATTTTATCCCCCCTTACAATAAATTTCACTAACATTAGGCTCCATGGGGGATAGAGTCGTCCCTATGATGCTCTAAGGACTCATTTTGCAGTTCTAGTGCCTTGTTGTTGGGCTATGGAGTCAAGCTCAAAACATCCCGCTGCTGAAAATACAGGCTGAAAAATAAAAGCAACAAAATAAAGATACATGCTCAAAGGAGCTTATTTATATACAATCCTAAACTAATAAAACACTTTACATGGGGCTAGGTGAAAGCATACTTCCACCATAGCCAATCAAGTAACTTCCTGAAGGGAAGCTCTTTCCTTCTGTCAGTGATCACAAACAGTTGATGTAACCGAGACAACAGAACGGTTACACTCTTCAACTTCCCCTTACACGTTAAAGTTGAGATGAGATATGGCGGCTCCAAAGCATAAGGGAAATTCCACTCCATGTATTCACTGACAGGGTCACCGAATGAGTGGCCAATTCCAGGAAATTGGCGACATACAGCCTCTTCTGCTACACAGTTGTTCACATGCGGTCGGATATCTCTGATAAGCACAGGCGGGTGAATAACTGAAGTGGGCTCAATGATCTCAGGTGGTGGTTGCTCACTAAATGGCTCTGAACAAAGGGCAGACTGCTCCTTTGGTTCTTTTTCCTCTTCTTGGCTCTCCCCCGGGTCAGATTCGTATTCATCATAAATAGGCCCCCCGGGTAAATTCTTCTCTTCCTCGTACTACTCAGCATCTCCTTAAAGACTGAGATGGCTGATTTCCTTGTGATAATTTTCCTTAGTGAGCAAAGGACAAGGTTCTGCGACCTGCTCTTGGAAATCCAACATATCGAGCTCAGACTCTGATTCGTAAATTTCATAAGTGGTCTGGCTGCTCTGATAAGCAAAAGGTGATGTGGGGTTTTGCTGCTCCTCTTCCAGATAATCATCAAAGTCAGGGGGGAACAGAGCTTCTCCAACATGCAGAAATGGAACTATCCCCCGCTTCTCCGTTTCGACCCCAAATGTAAACACATCATGGGAAATCCTGTGAAGGAAAAGAGAACAATCCTCTTCCACAACTACCTCTCCATCATTTTGATCTGAGACAACAAGCTCATCAGGGGCAGATGTTAATGCGTTTACGAAATCTTCAATAATATCCTCGAAAGAGACATCTAGAACATCTGCCTGGGAGACTGGAAAATCCTCCCCATTGTCCTCAGATTCCAACTTTGCATGTTGGGAAATGGGAGGTATTGCCTGCTCCATTAGTTCACTTAGAGCATCTTCTTCCAAGGCCGGACAAACCTCCGCACATTCTTCAGACTTCAACTTTTCTAATTGAGTAGAGAGATACTTTACCTGCTCCATCAACTCACTCAGGGTATATTCTTCCTCCCTGATATCTTCATCAACTTCATGACCCTCCTCTGATGCAGACGAATGGGGAGGAGAAAGGAATGATTTATGATCTAGGTCATCAGGATCATCCTCACAGCCTATGCCCGAAATGAATTTATCTTGTATATAGTTGTGGTATCCCTCACAATATTTATGACAAATTAACTCAGAGGGATACAACTTCCGACGATAGGCGGTGAAAGCTGCATGGAATTCACCGAGTGAAGAAATTCTACCAGGGGGTAAAGAATGATACCATCTACGTGCATCCCCTACTAGAAAGAACATGAACATCTTCAATAATACATCCTCGTGATGTATCTCCCACCGGTGCATGAGTTCATGAAACTCAATGACGTGTCGAGCAGGGTTGTCCTCTTTACATTTTCCAAATCTGCGAGCAAGGATTTTCTCCATATCGAACCAGTGGAGTCACCAATCGATCCTTGAATCATGGAGTCTCTAGGTGAAAGATGCGCAACTTTGAATGTGTCTGGTCCTTGTTCACCATCAAAGGCCAGATCTTAACATTGTCATTACCCGAGGAAGCTTCTCAGGCTGAGAAAGCAGTCGCTGAAACCTTCTCGAGAAATCTCCTCAGGGTTATTTTTCAGGTGTGCCAACAGTAGCCACAGCTGAAACAGTAAAGTGGAAACAATGGAGTCGCCACAGTGGAGTCGCCGGGTGCACAGTAGCAATCTTGATAATTCTGATATCTAATGCACCTTTAGAATCAATTAATCGTTGTCGTTCAATCCCGGGGAAAATATTCAATATCCGTCCCCAGCAACGGCGCCAGAAATGTTAGCGTCAAAAGTCACTCCTGGATTGCTTGTCGGAGAAGAGCCCAACGCCCATCAGTTTTATGTCACGATTTGTGTAATGGGGTGATCGAATGGATAAGGAATCAAGACGATATAGCTTTAACTCAGGAAACCAGGCCTAGTATGTAGAAAGCAAGGGAGGTCTTGATCCAACTTCTGTCAGTAAATGATTAAAGGGTAGTAGCGGGAAGACTTGTGAGAAGGGTGAGTAAGACTGCTTCGAGCGACAGGCCTTCGGAAGCTTGAGGATGAAAAACTCGGAAGCCAAGATCCTCTTGGTCCAGCGCCTGAAGGAGATGAAGGGTGACTCGACTGGATCCTCCAATTCCGAGTCGTTCAGTGCTAGGAAAATCATAGGAACCGATTAGAAACAATGCAATTGTTACAGTGATCCAACCTACATCATCCTATAACAACTACAACTCGACTGGATCCTCCAATTCCGAGGTGTTCTAACAAAGTAGACAAAGAGATGGAAAGAGGTTGACATCCATAAAGTAAGAAGTCTCCAATGCCTTATACATTAACCAGAGCGACCAGCGCTGCATCAAAACTTTACAATCAGAAGCCTTGCTCAACCATCCATCCCTACAAAAATGGAGAAAACGCCTACATATACTCGAAACAACAATAGCAACAAAATCGAGACGTTGCATTAAAAAAATTGCGTCTGCATGGATTCTGACAATCTGCACCTGCAGTTTCTGAATGATCGTGCACCTATGGCAGACGCAATCGAACTCCTGACAGTTCCGTGGGCGAATCAACGTGCTTTTAATTCATCGTTGGACTTTCCCTTTATGGCGGAGATGATATCTAACCACCACCAACTACCTTAATAACTGCTTCCTTGGGATTGAGAATGACCCGACCAACTCGGCACCTTTGGGATGTGGAGGGCCCCTCGCGCTGCCATCTGGATTAGCTGAACGACCTGATGAATAGACGTGGAGGCCAGCGCGAAGGCTGGGTGCATAATGGTAGTGGTGGATGGGCAAAGGAGACACGGAGTGCAGGGCTTGAGTGGATTAGGAGTAGAGACGACCATACATAGCCAGAGGGGGAGAGCTGAAGCGCTCTTATGACGAGGCACAATGTCGTAAGGAGATGATGGGGAAGTCATAAGGTGGCGGGACTGAAGGAGGAGGAGAGGCAAGTTGGGAGATGAAGAATACTTGGCATGAGGTGTCAGGCGAAAATGAGAAAAAGGAAAAGGTGTGCCACGAGGATGCATGGATAGGTGATGTGGAGAGAGGAGGACACATGGCAGGGGACGAGAGGATGATGAGCTGATGAGGTGCCATGTGGATGGAGAGAGGGAAGTTGGACAGATGTAGGAGGATGAGTGGGGGGGAAAAAGGAAGCGGGTCATGTCATGTGGTGAAGTGGAGAATAGGTGGCAGGGGAGAGGCAGCTCGGAAGGCAACACGATGGGAGGGGGCCCCACGTTTGTTAAAGGAAGAACGGTTGAGGGGGATGGAATCGTCTAATCGTCGTTGATTTGGGCGCTCTGATCGTAGCCGTCGGAGAGGTGCACCCTCGATTCCGGACCCCCACCCTCCGCTTAAAGGTAGAAAGGCAGGGGGGACCCAGAATCCGATGTATGTCGTTGATCCGGGTGCTCTAATCGTAGCCGTCGGAGACGTGCACCCTCGATTCCGGACCCCNNNNAAAGGTAGAAAGGCGGCGGGGCTCCGGAATCCGATGTGCGTCGTTGATCCGGGCGTGCAGATCCCTGCTGTCCAGATTTGCTTGCCGCTTAACCATAGGCGCATTTTGCGTCTCAAACTTAGGGTAAGTGGGTTTTTATCCATTCCTTCGCATTTTATCCCCCCTTACAAGAAATGTCGCTAATAACACCAAACATGGATCTCACAAATCCAACTCTCAAACAACCTCCTAAAAATAAGATCAGACAACCCACGTAGAGATTGACTCTACTTCTCAATACATTAACAAGCATATTTGATAAATAAGAATTATATATTCTAACACAAAAGTGATTAGAAATGGATGAAAGATCGGTGAAAAAATTTATTCAAATTATTTGATAGGAAACTTTTAATTCATAATTCCATCTCAAAAGTTATTAGTCAAAAGTTATTAGAAATGGATGAAAGGTTTGAAGTTATGATTCCATCACAACCCATCCACATGATATGAACGAGTTTACACTTTTGCCACTTTCGACGCTTTAAAAAACTATAATTTAAATATAAATTTCAAAATTTGTATT
>ML795819.1:382427-394532 GCA_009831015.1 Picea engelmannii
TGTCAACAACATATCATGAAATCAATAGCATATCATCAAAACCACATAATATCCTGTGAATGAAAACAACTCAAATAGCCCACTCCCTGACTCAATCCGGAGTCCAAGGGAGTTCCACCGATGCCTCTGCATCCTCAAGGTCCTAAACCCTGCACACTCAATGAAACTGAGTCAATAGCACCTGTATATAGCAATAGTAAAACATCCTGTCATCAATCATGACACATCATCATCGAGGTCAAGTGGTTCATCATCATAAAAATCCAGATCACTTGCGAGCAAGTGTCCCCAAAGAATAAGTTTTGTCGGTGCGCCAGAGCGGGATGTTACACTATCTAGCAACCAAACATCTTTGTCAAGAATTTGTTGAGATACTTGACATGAAAGAAACATAGTATAGGATGTTTCACTTTATGTGACATTAGCTTTATTTCTATACTGCAACTTACGACATTCAGATATATAATGACCCAAATTTTTACAATAACAACATTGAATTTATGATTTACTTGTCCATCTCTAATCACGATCGTGTGAAGACGATCTTGACTTCTCTGACTTGTCTTTTGTTTGTTCAGGTTTATCTCTTGTTTGAGAATGTCCTCTACCACGTCCTCGACCATGTCCATGAAAACCTCTTCCTTTGCCTTTGTCCATGGACACCTTAGTCTGAAATGCATGTTCTAAAGTACCAAGATCCAAGGTCATCCTTACTTCATGAGATAACAATGAACCAATCAGTTCTTCTATAAAAACATTAGTTAGATATTTCGACTCAAGAAGAGCAGTAACTACCATTTCAAAATTTTTAGGTAAACTTATAAGAAATTTTTCAACAACTCTTTGGTCTGTGAGTTCTTTTTCGCCATTAATCCTAAGTCAATTAATAATACCCATAACTTTAGTCATAAACTGATCAACACTTTCTGATTCACTCATCTTGAGGGTTTCAAATTGAGTTCTAAGGGTTTGAAGTCTCATCGTTTTCACTTTATCATTACCCTTATAAGCTAACTTAAGAATATCCCATGCTTCTTTAGCAGTCTTGGCACCAATAATTTTAGAAAATATAGAATCATCTAATGAAACTAAAATATATTATTTGTCTTTTCCTTCTTTTTGCTTAAGTTCTTCTAATGTTTTTCTTTGAACAACAGTCATAGCTGCAACAACATTTGCATCAAGTTCTATGAACCCTGTTTCAACACAATCCCAACATCCCTGACCTTGTAAAATGGATTTCACCTTCTCATTCCAAAAATCATAATTGGAACCAACTAAAGTTGGTGCTTGAATTGACCAAGAACTAGACATTTTTCTAATTCCAAACAAGTGAATTTTTCAGATTTCAATGAAATTTTAAATAAACTCCAAATTTTATAAATACTCTTCAGAAAAATCTAGAGTAAGGGAATTCCAAGAATGTAATTCTCAGCCAAATCCCTCTTCCAATTTGGCAGTGGCTCTTCTCCAAACCGACGGCAAAACTATGGCACTTCTTCAAACTAGCGAGTAGATTTTCTCCAAACTGGTGGCAGCTCTATGGCACTTCTTCAAACTGGTAGGCAGATTCTTCAAACTGGCTAGCAATAGGAATGGTATTCTTCATTGTGGAAGAAAACAGAAGAAAACAACATTAAACAACTGATAGCATAAACAACTTCTGGTCAATGCAGCCATACACAGCCTTAGTACGCAGGCACAATAGGCAACGTTCAACAGGTATTCTTCTTCAAGATCTAGGAATGGGTGCACATAGAGGCACAATAGACTCTTTGCTCCCAACCTCATGCTCTAATACCATGTAAACAGAAATAAAAGAAGAATAAACATAAATAAAGGAAGAATGCTAGAAAAATGTTGGGAAATGAACGCAAGTTGATTGACTTCATATTGAACTAAATAAATATAACCAAAAGACAATTATACCATTTCTGAACTGGAGTAACTGTAAACTAATTGTTTTACTAACTAATTTAAAACATGAGATTACAACTCTTAACATTCTTTTCTGAGTCGAAGCTTCACATGCACCGTCGATCCGTCGATGGAGTAAGAAGAAGAAACAATCCTGACGCCGTCTTTAATCTTACTAACCACACGATCATCTACTTCTTCTTGTTTTATTGAATATTTGTCCATCTCTACAAAAGTCTGTGGCTGCCACCTGGAACTGGCGCTTGGAATGCTATGATAAGAATCCCTTGCAAAGGATGTTCTATTCCTATTGTTATTGTAATTGATGAGTTGATCCTATGGGAGTGGGAGAGGAACGAGATAATATAGATGACCAGATACAAGCCTAGCCCTTTCTAGAAGAGGTCGAGTAAAACTACCCATCCCAAGTCGAGGACCAGTGCGTGCCTAAAATATGCCATGATTTGGATAATCGATGAGTATTTCCTTGAAAAAAACAGGACTCCGTAGCTTCATCACCGTTCCATCGGCTTTCATGATCTTTATCCGACGACGATGACGATCGATTTGTCCTCGTAGAAGCATGTTACCCATCCTTCTCTCTTCTATATTTTGTATATCCTATTCCTTGTATGATTGCATATGTGAAAACATATAAAAGCTTTATATATATTCTTTATCCTACTCATCAAATGCCTTTATATATAGATCATTGAGCGTTTTTGAGAGGAGATTTGACTTCAATGCCATGGATGCTATACGGAAGAAAGGGAATAAGGATGGAACATAGACTTTATACAACTATATGACTCGTTCAAATGAATTCATGGTGCTCCTTTTTTCAAATAAAGCTTGTAACTCTCATACCTATCAAATTTGGCATGTTCCTGATGGACTTTTTCAATCTATCCATGGGATGGATCATGATAAGATTTGGTTAGCCAAGTAGATGAAGAATCTTTTATTCTAGCCTACTTTCACATTAAGGTAACCTACAATAGTGAAGTGGATATTTTAAAGTAGAGATTAGATCAAAGTGTATTTTAATGATAATGAGAATGAGTTTTAAACAAACAAGAGAAATAGCTTTGGACCAAGTCCCTCCCTAGTTAAATAAATAGATTTGATTATATGAGTAATAAATTAGATTTGATTATATGAGTAAATAAATTGTAAATTTCTAAGGGATTTAAATATTTAGAAACTTTCTGTTTTTTTGTTAATTCAATATATTGTGTTGAACATGAGAAACAAGTGTCCCATAGTATATAAAATAAAACATGGACAATTCTCCAAACATGAGGTATCGTAATAAACATCTTTTTTTGGTAAATTATGTAGATGTAGTAATCTATATTCATAGTACATGGTCGTGTATAAAATCCAAATTCCATATTGCATCTACTATACATTGCTTGAGTAAGTGCAAATCCTATATGCAGGTTGCTCCACTACAACCCACGTACATCGGGTTTTTTGCTCAAAAATTAAAAATTATGTCAGGATTCCATGCCATGTCATCTTCGAATTGGTCCTTCAGTTCCATTTGGAGGCTTTAAATTGAGCCATATCCAAGCCTTGAATATAATTCGACAATTCAACTTTGAGAGTGTTAGAGACCTAACCCCTCACGTAGGTAGAACAATATATTCAGATGTAATAAAGGTTAATATTAATAAGGCCTTGCAATAAGGTAGAATAAGTCGAATGTAAGAAGACCTAATAGAAGCTTCCGCTTCTAGAAGGATCTTCCTCTAGATGGTTCTTTTGATAGACATATTTAGTATAAATAGGATTCGAGGGTATGAGAACCCTAGCTTGGATATTATTGTAATTGATCTCTGCTCGACTGGAGTTTGCCCCCTTGAAGAGGCAAGTGAAAATTGCTCTTAGAATCAAAGTGCTCTTTCTAGTGTTATTCTGATATCATTTCAGTGTTATTGTGGTGTTGTTCTGGTTATATTGTTGTTTATCTACCATTTCTATCATTTTATTTCTATTCTGCATACTTTTTATATCTGGAATATTACAAGTGGTATCATAGCACTTTCCTCGGCAGAAAATTGTGGGTTAATTTTTTTTTTTCAAGGTAGAGACGGGTTCCGGCGTCTTTAAGAAACAAAGATATGTCGTTATGTGCATAAACCCACGATTGAGAGATTCATACATGCATGAAATACAAGTGCTACTTAAGCGCACATCTGTTGGTCACCCTTGTAACCCATGTTGGTAACCCTTCGAGTGGTAGCGCATCAGAAAACACCTGTGTATGGATCGACCTAGATTTCCTGAAGCCCTCTTTAGATAAATTGATCAGCCACCTGACTGTTATAGTGCCATAGAGAACAACACTCGAGAAGATACTCTCTAGTACATGGGTAGTTGGGTAGTATGGATAAGGGCACGATCTAGCCTCCTTAGTTGGTGCCCTGAGATATTGGGCCAAGTACTACTGTTGGACCCCGCATGTATATCAGAGAGATATAGTATAGGGAAAACCCTTGTCTGTAGAACCCTTGAATACCTAACCTTTGGGGACGGAAACAAAAATTAAAACAGACAAGATCTATTGCCGCACAATTGTGTTTGAGTTACCAAATCACTACACATTTCTTCCTGGTTAAGCATTTGGGTATTTCATCACTGCAGTATTCTTCAGACCAGAGTATAACTCTGCCGGTGTAAAAAACAAAAAAAAATGTCTGGAAATTTTTGCACCATTATTTGAGACCTATTCCATTGGATTTATCTCTTCGCCCTTATCACATTCATACCTATCATTTTTCAGTTAAATTTTTGACCCCACCCACCCCTCTTCGGTTCCCTCGTCATCATGGCCCATAATCGTAGCCAAGACTTGGAAGATCTCTTCAATACCTTGCAATCTAATTTCACAGAGACCCAACAAGAAGTGAGACAGCTCAGTGCCAATGTTGCCACCTTCAGTACAAACATGTAGTCCTCCATCGTCGCCTCAATCGTGAAAATCAAACAAGACATGACTACCTAGCTTGAATCTATCATTTCGATGATCTCCACCAAGCTATATATCCCTTCATATCCCCCTTTATCTGAACCACCTTTGCATCCCGAAGCTGAACTTCCTCCCATTCCCATAATTTTCAGCCCCATCACTTTCAGCGTGACCTACACCTTTCGCGGGTGGATGTGACCAAATTTGATGACTCGGATCCCACTGGTTGGGTAAGTAAAATGGAACATTATTTCTCTTTATACGACATTACAAATGACTTGGCCAAACTTTGATATGGTGTTCTCCATCTAGATCAAGAACGTTGGCAATGGTGGCATTGGAGAAAAACTTCCCGTCAAGGGTATGTTGCTTGGACACACTTTGTGGCAGAGCTTTATGAATGCTTTGACATTGACACCAACCATTTAGGTCATTTGACAAAGTTGAAACAAATTGGAATAGTGAATGATTTTATAGCTGCTTTTGAGCGACTGGCTTTTCGTATAGAGGGCATGTATGAAGCTTTTTTCCGAGAATGTTTTATCAATGGCCTCAAGGATGATATTCGTACCCATGTCCTCATGGCTCAGCCTCAGATTTGGGTGGAGGCTACTAATACTTCTCCTTCTCTCTCTCCGTTTACTTCCCCATCTATCCTCTGAAGGACCCTTCAAGTTGCTTCACCCACATTAACAAGAATAAAAGATGGTGGGAAATGGCAAAAATAGTAGAAAATATTAATCCAAATAACATAATAGAATGGGAGCTATACAATTCAATGTGTAGATAGTAGGGGTGATTTTAAGAACCCCCCCTAAATTTATACATATAATAAATAGGTGAATCCCCATGATAAATAGAAAAAAATGAAGGCTATTTTATCAATTATATAATACACATATATAATTTGTTGGTGAATCTTTTAGTCAATTATATAATCTTGTAAAATCTTGGAGAATCTTTCACTGAATTATAAAATCTTTTAAAAACTTGGCAATTTTTTCACTGAATTATAAAACATTGTAAAGTCTTGGATTTTTTTTTGATAAAGCATAAAACCAATATATGATAATAGGTAAATGTGTTCATTAAACTATAATATACTCATTTAACATCTTTGGAAAAACAAACATAGTTTGTCCATCCTTTAGACAATGTTGCAAGCATCAAGGGTTTTGTTTGTCAAGGTTGTTCCAAGGGCTTACATGACATCAAGGATGGAAACTAGGGAAGAGTGTTCTAAGGGCTTACATAAGGAAGGAGTGGAATGAACTACTGGTTTTTATTCAAAGGTATATAACTTGTGAGGGAAGGTATAATTGAACTTTCCTGTATCACATTAGATTATTGGAACATTTAACAGGTACTCATCCACTCAATATGCCCTATTTTCTTTGGCAAATCCTAGAAAAAATGTCTAGCAAGGTCAAAGCCAATCCTGCTAAGGATGAGACTAGATATTTTCATTGTGCTTTGATTAAATTACTCATCATTGAAGAACTGGAGAAAAGGAAGAAAAGATGGGGGTATTTTTTGTTTTGATCTGAGTTAACCCATGAAGAAGATCCTGAGAATCCTCTTGGAAAGAAGAAGAGAGTCAAGAAAAGAAAGCAACCTATTGCACCTGATAAATCAAAGGCATCCACCATCAGGAAAAGGATAAGGATATATTTCCTCAATGATCCTAAGGATGAAAACATGGTCAAAATGAAAAGAGATAAAGTGGTTTCTTGGAAGGAGAGGCTTAAGGAATATAGAATGTTAGATAGATTTCTGAAGAAAGAGAATGCTATCTTGAAAGCCTAGATTACAACAGTTTCCTCACAGAAAGACAAGTACAAAGAGAAATCTAAGAAGTTGTCTAAGAAGGCTAAAATGTACTTCATATTTAGTATTTTGCAAGAAGTACAGGATCATGAGGAGAAAGTGGTTGTACTTAAAAAGAAAGAACCAAAGGAGAGCATCTATGCAGAATGGATATGACTGCATAATGTTGCCCGAACTAACCAATCTTCCCTTAGCCTTCACAACTGATATAATATCTTTATCAACATCCTTTACATATCATCCTTTGAAGTCAAAAATATTTTCAATAAAGCATCAATTTGCATCAACTGGGATTACAAGATCCTCTAAACTTGGTGAACCTCCAGCCTTGGCATTTTATGCCAAAAACTCAACAAGATTGGCAATCTTTCCAACTAACGTAATGAACCTGATTGACAATCTCTAGGTTGTTAAGTGTATGACAGAATTTGTGCATGTTGATTTTGTCATTAAATTTATACAGTTCTATGTAGTGAAATTCTAACAAGGGTGGATTGATAGATCTAATTAGGGGATTGTGATGCTATATTTTGACAAGGTCATTCAACTAAATAAAGGAGAATTTTGAAAGAATTGAAAGATTTTGTTGGGAGTGTGATCTAGTGGCAAGAAAAGAGGTAATCAAGCTTGTATTAATGTGGAGACCAGGGTTCAAAACCCCTTGAGTCGGTGTGCATGATGCCAAGTGCAAGTCCTAAGTAACTTTGACAACATAGATATACCCCTCATTGCACAACAACTTAGCCAAAGATATTATATAAAAAGTATCTATGATTTAAAAATAAAAATAAAAATTGAAGGATTATGAAGACCCAAGGTGGGTTGAGAGATATAATTAGGGGAGGTAATGTTAGTCTAGGATTTTGACAAGGTCATTCAACTAAATCAAATTGAATTTAAAAAAATCAAATACTCTTGGTTTTTTAGATGAACCCTATAATATGACAAAATATTTGTTATCTAATGCCCAAGGCTTGGTTATTGATAATTGGGTATTTTCTACATGGAAATGGTTTAATCAATGCTTAAGGTTAACCTTAATCTCATTTAGTGTTAGTACTTGTTACCAAGGTTTATTTTTTTAGAAAACATAGATCTTCCATGGTGAGGTTGATTGATACGTTGAAGTTAATTTGATATCTGAATTAAAATTAATACAAAATAGGTTTAATACCTTGATTAAGATTTACCAGTTATGCTTGGGTCCACCACTATGTTACGATATTTAGATTTTAAATAGATACATAGGATTTTACAAAATAAAAATTCATGTCACTAAACACCAAGGTTGTCTCATTATGGACCTTTCCACAAATTACCATTACTAGAAAGCCCCATGATTGTCTCATAGTGTTGGTTGTTAGGTGTAAATATATTTCATGGGCTTGGGTGTAATATAGCCTAGAAGGTGGTGATCTGCCACTGCCCAATCTTAAACATAATGATATCTTAATCAGTTTCACCCTTGTGACTCTTAGCTTTTCCAAATAGAATTTGATACCCTTTTCAATTTGTTGCAACCATTATAGTGTCAACAAGTTCCCTATTGTTGTGTAAGTGAAATCAATTAGTTGAGAACCAGTGGAGTCAAAGATTTTGGACAAAACATTGTCTTCTAGTGCTAATATGATTAAAGGAAGACTGTAATATGTCCTGAAAGGAATACCTTCAATTGTAGCCACCTTCTATTTCTCATCTTTTCTTTAAGAGACTAAATCATGTCCATACTAGGTTTGCCACCTATTTTCATTTCCAACCACAACACCTAGTATATCATTTAGTGATATATGCCCTGATTTCAAACATCTATGAGAATTGGAAGATCTTTCCCTCGAGTCCCTTGTCATTTTCTTGGTTAGTTTTAAAAAATATTTCCCCAACTTTGGCTTATAACAACTAAGACACTACCATTACTTCTATGAAAGATGGCAATGACAATAGCTACTCTTATATAGTCATAAAACAATTTGTAGTCACTAGTGATTTGATTGGCTTTTTAAAATCTTGTCATTACGTGAATGTTCATACAAAATCCTTTAATATTAAAGTAGCAATATTTAAGAAATGGTTATAAATTATTCAGATATATGTACAGTTGCTTGTGGGTTAATAAAAACTCAAATTTGTGTTTTGAAAGCACAACATTGTCTATGTTTCTGAGTAGCTAAGTTGGAATTTTTTGAAAATTGAATCCATTGTAGAGATTAGTTGTACCTACCCAATACATGTCGTTCCATATTCAATCCAAATTATTTTGTTTCTTCTAGTTTGTTGCATCACCAATAAATGTACATAGGGATTCTAGCATGAGTAAACAAGAGCTTCAGTGCGTAATTGATGGATTTGCTTTTGTCAGTTTCTAATTCATTTTTGGAGTATGATTGTGACAAAAAGAACATTGTACTAATAAGAAGCATGTCATTCTAAACACAAAAACTGTGACATTTTAGCTGAAATTTAGGTTGGCAAAAATGATATCCAACAATCTCTTTTTTTTTCCAAGAGAAAAAGCTTTATATTTGATATTTCACAATAGAAATCAAAATATACATGCTCTAGCCTGTTGGCTCTTTGACTTAAAACCAAAAATATTCAATCTTATCCTTTCAGGATATATTACAGTCTTCCTTCAACACAGCTAAAGGCCACCTTAGAAACAAAGATCTGATACAGAAATATTGCTTCCTGAGAGTGTCAGTTAGACATCTAGACTATAAGAAACAAAAGAGTATCATGTCAGAACAAAGACTTGACAGAATATGAAAAAATAAAAGATCCCATGAATTCTTGCTCAGTCAAGAATCAAGATGCCTTCCTGCAATAAAATGGCTTCCTTAGAAAGAAGATATGCTCTGGCATTGAATTCCCTGAAAATGCGAGAAAAACAAATTTCTTCAAAAATGTTTTTTACCTCCAAGGATTTCTCCATGATTGAAATCCAGGTTAGAAATTTGACATCAACCATTAGCCCAATCCATCAGAGTATTTCAGTCCCTTAAGACCTGCATCTTGCTGACACCTTTTTCAACTACAATTTTCATCAAAATCCATAGGGCATAAAATTCTTCTCTATTATTTGTTCCTTGGACAGCTCCATGTTTGAGAAGAAAATAATGCAAATTATTTAAAAGGAAAATTGCTCCAGCTCCACACATACCTAAGGTACCTTGAAAAGCACCGTCAAAGAAACCCCAGGGATATGGATAGTCAATTTCAGGCTCCTTTAAACATTGGGAGCTTTCTTCTTGGGAACCTTCCAACATTCCCCATAACAAGCTCTCATTTGATTAGACATCCATACTGAAGTTGTTTCCTTGCCTTGGAATATCATCTTATTTCTTGTAATTTGAACTCCCCACAACACATAACAAGGGAGTGCTCTATGAACAGAAACACATCTATCTAAAATCCAAGACTCAAATATATCCACTAGGGAATTTTTGTCCCAGCATGATTTGACATTGATGGCCTGCAAAAATTCCTTCCAAACTGCTTGTGTAAATGAACACGAAACAAAGATGTGATCCACAGATTCACTTGCACTCTTACAAAGAACACACCATCCAGGTCCTATCCAATTCTTCTTTTGGACATTATCCCATATTAGGATCTTGTTGGCTAAATTGGCTAAAGCTAGCCAAATAAAAATTCTAGTTTTGAGAGGGCATATACTAGGTTCCATACCAATTTCCACCACCAAACTCTCTTTATGTCTATATCTTCTTCCATCTTACCTTCATAGCCTAGATTTGCAGTGAGAATCCCTGTAGCTGCTAGCATTATTTCTTGACCACATTAAACATCATCCTGATCCTTGAGACTTATAACTCTATGATTTAACAACAAGATATACTGAGTCCATTATGAAGCCCTATCCCTTGTATATTTAAATCCTCGATTGATTTCCATAATTGTATCCCTCTTCCACGATCTTATTGAATTGAAGCATCTGCTAAGCTTATTATCCCCTTAGAATGAAACTCAGCAATCAGAGGATCAGATCAAATCAAATCAGATTCACTACACCCTATCCATACATCAACACCTATTCTTAATTTGTCCCCTCTTCCACTTTTCCGTGAAATCTGATTTCCCAAGGTTGGAAATGCTTTTACCAACCCTTTTTGTACATTTTAAGCAACCTTTAATGATTTTCTTTCCAATCTGATCCAGTTTTCCAGAGCCCTATCTTCTAGAAACTTAGCCTTCATCACTTTGCCCCAAAATGTCTCATTACAAAACATTCTTCAAAATATTTTCACTGCAAGTGCTTGACCAAAAGCATAAATGTTCCTTAAGCACCAACCTCCTGCCTCCTTTGGTTTTTTTGTCCCTATCCATTTCACAATGGGAATGCCCTCAACGTTCCTCTTTCCCATCCAAATAGACCTAAAACACTTTCTTCTCATCTTATCCAAAATACCTTTGGGGATGTGAGGTAAGGTCCAGGGAACCTTTAGTAATAAACACTCCCCTTTATTAGGGTTGTAAGGTGTACAGAAGAATAAAAAATCAACATTCCTCTATTCCCGTAACCAAGTTTCAATTTCCATTGCATTATCATTCATGAGGTTATCTGTTGTACTACACAAACCACTCACTTCAATCGTTGCAGGAGTTATTTTGTTTGACATTAAGGATTATTGTACATCATTTCACTATAGAGGGTTAGATAGTTTTGTGCCTAGCTTAAAGAAACACATTTGATCTTGGTTTGTCAAGCATACTAGCACTAGTTATATTACATGCTTAAGAAATGTAAACAATAATGCATTTATCACAAAATATCATTACACAAAGATGTCTTAGAAAATCTATCTTTGTTAATTGAAAAATTACAAACTAATACAATTTTTTACATACAATATCACCTTGCATTAATTATCTAAATAAAGTTGTATGACTCTTAATCCCACACACAAAAGAAATTAAAGTTCTCTAGGCTTGTATGTCATCTTACAACCTAGCGTTTTGAGGTCATTTGGTACACACAGGGACAATTTTACTTCAAAATCCATTTCTGACAAAATGGAGATGAATTTAACAAAAGAGAAAGAGGTTTTTGTCAATCGCATACCAAAGAACAAAATCCTCCTTTAGTTTATACACAGGTGTTATAATTTGGGAGAAATGCAACGAGATTTGAGGCCTATTTTTCAAGAATATTTAATTTCTTGTTTTAGTCATTATTTTGTGGCACGTATTTCAAGAATATGGGAACAAATTTCAAAAATCCGAGAGAAATTTTTCTTCAAAACAACCTTATTTACAAAAACCTCTCCCGGTTTTGTAACAGGTATTATAGTTAAAGAGATATCACTTCATCTTTGACTCCTATTTTTACAAAGATGCAGAAAAATGTATCCTATTGTCTTATTGGCATCCAA
>ML795820.1:13788-46992 GCA_009831015.1 Picea engelmannii
CCTCTCTAGCTACCTTACATACTCCTTTATTGTATAGATAGGTTCTCCAAGCCTTCTTGTATTCTTTCAACCTTGACAACTAATTTTCTTGCCTTCTGTTCCTCCTGTGTTGTTTCTTTGTTCTGTTTCTTCGACTTATCCTCTCATTCTTCTATTAGTCGATCTATTTTTCTAGCTATGAAATCCATTAGTTATTTCTTTTCCTTTTCTATGGCTTCTTCCTTTCCTTTCTTATGATCTGATCCTTCTCAATCCAAGTCTTACCTAGCAAAATTGGGAAAGGGGTGTTGTCCCCAATAAACTTAATGACTTCAAATTCCTCTTCAGTTGATGTTCCATGAAAAATAATAGGTACATTAGTAACTCTTCCACATAAGCTTATAATATTTCCCTTAAAAAATCCTATCCTTCCCAATGAAGGTACCACAGTAGGCTTTCCAAAACTTTCCCAAGTGTCTTTTATCATAATATTCACTTGTGTTTCCTCATCCAAGACACAGTCTATGTCAAAGTATTCTATTCTTGTATTTATGCGTTGTTTTACTTTCAGGATCTTTGGTAAACTGACATATTTGTGAACATCCATCATTTATGTCAATTGTAATAACATAGTCTGAGCTTTCTCTGATTCTTTCTCTAATATTTCCTTAGTCTCTGGACTTCCTTCATAGTTTCCTTGTCTCATGTTCATTTGTTCAATTTTAGCAATCATGTTTGGACAATCCTCAAATTCATGACCAACAATCTTACAACAAAGACAAATAGGACCCACACCAGGGCATTCCTTAGAAAGATGTCTCGGTCTTCTACAATTATAGAACAATGCCAATCCTATTTTTCTTCTAAACGTTCATCTTCTGTACTGTACACTAGGATCATAGTGTTGGACCTGCAATCTGCAAAAAATCTTTCTAGTTCCTGCATCCACTTATTAGTCCAAAAATTCTTTCTATGCATAGGAATAACATATCTTTATTCATTTCTATTAAATTTACTCAAATCAACTCTTTCTTGCAACTGTTCCCTAGCCTTCAGAATAGGATAGAATCTATTAAAAATACTTAAATGCATGCTTTCGAAACAAAACATTTCACTTATCTTACTCTTATCAAAAAACAAAGCTTTACCTCTTTTCGGATCTTACTTCTTTTCTTCAGATCGGATTTATTTCTCAGCACAGAGCTTTGTAAGTCAAGTAGAGTACTGTGCAGTTTAGTAGAAAAGCTACACACAGAGCTTCTCTTTTCTTTACTTCAATTCCCAACAATCACAGTTTCAGGTCTCAACAATGGAACCATTTGTTGGCATAGGGGCAGTCCCAGGGTTCAATGCTTCAACAACACACCATCAAAACCCTAACTACCAGCCCTTTCAGCAACACCTGTGAGGCAGGAAAAGTCTCATGCGAGGTAGAAGCAAGGGGGTTACAGGACGCAGGTGTCTGTAACAGAGATGGGACACAGATCTGTGATAATAACACTTCACAGAGTATTCTATTGGAACTTGGAAAGAGAGATGCATTAGTTTATTAGCTTCATTAACATTTCATAACAAACCCAAATACACATAAGTGCAACAAAAATAATCACTTCAACCATTGAGCACATAGCACTGAGTTAGATCTATTATTCCTTTATCTTTAACAAAAGTAAAGCACTAAGCATCGATAGATCTAATTATCATACGTAATAATCAAAGCACTGAGCATATTCACAACATAAACAACAGAGCACAAAGCAAGCCAAAGACACAAGATATACATGGTTCACCCCAGTGTGGGGCTACATCCACCAACTACTTTGTATTCTTTATTATTCGTCCAGATCTTACATTCAGTGACTCCTGTGCACTAATCCACAGAGTCTATCTTTGCATAGGACAAGAGATATGCACACTGCGCACCAAATGATCCTTCCAAACTAGGTCAAGGCACCAAGCCAACTTCTCTATCACGCACATAGCCTTAACACATACACATTCTATTGCACAAAGAAACTCAAAACTACTTGCACTTAGCCACTTGACACTTCTCTTCTACAATACATTCTATCTTATTTATACTTTTACAATCCCTTACAATAAGGCCTAATCATGGGTGAAAACCCCATGGGCCGACATCCCATAAACCATTACAAAATACCTAAAGAACCCCTTGCTAGGTCCACATAGCCCACAAAATTAGTGATATCTGGGATCTCAACTCCTCTAGGGCACTCCTTCCTTGACCAATGTGTCAAAGTACAAAAGGTGGTCCAAACTTGACCAAGGTTTCATCAAAACTTGGTGGAGGGCCAAAAATACATTATGTTATCACATGAAGTTATCAAGGGTCCTATGTGCTTGTTTTTAATACCTAAGTCTGTACCCTTGCCTCATCTCTCTCTCTCTCTTCTAAACCACCAAGTCCTAGAATCTTTCCCTCTTACTGATAAAGTCGTTTTCCTCCTTTGTTGACGACCTAGTTTCCCTTGGTGTCTTTCCTGACAAAGTCCCGACCTGAAGATTTTATTTTTTCTTGAAGAAGGAAGAGAAATCATCATCATTTTGTCTCGAATTACTGTTCATTTTGTTTCTTGAGCCCACAACAAGTCATCCAAGTTCTTATTTACACAAGAAGTAGCCATCAGCACAAAGTGCAACACTTAAAGAGGTTTATTGCAGGCTTGAAGCAAGCAAACAGACAGGTTATGTTTTCAATGACGAAGATCCCAAAGAAGTTCAGATCAACAACTCTTGGTCTTTCAGAATCTCAAAGTTGTGCGAGGATTAGTGACCAAGTAGAAGCCCTAGAGTGGATTTTTCCCAAAGTTATATATCAAGTGCCACACATCCTTCCAGATCAAACGATCATGATTTACTTCGAGAATTCAGACTTCAAGATTTTTGTCTTCTCCCCTCTCACTTTCATATGGAGTGTTTTCTACCAAATTTCACTGATTACTATCACATGTCCTTCTCCAGCAGATGGCAACGATTTACTTCAGAGTTTGGGTTTCATGTATTTTGGCACTTCTCCTCTTGATTTTCTCCGAAATGTTTTTCCCATAATGAAAATATCTCTATTGTGTGTCTAGGACATCAATGGATATGTTTTTATATTTGTATCTCTTTGGCACTCCAAAAACTCTTGTTCAATGGATCCTCCGTCCCCTCGCTCCTAAGTACACAGATCTCTTCCGCATATCCGTCTCCAACGAATGATCATGATTTGCTTCACCATTTTGGGTTTTGGGAGTTTTGGCTCCTCTCTTTTTGGTTTCCTCTAGAAAACATTCCCATGGAGTGCATGGATCTCTACCATGTTTCCTCCTAGATCCAATGGCTCATATCTAATCTGGACTGCAGAGATTTTTCGTTCTCGCTCCCTCCTTTTTTGAAAATTCCCAAAGTGTTTCTGATGCAGGTTTTAGTTCTTTTGCCACCTGTCCATCTCATGTTGACACGTGGTAGTAAATCTAGGAACCTTTGTGCATATCATCCACTTGTTTCCAAGTGATGTGTGTCACCCTTCTTTCCGTGACACATCAGCATAGTGACATCAGGTCACCATGTCAACTTTGAGAGGTCGCTCTCTAGGAAATATTCTTGGCCAACATCAAAGTTCCCTAGCACAAAAATTGGCACCTCCCCCAAGAAAAATTAAAGAGTTTCTAAAGTTGGCAGGTGATTAAACTTTAGCAGGGGTGCTAAATTATAAGAGGCTCCCATATAGTAGTCGAATACTAAATCAAAGGCCACACTTCATTGCGGGGAGGCTACTTTCTTAAGCGTTAAAATCCCTGAGCGGTCCTGCAATCAAAACTGTGGTATAGAGAAAGTGCTACATGGTAGAAAGTGGTGAATTGCAGGCGAAAAACAAGTGTGGATCTGAACCTCCCTTGATGACCCCACAATCACGTGCTTATATAGCATCAAATCCGAGAGAAGTGCATGGAATCCCCCCAAGCATTAAGTCTCATCTCCATCCTGATGAGAGATCAGTTAATAAAAGAGGGACTGGTGGTTGAAACCTCAACTCACTCCATAAATAGAAGGCATGAAGGGCCTAGCCATGGAGATAGAACTGCCAGACCAAGGTACCCCTATGGACAGGTTTTCCTACAATCCCATGTTGATCTGAGGTCGCGTCTTATAGAAGGATATGCACACAGTATGACAGAATGATGCCACACATAAAGACTTGAATGGGATGGTCATATCACACTCCTAGTAGTTGTGGACTGATCTGAGTATAAATAGATCAGTTCAAGATTTTGTTAGGGTCGTCGAATGGTTGAGAAGAGATCCTTATTTTGTAATATTTGTATACTAGAGTTTCTCTCTGGTTATGTATGAAACTTGAGACTTTCACATTAATAGAAGTCAACTTATTTCATCTTCTTGTTTAAATTGTGTTGAAACACTCGTGCAAGGAGGATCCATACGAGGGTTGTAGTTGTATTGTAATGTAGGTTTGATTATAATGTTGTTGTGACCTGTTCCAGTACTTTCCTTTCATTTTCTTATTTCCCCTTATGTTGAAATGCTCATGCATGGAGGTTTCATTATTATGATACTATGATATATTTCAGTGTTTGAATCTTAAGTTCAAGAGTCTTTGTGTGCCTAATTTTTTCTTCACCAAGTTGCTTGAAGGTCAGATTCTCATGGCAGACTTATCTACCTTTCTCACTAAGTCTTCCTTTTTCTCACCTTTAACCTTAAACCATGGACTGAAGTTAATGAGGACCTCATTTCCTTATGCATTGCCTGTCCAGTTTTTGTGTTAAAACATTCTTTTATTGAGCTTTGTCCATTTGACGTCCATTCATAAAACCTAGCTCCAAAAACATTTTGATGGGTACTGGGATTATCCTCCTACATTTTGAGGGTGAATCTCAGTGATAATATTATTGGCGTCATTTCCGGGGAACAAATTGAAGACATTTCCCTGGGATTGAATGACAAATAAATTATGATTCTGAAGGTGCATCAAAAATCAATACCTTGAAGATTGCAACTTGCACCTGGCAACTCCATTGTTTCCGTTGTGGCTCCCAAAGGTAGACACATGAGGTATACTCGAAAACTACCTCTAGAAACACCTGAAGTAGACCTAGAAAATATTATCAAGGAAGGAAATACCTCTCAAGAAGGGATTTCAACTACTGTACCAGGTGACTCTGGTAATTTACATGATTATTCTTTTAAAACTCTAGTAGCTACATCTAATTATCCTTTAATACCATCTCTTGGAGTTTCCAAAAGTTTATATTTTGAAATATTTCCTATTGAAATTCCCCCTTCTAGTATTCATTTGGAAGGAGAAAGTTTTGAAACCCCTGTTTCCCCTAATATTGTAAAGTGGTTTAGACCCGGGAGATTAGAATATTTTCCCACTTTAGGTTTTCCTACTCCTCCTCCTATCAAAGTTCATGTAACTAAAGAGTGGGAAACTTATTTTCCCTTTAACCCCATATCATTATCCTCCAACACCCAGTAATTTCCCTTTTCCCTTAGAATCACAACTCCAGTCCTACCTATCCAAACTCCATCTCCCCCTTGTTCTCCTATAGTTCACATCCCAATGGCAGGTGCTATTATTCCTAGAAATAGGATGGATGTCATAGTGGCTGCTAGATATGACCCTCTTGTTTTACCTCAGCCTATGAATTCTCTCTCAGTTGGATACTACCTAAAGTACATGCCCAAGTTCACAGGGGAGGAATAAATAATTGTAGAAGAACACCTTTCATATTTTTATAGTTATGCAAATAAACTTAACATTGAAAATGAAGATGTGTAGATGAGATTTTTTGTATAGAGCCTTGATGGTGAGGGTAGGAAATGGTTTAGGGGTTTTAATCTCAGATATATTGTTGGGATTGAGGCCCTGGATGATTCATTCTTGAGGCATTTAGGGGATAAAAAATATTTTCTTTATTATATCATAGAGTTTGGGTCACTTAAGAGAGGAGTGGGGGGATCTGTTTCAGACTTCTCAAAAATATTTAATAAAATGTACAATAATATTCCCACTGAAATAAAGCCTATAAAAACCTCTGCCAAGATTGCTTATGTTAGTGCTTTTGACCCTGAGTTTTGCCTCTTGTTGAGAGAAAGAAGAGCTACCTCTTGATTTCATATGAAAGATGCAGCCCTTGAAGTAGAGTCTAATGCATTGGCAGCTGACAAACTTAGGAGTAAATTTGATAGAGACAGAAGAAAAGGTAGGGATGAAGCTTCAACATCTGATTCCTCTATTTCCTACCCTCAAGTGGATGAGTTGATAAAACTGGTAAAATCAATTTCTGTAGAAATGGATAAATTGAAATTTGAAGGAAAGAAGAGATATAGGAACCCCCAGAATGTTGATAATAGGGGTAATTTCAGAAGACCAAATAATTCCCCTCAGATCATCCAAAGAGATCAAAGAAATAGGGATAGGTATGATAAAAAAAAAAACCAGCCCCTCTCCAAAATAACCTTGTTACTAATGAATAAGGAGAGGAAGAAGATGTTGATACTAAAATCCACTGTCTTGGTGACACCTCCTCATCTCCTCATTTAACCCAATCTTCATATGAAGAGTCCCTCATGGATAGCCAACTAAATGAGCTGAGCAAAGGGGAAAGGACCAGTGGAAATCCAAATAGATACAACCTAAGGTCCAAGAAGAAAGATGGAGAGCCTGACATTCCTGATTAACCTACTAGAATAGAGAATCCTATTAAGAGTGTGGAATCTAGCAACAAATAAAAAGAGGCACAAAATCCCTAGCCAGTGGTTAATATCCCTACCCTAGAAGTTAAGGAGATTATGAAGCCTACCTCCTCTTTTAGATTTGAGAATGAGATTCAAAAGATTAAAATCATTGTACCCTTTTTAGAGCTAGTTAAGAATGAGGATTTCAAAAGGTAACTTCCCAAAATGTTGCAAGTTGAACCTTCATCTCATCCCATAGACTTAGTCAACCTCCAAGATGAAAAACCAGTTGTCATACTAGGGCCTTTGGTAGAGGATAGGGATGAATCCTCCCCTCCTTTCTATACCTCATTAAACATCCATGATAAAGTGTTTCACAACTGCTTGATGGATTTGGGGGCATCGCACAATATCATCCCTAAGACTATCATGGATGATCTTGGGTTGGAGGTTACAAAAACCTACCATGACCTGTACTCATTTGATTCCAAGAAGGTGAAGTTCCTCGAGGTTATTAAATACCTGGAAATTTCCTTTTTCCAATTTGTAATGAAAAGTTTGGTCATGGATATTTTGGTGGTTGATGTTCCCCCTAAGTTTGTGATGCTCTTGTCTAGATATTGGATCAAAATACTAGGGGGGAATTTTCAGATGGATCTTTCATATGCCACCATTCCTGTGTTTGGGGGAGAGCATAAAAGGATTTATAGGGAAGCCCAACTTGCTTACATTATCATTGATGAAGAAAATCCTACCAACCACCCCATTTTTGCAATTGATACTGATTTAGGAACCAATATGCTACAACTCACTGATGATCCTCAAACACATATTGAAATAAAAAAACAACCTATTGCCTCCTGTGAAAATCCTCCTCCCAATACCTTTGTTTGGAAGTTTTTTTTTTATGGAGCCTCTTCTAGGGAGAGTGTTGGTGTTGGGGTAGTCTTCATTTCCCCTGCCCATGAGACCATATCTCTATCTTACAAGATTGGATTTTAAGAAAAAAAAATGTGGCAAAATACGAGGCTCTTGTTTTGGGTTTAAGAGCTTCCCAAGAAATGAAAATTGAAGAGCGAGCATCGTTTGGAGATGTTGAGTTGATTGTTCATCAAATCAGAAATCGGTATCAGGCTAAGCACCCCAGGTTAAGGGCTTATAGAAATGAATTCTGGGATCTTGTTTATAGTTTCTTCTTGGCTTTTAATATCTCATTTGTTCCAATAAAGGAGAACACCATGGCATTTTCCTTGGTTGTCTCAAAAAGTAATTTTAGGGTTCCTTTTCCCCCCAAACTCAAGTATGATGTGGAAGTAAAGTATGGGCCCTTTATACCTAACAATGTCAAACATTGGAAGGTTTTTGAGGATGATATTGAGACAAAAATATTTCTTGAGACTGTGGATGAACTCTCTTCTATACATATTGATCAATATCAAGATACTGAAGAAAGCCCTCATGCTGATGTTTTTCTCAATTAAATTGTTGACCATAATATTGTTCAGTTGCCTAGTAACCATATTCCAAAGGGACTAGTTCCTTTGGAGAGATTGTTTGACATAAATGATGTCGTTGTAAACGTTAAAGGTTTGACTGAAAATGATGATGTGACTGCATGCAATTTGGGAATAGAGGAAGACCCAAAGTATGTTAGATTTTCTAGTATCTTATCAAAGGAACAAAGGGATGAGTGTGTCAAGATTTTGAAGGAGTTTGTTGATGTGTTTTCTTGGAAATATGAATATTTAAGGACATATGACACAAAAATCATGGAACACAAAATCCCTTTGAAAGAAGAGGCCAAAACTTTCAGGAAGAAACTCAGACAAATAAATCCTATGTTGTTTCCTATTATGGAAAAAAAAGTGAAAAAGTTGTTGGATACCGAGATCATCATTCCTTTGATATGCTTAGAATGGGTGGCTAACTTGGTGCCTATGAGGAAGAAAAATGGGGAAATTCGATTATGTGTTGATTTCAAAAATTTGAACAGAAGCTCCAAAAGGGATAACTATCCCTTTCCAAAGATGGAGCATATTTTGCAGAGAGTGATCATTTCATCTAGGATGTCCATGATTGATGGATTTTCTAGCTACAATCAAATATTTGTCCTGCCTAAAGATAGAGAAAAGACATCCTTCACTACTCCTTGGGGCACATTCATGTATGCTAAAATTCCCTTTGGATTGATGAATGCAAGAGAAACCTTCCAGCGAGCCATGGACATTGCCTTCATTGGGGAGAAAGAAAAATTTGTAGTTATCTATATGGATGACATTACATTGTTCTCAAAATATGATAAAGAGAATTTTCATCATCTGAAGAAGGTCTTATTGAAATGCAAAAGGTTTTGTCTCTCTCTCAATCCTAATAAATATTTGTTTTCTATGGAAGAGGGTAAATTATTGGGGCATATTGTGTCAGCAGAAGGAGTAAGAATTGATCCAAGCAGAGTAGAGGCCATCCAGGCCTTATCTTTTCCCAGATATAAGAAAGAGGTTCAATCTTTCTTGGATAAAATCAATTTTCTGAGAAGATTCATTTCTAAATTTGTTGAGTTGGTTAAGCACATTACAACCATGCTTAAAAAAGGAAACAAGGTGAAATGCATTTCTGAAGCTCAAGGTTATTTTGACCAAATAAAAAAGGATTTGACTGAAGCACCTGTGATCATCATCCTTGACTATTCTATGGAATTTATGATATGTTCCTTTGCCTCTTTTGACAAATTGGTTGTTGGTTTTCTACAGAAAAATACAGAGGGGTTAGAGCCACCAATTTCGTTTTTCAGCAGAGCATTGAGGGATGCAGAAATAAGATATGATATCATGGAAAAGAAGGCTTATGCTTTGGTCAAATACCTCAAGGATTTCATAGTATATGTTTTGCATTCAAATATTATTGCATATGTCCCTTCAGCCTCAGTGAAAGAGATATTGATCCAACCTAACATAGATGGGAAGACAAGCAAATTGATTTCTAAGATTCTGTAATTTGACCTTGAAATAAAGCCAACTAAATTGGTGAAAGGCCAAGGTTTGGCCAGATTGTTGGTTGAATAAAAATGAGAGGCTTTGGGGGTTAATTTCATGAACATAAACTCAAAAAATCAACAAGATGAGATTTTTGATAAAGGCTCTCATGTCAGCCTCAGCCTAACATGATGCCCCTGGTATAAAGACATCATATATTTTCTGCAGAGGTTGAGGGCTCCTGATCGTCTGGACAAGAATAAGGTAAGAGCTTTGAAACTCAAATAAATCAAATATTGTCTCATTGATCAGGTTTTGTACTAGAAGGATCCCCTTGGAGTCATTTTGAGATGTCTGGACCCACAAGAGGCCCAAAATGCTATAACGTATTTTCATGGCAGCTTATGTTGGGGCCATCATTTTTGGAGGACCACAACTTATAATATCCTCAGATATGGGTATTTCTAGCCTATATTTTTTTCTGATGTTTGTGCAAATATTAGAGCTTGTTTCAAATGCCAAACGTTTTCTGGAAAGAAGAAACTCAAATCTTTTCCTTTGAAAACTATGGTGGTTTCTAGACCTTTTCAGCAATGGTGTCTTGACTTCATTGGAGAAATACATCTATCCTCAAGTGGTCAGTAGAGGTGGATTTTGACTGTCACTGATTATTTCACCAAATGTATAGAATTCATCCCTAAAAGGAATGCCTCCCACAAGGTAATCATTAGCTTCCTTGAAGATATCATGTCTAGTTTTGGCTGTCCAAGCAAGATTGTTATTGACAATGCTGCCTCCTTCAACGTTGAACCATTAATCAATTTATGTAAGCAGTATGGGATTACATTAATCCATTATACTCCATACTACCCCCAAGGAAATGGTTTAGCAGATTCCTCTAAGAAGAGCCTCATAAATATCATCAAGAAATTGTCAGAAGACAACAAGAAATCATGGGACTCAAAGATGAAATTTTCCTTATGGGTTGATAGAGTTACAAAAAAGAGGTCACTTGGTGTTTCCCCTTTTCATCTTGTGTATGGAGTTGAGGCTATCTTTCCTACTCAGATTTCCTTTCCTATGGAAAATTTCCTCCAGGACTACCAAGGAGAACCTTATGATATGGTAAGGAGGATACAATAGTTGGTAGAAGTACAATAGACCAAGGAGAAACTGCATGATAAAGCATAGGATCATCAACAGAAAATAAAACGATCCTTTGAAAAGAGGGAAATAAAGGAATATTTTCAGCTGGGGGATCTGGTGCTCAAGTGGGATGCCCCCAAGAAAGAAAAAGGCAAACATGGTAAATTCGAAGACTTATGGATTGGTCCCTTTAAGATTTTTGAGTTATTTTCAAATAACACTTATAAATTGTAGAACTTGGAGGATTATGAATTTTTTGGTGGCCCTGTCAATGGAAACTTTCTAAAAATGTATTTTCTTTAAGCCGTGATCGATGTTCCACCATTGTAATTACCACTTCCTTTTTATTTATATTTTTAATAGAAAACTCCATGAATCAAACACTAAGGCACTAAATCTGCATGTTCTTGGCAGCTCACAAGGAGCATGCCATCCCCTGTGGACACAAAATGTTATCACAGGAAGTTTTCAAGGGTCATATGTGTTTGTTGTTAATACCTAAGTCTGTACCCTTGTCTCATCTCTCTCTCTCTCTCTCTCTCTCTCTCGCTCTCTCTCTCTCTCTCTCTCTCTCTCTCTCTCTCTCTCTCATGCACCACCAAGTCCTAGAATCTTTCCCTCTGACTGATAAAATCATTTTCCCCCTTTGTTGACGACCTGGTTTCCCTTGGTGTCTTGCCTGACCAAGTCCTGGTCTGAATCTTTTCTATTTTTATTGAAGAAGGACGAGAACTCATCATCATTTTGTCTCAAATTATTGGTCATTTTTTTCCCTGATCCCACAACAAGTCATCCAAGTCCTTGTTTAAATAGGAAGCAACCATGATCATAAAGCGCAACACTCAAAGTAGTATATCGCGGGCTCAAAGCAAGAAAAAATACAGGTTTAGTTTTCAACAATGGAAATCCTGGGAGGAGTTCATATAGACAACTCTCGGTCTTTCCAAATTTCAAAGTTGTGTGAGGTTTAGTGACCAAACAAAAGCCCAAGAGTGGATTTTTCCCGAAATTACAGATCAAGCGCCACACATCCTTCCAAATCAGACGATCGTGATTTAATTCAGGAATTTGGGCTTCGAGAGTTTTGGCTTCTCCCCTCTCTCTTTCATATGGAGTGTTTTCTCCTAAATTCCACCGATAATTGTCACATGTTCTTCTCTAGGATATGGGCACAATTTAATTCAGTGTTCGAGTTTCGGGTATTTTGGCACTTATTCTCTTGATTTTCTTTGAAATTATTTTCCCAGAATGCATAGATCTCTGTCGTGCATTTAGTCCATCAACAACCAAGGTTTCGGCTTCATATATATTTGGTGCTCCAGACAAATCTGGGTCAATGGCTCCTCCGTAACCTCTCTCTCGAGTACACGGATATCTACCATGTGTCCGTCTCCAATGGACAGCCATGATTTGCTTTTCCATTTCGAGTTTCAAGAGTTTTGGCTCCTCTCTTTTTGGTTTCCTCTGGAACACATTCTCACAGAGTGCATGGATATCTTTCATGTCTCCTCTCAGATCCAGCGGCTCAGATCTTCTCTAGACTCTAGAGATTTAGTGTTCTCACCCCCTACTTGTTTGTAAATTCTTGAAGTGTTTCTGCTGTGGATTTCAGGTCTTTTTCCACCTATCCATCTGGCACTGACATGTGGCACTAAGTCCAGGAACCTTTGGGCATATCATCCTCTTGTTTCCAAGTAACAAGTTTCACCCTCCTTTCCACGACACATCATCACATTGACGTCAAGTCACCACGTTGTCTTCAGAAGGCCGTTCTCCAGGAAATATTCTTGTTCAGTATCAAAGCTCCCCAACACCAAAATTGGTGTCTCCCCCAAGCATAATTAAAGAGTTTCTAAAGTTGGAGGGTGGTTAAACTTTAGCAAGGGTGCTAAATTAGTAGAGGTGCCCAGATCATGGACTGTGACTAGATCAATGGCCACACTTCATTGTGGGGACACTACTTTCTCAAGCATTAAAATCCTTGAGTTGTCCCACAATCGAAGCAGTGGTATAGAGAAATTTCTACATCACGAAAAGTGGTGAATTGCGAGTGCAAAATTGGTGTGGATCCAAACCTCCCTTGATGTCCTCGCAATCACGTGCTTATATAGCATCAAATATGAGAGTAGAGTGTGACATCCCCTTAGGCATTAAGCCTCATCCCGATCCTTATGAGAGATCAATTAATAAAAGAGGGGTTGGTGTTTGAAACCTTGACTCACTCCATAAATATAAGGCATGAAGGACCTGGTCACAGAGACAATTGTCAGCCTGAGGTAACCCTATGGATGGTTTTTCCTGCAGGCCCACACTAATCATAGCTTTTATCTGACAGAAGGATACATGCACAGTCTAACAGAAGGATGCATAGACATAAATCCTTGAATGGGATGGCCAGATTACACTCCTAGTAGTTGTGGACTGATCTGAGTATAAATAGATCAGTTCAATATTTTGTTAGGGTCGTCAAATGGTTGAGCAGAGCTCCCTATTTTGTAATATTTTGATACCATAACTACTCTCTGGTTATGTATGAAACTTGAGACTTTTTCATTAATAGAATTCAACTTCTTTCATCTTCTTGTTTAAATTGTTTTGAAACACTCGTGCATGGAGGATCCAAATGAGGGTTGTAGTTATATTATAATCTAGGTTTTATTATAATGTTTTTGTGACTTGTTCTGGTACTTTCCTTTTGTTGTCTTATTTCACCTTATGTTGAAATTCTCATGCATGGAAGATCTAGACGATTTTTCGTAGTAGCATGGTAATGGATGTTTCATTATTATGCTACTATGATGTATTTCAGTGTCTAAAACTTAAGTTCAAGAGTGCTCTTGTGCCTGAGTTTTTCTTCACCAAGTTTCTTGAAGGTCAGATGCTCATGGTAGAATTATCCACCTTTCTCACTAAGTCTTCCTTATTCTCACCTCTAACCTTAAACCATTGACTAAATTTAATGGGGACCTCATTTCCTTATGCATTTCTTGTCTAGTTTCTGTGTTAAAACATTCTTTTATTGAGATCTGTCCATTTGACCTCCATTCATAAAACCTACCTCCACAAACATTTTGATGGGTATTGGGCTTATCCTTCGGTAGTCTGAGGGGGATTCTCATTGATAACACATTATGAGGCTAACAATATTGTGCATTTGGAAACAACATTTAGAGGTTGTGCATTGGTCTGGTATATGAAACTGTAGAGTACTACATCTATAGGACAAACGAGGACTTTAGAAGAAATTAGACAAGCATTTTTGAAACAGTTCAAGAAGCCAAAATATGAGTCGCAATACATTACAGAGTTGAAGGAAATAAAATAGGTCCATATTGAATACATTTGGGGCTTTGATCAAATATTTAATGATTTGATAGGCATATTAACATTTTGTATTCCTAATCAACAACACAAAGAATGGTTTATTGTAATATTATTTCCACACATTCATTTCATGTTGATGCAACAAAAGATTGCATCACAATCTGAAGCTTTGGATATTGTAATGAATCTATAAGTGTATTATGTAGGAGATGGTAGGTGGATGGCATAAGTCTAGACAAAGTTAGCATCCTTGACCATCAAATTGGTAGATCTCACAAAAGGGAAGGATAAGTGGGAACAATTCTGGTGTACCAACTAAAGGACTGAGGGCCACCATAAGGATGAATTCCCAACCTTTGTGTAGCATTTGGAAACTGGATCACCGAACCCATTACCAGGAGAAGGGAACTATGAAATATGTAATAAATGGGGACATCATCCACATGATTTTCCATTACTGCAAAAATACAGAGTATGCCAAGGAATTTATTTTGAAACTTTTGCAAGTCAGTAGGGAACGAAGAGAAGGATTGGCGCGCATTCGATCTGATGAGAAAGAGCACTTGATATATGTATATAATTTAGGAGGAAAATCTCACGACATAGGGAATTTGTCCACAGTGTAATAATCAGAGAATATTTAATCCATGAGGCTGAGGAATATTTGGTAGAGGTCGAGAAAGAGAGAATCTTGGTAGAGGAGGTAGAGGCCCAATTATATACTACAATTGTAATCAATCGAAGAACTTAGCTCATGAATGCATGAATCCTTGTACAACCTACACATATCATAGAGAATTGGATCATGTGATAGAATATTTTCCTCAACTACTTGTAAAGTGGAAGGAAAGAGAGAATTAGAACCAGAACCCAAATCAGAACATACAAAAGATACCAGTCGATAAATGCAATGAAGGACCTAGAATATCAACTATCACGCACAAGGGAGATAGAATAGGGGTTGATGTGATGAATGGAGGGAGGAAGGTTGAGAAATGGGTGAGGAAATCAGTAGTACCTATGCAAACATTTGACCCTAAACTAGAAAAGGAGATGTATCAAAGGACAAGAAAAGAGATAATAGGACCAGATTGGATAGCATAAACATCCTTTACAAGCCTTGTGGATGACATCCCTTTGATCTATGATCATACTACCCGAGAAAGGCCCCTTGAAAAGGAAATTCCTTTGAAAGAATTTTTTATAAGTTGTTTAGCATAGATGAAGGATGAAGCTACATTGAATACATTGTTCAGGATGATTGATCATTGCATGCAAGAAAGGGAACTTCCTACCACACAAAGGGTAGTGAAATAAGTACTACATAAAAAGAGGACAAGTGGTGAGTTCAGATTAAGTGCACAAATTGGGGATTATGACATGGACCAAGTTATTTTAGACTTGGGTTCTGATGTAATTTTTTTTTTTGAGGCAAACATGGGAAATGATGGGGAATACAAATTTGATTTGGTCTCCTGTCTAGCTAACATTGGTGAACGAGAACAAAATAGTAACAATTGGTCGACTTTTAGGGGTACCTGTGAACATGGATGGGGTGTGCAGTATATCAAACTTTGAAGTCACCAAAATCATGGATGATAGTTAGCCAAATCTACAAATAATGGGGTTAGAATGGAACTTTGAAAATTAGGAAAGTATTAATCTAAAGAGGAGGGAAATTATATTTTAGGTAGGAGACTTAAAAGATATCACTCCATTGGATCTGACAAGAGGAACGAGGTACATAGATCCAACGAGAGGGAACAAAATTGAAAACTTGTATAATATGACTGGACGAATGGATGATTATGTTAACCCCATTGTAGATGGTGTACTGAGTTAGAGAAAAATTATCTCATGTGCTTCAGACTCAGAGGAAAGGCTGGAGCATTGTTATAAGAGGATGCACAAAGTATCTACAAGACGATGTGCCCACATTACTCAATCATTGTGCTGGATTGGAACGAAGTTATGTGAACTACCCAAGTATGATGGTTTGACTAATATAAGTTATTTTGTAAGGGAGTTTGAGTTTCAAATACTTGAATAGAAAATATTGTTTCCATTAGATGTTATCTTGAAGGCCACTCCAACCATATGGTGGGATGCACACAAAGAAAGAATAAAATACTAGTCACAATGTAAAAGATTCATGTATGTTAGATTCGATACCAAGGTGGAGTATATTGTGCAAAAGTATATAGGGGTATTTGATCCAAGAGATGATGTTGATAAGTGTAGAAATATATAGATACCGATACCAAAGAAGGAATGGATGCCTAGGTTCTTACATGCATTGGATACGATCCACAAGAACTAGTACTTAGGACTAGAAATGTGCAGAGAAACAGTGAATTGAGACCAACTGATTCAAAGGTTTAAGGTAACATTTATATTTGAACATGAATCTCCATTACTAGATGCATCTTTGTAGGCCATTAGAACCAAGATAGCTTTATAAAAAGGGCCAATTGGGGTAGTACCTATGTGTAGTGCACACAAAGATTATATGATTTTTCATGAATTACTGGAATGTTATAATGTTGCTAAAGAAGAACAAGACAAGGAAGATCCAAGAAATATACAAGTACTTGAAATTAAGGGGGAACATGTAGTAGAAGGACTAGAGCTTGAATTCTTTGTGTATGCACAACCACTAAAGGCATACAAGGTAAATATTGGGACAGAATAAAAGCCAAAGTTTGCACAGATAGAAGACTACTGGAATGATGAAAATGTGGAGAAGATTGCATACTTATTGCGTGAGTATCATGATCTATTCCCAACCATGTTTTCATAAATGAAAGGGATAGTTTATGAGCTAGGAGAAATGAATATCCCTTTGAAACTAGATGCTAATCCAGTAAGACAGAGACCCTGTAGATTGAATTTGAAATATAAATATGAGGTAAAGGTGGAGATAGACTGAATGTTAAAAGTCAAAATCATTGAACTAGTCATGGAATCAGAATGGATAAGTCCAATGGTAGTGCAAGATAAGAAAATAGGGGGAATTAAAATGTGTGTAGACCTAAGGAAGCTAAATAATGCATGTCTTCATGATACATTTCCAATATCATTTACATATGAAGTGTTAGAGAATGTAGGAGAGCATGAGGCCTATTCTTTCATAGATGGATTTTTTAGGATATCACTAGATTAAGATTACGCAGGAAGACATACATAATACTACCTTTGCAATATAGTGGGGAAGCTATTAATACATAGTAATGCCTTTTGGGATGAAGAATGCATTTGCATGTTTTTCAAGAGTAGTTGTCACATCTTTTAAGGAATTTATTCATAAGTTCCTTGAAGTTTCCTTAGATGATTGTACTATGTTTAGCCTATTGAAAGATCACATAGACATACTCAAGTTAATGTTGAATAAGTGTAGACAATGTCATATTTTTTTAACTTGAATAAATGTTTTTTTTGTGTTCCTTTTGGAATTTTTTTGGGCCATTTGGTATGTAAGAAAGGATTACTAGTGGATCCTACCAAGATTGCAGTGATTTTGGACTTACAACCACCTACAATAGTAAGACAATTAAGAGAAACCCTGGGCCATACATGATACTAAAACAATTTCATTAATGGATATGTGTATATTATAGCACCTATGGAGAAGTTGTTGAAGAATAATCTAAGCTCCAATGGAATGAGGGTTGTCAAAAAGGTTTGGATACATTGAAGAAGAAATTAGTGATCGTGCCAATTTTGATATTTCCAAATTGGGGAAAGGACTTTCATGTTCATGTGGACACATCATCCATATATTTAGGCACAATATTACCTCATTTGGGAGAAGGAGACATAGACCATCCAATTTAATTTTCAAGACAGAAATTTTCAACAACATAAAAGAATTACACTACCACGGAACTAGAAGTATTAGAAATGGTATATGTGTTGTAGAAGTTTAGACATTATTTGTTGGGTTCTCATTTTAAGATCTATGCATACCATTATGCACTGAGATACTTAGTGAACAAGACAATGTTGGGGGGGAGAATATGCAGATGGTTTTTTTTATTCTAGGAATATGATTTTGAGGTTATTGTGAAACTGGGGAAGTTGAATGCATGACCAGATCACTTATCGCACATACTATCAAGAGAAGATCCAGGGAATCTAGATGACAACTTTCCAAATGTGCAGTTATTTGCAGTTAAAATGGTGGATGACTACTTCACAAACATTATGCAGTTTTTAAGTACAGGAATGGCCCCATTAGACATGACAGTTGCACAGAAGAAACAATTAGTTGTTAAATCGGTGAACTATCAACTAATTGTAGGGAACTTATACAAGTTAGGTGTAGATGGGATATTAAGACGATGTGTGATAGAGCATGAAAGGCCAATGATACTCTCAGAATCACACAAAGGAATTGCAGGAGGACACTACACAGGTAAAGTGATTGTGCAGAAGATTTGGTGCATAGGGCTCTAGTGGCCCACACTTCACAAGGATGCTAAAGAATATTGGTATACATGTGATCCTTTTCAAAGGGTGGGAAACCCATCTAGAAGGGATGATATGCCATTACACACTTAGGTTATGCTACAAGCATTTGATAAATGGGAAATAGACTTTGTTGAACCAATCTACTCACCAACGAGAAGATTAGGATCTAGTTAAATAATCATTGCAACAGAGTATTTGACTAGATGGGAAGAAGAAACACCAGTCATAGACTACACAACGGAGAATACTACACATTTTATATTTGATAATGTAGTTACACAATTTGGATGCTCATCCAGTCTACTGAGTGATCAGGGGAAAAACTTATTGAATAAGACGATTTCAGCATTGATCGAGGAATTTCAAATTAATCATCAGAGGAGTATGATGTATCACCCTAAGGCAAATGGGACTGTAGAATATTTTAATAAAATTCTCGAGAACACTCTAAAAAATATCTCCAATGTAGGAAGGAATGATTGGGACTTGAGAATCCCTGCAGTATTATGGGGATATAGGAATACAAGTAAAAGCTTGACTGAACAGACACCATTTAGGTTGATCTATGGGAAAGAAGTAGCAATGTCGACGGATTTTATTGTGCCTATCCTACAAGTTACAGCGATTAGTGATCTTTCAGACTCTTACATAATATAGGAGAGATTGTCACAGTTGCTTCATCTTGAGGAAGACCGATTTGTTGTAGGGTTCCATCAACAAGTTTAGAAGGAAAGAGAAAAGGCATGGCATGATAGACATATTAAACATAAAAAGTTTCAAGTGGAGGAATTAGTATTACTATACAATAGCAAGTTTGTGCAGAATCAAGGAAATTTTTGAATGCATTAGTTAGGACCATACGTAATTAAGTATGCGACAAATGCAGGTTTTGTGCAGTTGGAAACATTTAATTGTGAAGTCTTGGGAGGAATGGTGAATGGTATTCGGTTGAAACTTTATAGAGACAGACGACCTCCCATGCACTAGGTTGAATTTTTCAAGAACAAATGTACCATAGTAGTGTATTATAGTAGGAAAAAGGAAAAAAAGAAATAAAAAGTGGAAAAGAAAAAGAACATCAACTAACAAAGTAAATGCATGTAAGAACTAGGAAGTCTAAAGTGTTAACCCGAGGTACAAGGTGTAATACTGACACAGGTGTATGTAAGTGCGCAAAAGAAGTGAGTTTCATGAATATGGATGAAACTATGTTGAGCAAGGATATTACATGCATAATAAAATAATTGAGCAATGAACAAAAAAGTATGCCAAAAAAAACTACGCAAAACATGACAAGCCATAAATATGATGTGTAGTCATAAACGAAAAAAACCTTCGGGGATCGTACCATAGTAGTGTATTATAGTAGGAAAAAGGACAAAAAGAAATAAAAAGTGGAAAAGAAAAAGAACATCAACTAACAAAGTAAATGCATGTAAGAACTAGGAAGTCTGAAGTGTTAAGCTGAGGTACAAGGTGTAATACTGACACAGGCGTATGTAAGTGCGCAAAAGAAGTGAGTTTCATGCAGATGGATGAAACTATGCTGAGCAGGGAGATTACATGCATAATACAATAATTGAGCAGTGAACGAAAAAGTATGCCAAAAAAAACTACGCAAAACATGACAAGCCATAAATGGAAAAAATGTTAGGGGATCATGATAGACTGGTGGTATGAGGAAAAGATCCAACAAAAAATTTGGTAAGAAAGAAGCATTCAACTGGTGGATTAGACCGTTAGTTCATGTGTGAATGTACATGGACAACTTTTGAAGGGTTATAAAAGCACACCAGGGACCGATAGGGAAAGGGTATTTGCATTCAAAATCATTGTGAGAATACAAAACAGACCACATGCGAACTAGATGCAACAAGGAGAATTTTTAGAGTTGAAAAATCAGAGCATCCATCGAAGAGAGTAATGGCACCACCAAAATTTTGGGCATCAGCTGCTACAAAACAAAATCCATCCCGAATGCCACCATCGGTCACACCATAATTCAAGGAAATTCCTAGAGCTTCGGCTTCACAATAGAGTTTTCCCAAGGATTACATATCATCGAGAAAGGACACCACACCATATGTTATACTTCCCAAGGATGTCAAGTACCCATTTTTTACACCATAAATATACTTCCATTGGAAAAGAAGGAAAACACCTGCTCTGATACCAATTGTTAAGTACCAAATACTGAATACAAAAACACCACAATAGATATAGAATAACAATATGAAAAATATCTTTTATTATTACCAAAACCCTTGAGGTAGGGAAACACCATACAATGGATCCTATTATGGAAGGGATATTTTCTTGTTCACTTGCCTCTTTGAGGAGGCATCTTCCTATTGATCTACCTCTCCAAATACAATACTTCTCTTTCATGTCCCATTACATTTATTGAACCCCTTTATATAGTGCTACCAACCACCTATGAACATTCTAGAGGAGGAACCTTCTAGAAGTAGAACCTTATAGTAATTCCTCTTACATTTATTATATATAACTACCATAGTGGGCCTTATTTAATAATATAGTGGATCTATTCCACCTTATATTGAATGAAATCCACTATTATTACTATGGGCCCTCCATGCCCCCCCACTACCTCTCTAGCTACACTACATTCCATCCCCCTTATGAAAGTTTGTCCTAAACACTTTTTATGAGGGTGTACAACCATATACCAAGGTCCCATGGATAAGTGTGGACCATAGTGTTGAAGTAGACTAGAGAACCAAGGTCGCATGGATAAGTCTAGACCATAGTGCTAAAGTAGACTATAGAACCAGGGTCCTGTGTAAAAATGAAATCCACCATGTGGAAGTATTCCAACTTCCATTGTAAACCTGGGTCCCATGTCCAAGTTCTCATGTGAAATCCATGCGAAAGATATTGGAACCCAATAACCAATTGAATATGGTTCTCTAAAGATTGAAATTGGTCACGTGGATCGAAATATTTAGAATTGACAAAAAATGCATCCACTGCTACTGGAGAATAATAAAATTGAATAAGAAGATGCAGATAATGATCGTGTTTACTCTCCAAGAAGTTCTCTACATGATATGGAGTAGAGTCATCAAATAGAATATGGAAGTGGTTGTCATCCCATAAATGACAACTATCCATATACCAAACATCACAATCGTCCTCCAAATCATACCATGCATACACTTATTGATGATATTCATCCATGATGTTCACCAAAGTATATTTCTCCTGCATTCTATCAAAGGACTCATGAATACTACGAAAAATACCCATGAGGACCTCTTGAAACTCATGCATTATGTCATGCATTTGGGATTTGAATGTTTAAAGTTTTTTTAGAATTTGCTTGAGGGTTTGAGAGTGAATATCCATTGGAAGCACCACATAAAATATACCAAAATAAATTTCTATAAATTCTATATACAATGGCACTAATATGGTAGAAATATAAGCACTTTGTGAAAAATTATTGTCTCTGCAGTCCCATCGTCCTCATGAAGACCCTAGGAAATGATCGATTTTAAATCGATGATATCTTCATTTCCGGAGCTTCAATTCGAACGATTTTTTTTTTTTAATTGGGTGAAATTGTGAGAGGAACTCAAATATATAATTTTTGGGGGAAAATTTGGCCCCATCTACTACATAAATCATAAAAATCGCATGGTCGTCCACGGAAAAACCCTGAAAATAGCAGATTTTAAAATGTCGATAACTCCACTTCTAGGACTCCATTTTGGATGATTGTTTTTTTATAACTTGGGTTTTTTTATGATAGGAACTTATATGTACAACCATTTTATGCAATTGTTTCACCAAAAACTATATAAATTTTCCATAATTTCACTTCCCTCTTTTTTCTTTTCCAAAAAAAAAAAATCTGCAAAAAAAATTATTATTTGCCCACAATGCCTACCAAGGAAAGTTCTTTGATACCAATTTTTAAGTACCTGAATATATATGAATATATACTTTCCTTGGAAAATAATGGAAACACCAATTGGTACCTAAATAGATATACAAATATAGTTCAGAATAAACCCACAATATCAACCAAAATAAATCAAACCATAGGTTAAGTACCTGAATAGATCTACAAATATACTTCAAAATAAACCCACAATATAAACCAGAATAAATCAAACCAGTCACCAAAATATTCAACACAAGAAATATATAAAACCCTTGAGGTAGGGTAACATCATATATTAATCCTTAAAGAAGGATAACACTCCTCAAGAAATGCTTGATACATTCACAATATTCTTCACTATGCTTCAATACATTTCTTACACTTCTTTATATAGCACTCTTTATCTCATAGGAACCTTCTATAAATCCTTCTTACATTTATTATATCTAACTACCATAATGTACATTATTTAATATAGTAGACCCATTCCACCTTACATTGAATGATTTCCACTAATAATACATGACCACATTTCCATTGGGTACCTCCCTAGGTACCCCATATTACCTCCGTAGGTATACTACATTGCATCCCTCTTCACATATTCCGTCCTCAAAAAATGAGAAGAAACCATACAATATTAATGACTAAGTAATTTAGTCAACTAATACCAAGTATGACTATCCATCCATCCTAATGGAAGATGAACATGATGTCCAATTGTTGCCTTTCCTTCTTGATCTTGTTCTGCATCCTATTGGTGTTTCCATGGGATTGGTTCTCTAGCCTGATGTCTTCCTATAGTGTTGGTAGGCCTCCATGCACCTATATATTGGTTTAATTTCTAGTTTCATGTTGATGCATAAGTGTTTTGATTCTCACACCCTTGTTTTGATGATTGTTTTTTCTCTATATGATGTGGATGGTGATATAAAACAACTTTATGAATCGATGTTTTTTTCTTCCAATCTACACACATCATGGATTTGAGCCAATCACCTTCTTAAATTCTTTATTGTGTCATTCCTATGTCTTTGCTTCATCTCCTTCTGTAGAATCTATATTTGATTCATCTTCAGATTCTATAGTAACTTATGTTCTTTCCATTATGAACCCTTTTGTCTTACTAGGAGAGACATCCTACAATGTGATTTTATTTTTCTTGTACTAAAGTTTCAAAGACTTATTTTCTACATTTGTACCAATTGTGGCCATCCAAGGGTATCCCAAATAAATACCTACCTCATCCATATCTATAGCACACAAATCTGAATCTAACACATATTTATCCATATTGATCTTCAAATCTTTAAAAATTTGAACATTTTCACCTGCAACATTTGTGCTTTGAATATGTTTTGCAGGAACTTGCAGTCTATTAACCAACTGAATCTTGATAAAATTTTGCATGCAACTAGGGTTAATAGAAACAATAACCTTCTCCTTATGAATACAACCATGAACATGTAATATAGAATTTCCACATGAAAATAAACCATTGGTTCTCTTCGTATCCATTTTTCCAACATGAGACCACCTATCTAAAAATAAATTTTCAAATTCTTCATTGGAAAGTTCCATTATTTGGGTATACTTAAGAGATTTCCACCAAATCAATTCATCACCTTCTAAAGATAAAATTACCAAAGATTTCCAATGCTCTTGCCTTGATGCCTTCGTATATTTTATGAATTATTTAATAAAAGGACCATCATATTTTCTAGTAAAAACTATCCTTATTTCCATAACCCCAAAAGAAAACGAGGTCTTATAAAAAATAACTTACTTTGCAAAATCGCAGCTTTTTCCAAAAAAACCCTGAAAAAACTGTCGAATTTAAAATGTTGATAACGTCACTTATGGGAATCTATTTTGGATGATTTTTTTTTTCAAATTGAGTAATTTTCTTAGAGGAATCCAAACATACAATTATTTTTGGAAATTTCGGAGCATAAAGTTTCATATCTAAGCCTGAAGTGCGTCGCCCCCATTTTTCTTAAAAAACCTTCTACAAATATAACAAAAACATTATTCCCTTCTTTGCCAAGGAAAGTGCTTTGATACCAATTGTGAAGTACCTAAATATATCTGCAAATATACTTCAGAATAAACCACAATATCAACTAGAAGAAATCATACCATTCACCAGGACACTGAACACAAGAAATAGAGAAAACCCTTGAGGTAGGGTAACACCATATATTAATCCTTAAGGAAGGATAACATTCCTCAAACAATGCTTGATACATTCACAATATTCTTCACTATGTTTCAATAAATTGCATACACTTTTTTATATAACACTCTTTATCTCATAGGAACCTTCTAGAAATCCTTCTTACATTTATTATATCTAACTACCATAGTGTAAATTATTTAATATAGTGGATCTTGTCCACCTTACATTGAATGACTTCCACTAATAATACATAACCACATTCCCATTGGGTACCTCCCTAGATATACTACATGAAAAATGGGAGCATTGGTCACAGAGAGCAATGGAACCACCAAAAGTTGGGGCACCAACTACCGCAGCACAAAATCCATCTCGAATGCAACCACCGATCACACCAGAATTCAAGGAAACACCCAGAGCTTCGGATTCACAATAGATGTTTCCCAAGGATTACATATCATCAAGAAACGACACCACACCATAGGTTATACTACTTGAGGATTCCAAGTGCCTGCTTATTACGCCATAAATACCACTCGGTGTCATTATTGAAGGGGAGCTAATGGGTATGGTCATCGCTTTGAATTTTTTAGACCATGACATAATAGATTCACAAACGTTTCCCGAGTTAGAATGGGACAATTATTTACGCACTAAAATCATACCAGGGACAGGTGAAATACTGGTCAAGCCGCAGAGATGGGCAGTTGAGCTAGAAAAATTAGGGATATTAAACTTGTTAGAAATCCCACACTTCAGTAAAAGTCTAGAAATAAATGCCTATGTTAATATATTATTGAGTTGGATCCACAGAGGGAATTTATGGATAGATCCACCAGTATCTATCGATACACAACTAATTGCGTAGATAACGGGCTTGCCAATAGCAGAGGAGGATCTGAAAACCAAATTCACAAATCAGTCTGGGGAGAAATAATTATCTGAAAGTATGAAAGATAAGTTCAACACCTTTAGAAGAAAGTGAGGATTGGATTTCGCTAGAATCAATGATGATGTAGTTAGATTTTCAATGTGGGTATTGGCCTACAAATTACTAAGGAAATGTCGAAAGGATGAGGTATTAGTTGCAGTAATAGCAGCTACGGAGAAGTGCACAGAAGGGGTCCAGATGAATTGGGCCATGATTTTGGTCAATCATTTTATGATAGATTTCAATGATGCCCAAGAGAAAGGCACAAAATTTCACTATGCCTTTCTTATCATAATGATATCATTGGTCACCTGGAGGGAGCTTGACGAGTGCCATTTTTTGAAAACATTACGAAGTGATCACGTAGTGTTGCAATATGTTAATTTATGCCATATTGTGTACAAGGGGAGACAACAAGACAACAATGTCACCTTCTATGTCTACTTTATCATTATTAGGCATATCATATAACACACACCATGCACCACTACTCAGACTATGGAGAACTATCGATATATTACATGCTTGAAATAAGGGATGCACCACATGTATATCCAAGCTAAAAGAGACCTAGCATTCCAGTGGTGGCCAACAATCTACAAAGTTATAGAGGAGGATGTATTCCTTATTTCTAATGACTGGGATGAGGAATGTAAAGTTCCAACTAAATAAATAGAGAACCCTAAAGAGTAAGAGGAGCGAGATAGAGAAGATGAAGAACCAAATGAGACACAAGGAAATGAACAAGGTAATGGCGTAGGGGACACTCAGGAAATACTACCAAACATAGGGGAAAAGATAAAATACAAGGGTAAGGGGACAACAACATTTATGCAAAAGAAGAGGAAGGCCTATAGAGTACCATTTACCAATACTTTGAAAATTACGATATCAACAGGATCAACTACCAAGTGAGAGATGTCATAGAAGAGGCAACTCATCAATCATCGTAGAAATAAGAATAATTTCACCAGAAGGTGGAAGAACAATTAACGACATTGCAGTAGATGGTGGAGGTAGTAAGGATATCACCATAACAGATATATAGTGAAGGATTAAAAAAGGAGTGACTAGGGAAGCAGGGGCCACCACTTCATACCTTCCAGAGACCGCAGTAAGGTGCTGAATTTTAAAGAACTCACCCTAAGTGATTGAGTTCCCTACACTGGATATTAAGGAACATGCAAAAGTACTAGGTCACTTGTACTTAGTCTTGTCATAGATACCCATGGAATTCTTACAGGGATTTCAAGCAGGGGTGGCGTAAGAAATACAGTTCCAGACAAAATCAAGGACAAAGGAGTTAACCAAGAAAGTGGCAGATAAGGCAGACTTGTAGAAGGTTCATACTGAGGTATTGAAAAAGAAGGATGATTTCAAACAAAAGGAAAAGAGGGTACAACAGGTCATCCATAATATATATATGGATATTCCCAAGATATCGGTGGTGATAGAAGCCACAATAAAGGAGAAGATATCAAAAATCAGTGTAGTGATTCAAGGATTCTGCAATAGGATTGGAGATTTGGAAGCTCACACCACACTAGGTACACCAACTATAGAGAAGGAATAAAGATACAAAACAAACTTTACCTCAATCGCAAGAATCAAGAGTCTTGGTGAGGAGTGTTTGAGGCTATGTGAAGAAAGAACATGGACTTGGAAACACCTAACAGTGAATATGAAGTTGAAGGAAATCGAGGAAAGAGTAAGAAGTGCACAAGACAAGGCACACAAATCTAATGAAAGAATAAACATTTTGCAACAAGTGGAATGCATGACATCTATCCTTGCAAATAGATAGTTATACAACAAGATAGATTATATGAGGGAAGAGAAGAAGACTAGCGCACAATGATTGGAACCCCTATAAGATGAAGTAATCAAAATAATAGGGGGATTGGCAGTGACGCATGGCATGGTGAAGCAAGTCGAGAAATATTGTGAGAAGAATATTGCAATGCTAATGAAACATGTTGTAGAATAAATCTTGGAGATGGAGGTTGAGGCAAAAAAATAACTCACTACAGCTAGAGAGACATTGTAAAAATTTATGGATTCATGGAAGGGAGCGACGCAACGGGCATGAATGGCTCGGGACGATCCACAAGTGAGTGTTGGGGGTTTGTTGCACATGCATTTTGGATGAAATTTTGAGAAATATCCTAAGGTTTGAGGAGATGTGTAGTAAAGGCACATTCAGGATCAGAGTGCATAGTAAAGGTGCATTAAATATCAGAGTGTGAAGTAAAAAAACATTTGGTGGTGCATAAGAAGATAAATAAATGAAATACAACAAGAAGATAAATCAGGAAATGAAACATGCAGGAGAAAAGGAAGGAAAAACAACATGCATGATAAAAGGAAGGAAAAGCAACATGCAGGCGGGAAGTCAAGAAAGTCATGCATGAACTATGTGTTGCAATGAGTTGTAATGAGTCATAATGAGTTTTCATAGGGTTTTGGGATAATTTAGTAGGGTTTTGACCCCTAAAATTTGTTTATAAATATGATGGGTTGGGAAGAATGGGGTTCACTGATAGGTTGAGATTAAGAGAACAGGATGTTGAGAGAATAGGTTGAGAATGAGAGAGATTTTATGTATGAAGGTTTAGAGTATATTTTGTAGAGAGAGGCTTGCACAGTAGAGCAGCTAGGAAGGATGGGGAATCATGTCATGATGTATCTATTGTAGCACAATGCACAAGCCTAATATGACTACACGAAGAATAATAAAGAAGCTATCCATTGTGGATGTAGCCCAAGGATTAGGTGAACCATGTTAAATTTTGTGTTTGAATGTGTCTTTTTATTTTATTGTTCATGGATGTTCTATTTAAGCATGATTAGATCTAGATCTAAGTGATGCGCAGTAATTATAAATGTTCCAGTGAATGGTCTACGTGAAAATATGTGTTATAATGGTGTTGTATAATTGTGTTTACCAATTAATCAAGGGATAAAAGACACAAAATATTATGCATAGGCTATATAAGTATCAATGAACTTGTTGATGACCTCACATCCCCTCATCCTTGCAGAAACTTGGTTCCTGCAGTCCCAATAGATACCTCGAGTGAGACTTCACTTACATGCAGGTGATGTCGAAAGGGTTGGTATTTGAAGGTTTTTTTTGGTTAGATAACTTGAACCTAGGGTCTTATAACCGCACACCAACATTTCCTACATGAGAAATAGAGATTTGGAGGATTTTCAAGGGTCTTGTAATCATAAATAATAAATTATAGGTCTGCATGTCAGCATGTGTAATGTTGAGACTCAATCTAATGGAAGAAGAGACAGGCATGAGCATGTAACTATGAGAATCCTGCAAAAATAAGAGCAACGATATAGAGATGGTAATAAAAGGATAGTGACATATCAAGAAGAAATACTACAAATCCTAAATATGATGTAGAAGGAAGTCAACAAAGATCCAGGCACAAGGCAGGATGCTAGTTCGAGGAAAGTGGAAGTTTCTAGATCTCATGATATAAGGGATGATAGTGGAGGATCTATATGATCAAGAAGTGTTAGTAGATTTTATAACCCTAATTTTCACCAGACATACTTACCTGGCATCAGGCCATCTCATATACCTTCTTTGACAAGACAGTACTGAACAACTCTTCTTAAAAAACCCCTTTTTAAAGGCCCACACGCCCTGCTCCACTACAACCCATGTGTACATTCTAGCTGACCCACTACAACCCATGTGTACCTACAAAAGCACGAAAAATGGAAAGTTGTTGATGGAACAGACAGTTTTGGGTAAGTTAACTAAACCTTTCGACCATGCATGGCCAGTCATTCAACTAAATACCTAGCTCCTTCTAGCCTATAAAAGAAGGGGTAGGGGTCCCATTCTAAAGGATGAAAATCATAGTAAAGAAACTCTACCCGAATTCGTATTCCCCTTTGCCCAAGATTCTGCAACCATTTTATGATTTCAACGAAGAAGAGAAACAAGTGTGTTAGCAGTTAGTGCACAGTAAAAGAGGAGCCCAGGACCAAATTCGTGGAGCAGTGGTCATCTTCATCATTGTAATTTTCTTTAGTGAAGTTAATAATAAATAAGTACTTTTCTCGTCCCAGGATATAAGGTTTTCATTTTTTATTGCGTACATGTTGATTAAATCTCTAACCCATTAATCCATAGATCAAATGCAAGTGGAGTTCTTTGTTTGTCTTTTGTGAATGCAAGTCATCCTTGGGAGGAGAGTTGCAGTCAAAGAACGACCATGCTTGAAGATGGATCAATATCAAAAGCCGTAAATAAGGTATGCTCACTTGATCTTTTTAACTATGTATTTGCTTAAGAATAATGGGCATTAGGTCTGGGATGATGGTAAAAAGTAGGAATCTTTAGGTCTTTTTTGCATGCATGATAAAACCCTAAGTGCTAGTGCGTAGGGGGATTTCACACTCACAAAAGTAGACATCAACATCATAATGGAACTCAACCAAAAAAACATATGCACGTTCAAGGTCGGAAATCGACCCAAGTATATCTCATGTCGGGTATCAAAGAAGGAGACATGGGTTAGATAGATAGCAAGGGGAACTAAGGAAAATCAAGCCACCATCATTTGATGGAGAGAACAAGAAAGGAGAATATGTGGAAGCATGGTTGCTAGAAATGAGGAAATATTTCCAGTTACATTATTACTCATCAAATGCAGAATTCAAAATTTCATCCTACCACCTTCAAGGAAACGAATCTATGTGTTGGGATCGATTGAAGTTGGTTAAGCACCTTGACGAGAAAATAATTTCTTGAAAGTAGTTCAAGAAATTTTTTTAGTATCAGTACTTTTCAGAGCAATATTATGACAAGAATATGCAAGATTTCTTTGAACTCAAACTTGGGAACATGACCATGTATGAATATGAGAGAAAGTTATTGGAACTTCTCAGGTATGTGAGGTTCATCAGATATGAGAAGGTCAAAATTCAGAGGTTCATGAGTGGATTGGCATCCTTCTACAAGGATACAATTCAGTTTGATAAGCACAAGAATTTAGAGGAACCCATAAGGAAGGATAAGTATTTGTATGAACAAAACAGAGGAAGACCATCTTTCCAAATGGATTGGGATGACAAGAATAAAGGAAAGATGGATCAAAGGAAGAAATTATTTAAGCCACCTTTCATCAGAAATATATTTCATTCATATCATCAAGGGAAACCATCTCAAGGTGATAAAAAAATAACAGATTCCTTGGGAAAGAGGCCAACATAACATCCCATAAAGTGTTGTGGATGTGAAGGAGGTCACATGTATAAATATTGTCCTCACTAGGGATATAAAATGAAGACTTTGCATAGAATCAAGCAAGAGGAGACAATAGGGAATACAGGAAAAAGCATGCCAAATATCTATGCAGCCTTGGACAATAGACAAGCACACTATCAATCCCACATGATTGAAGTGGAAGGTAAGATTGATAAACATCCCATAGTTATTTTAATTGATTATGGAGCTATTCATAGCTATATAGATCCAAATATAGTTGAAAGATTTAAATTGAAAAAATCTAAGCATGAAAAGTCTTGGTTAGTTCAGATAGCTACTAGAACCAAGAGAATAATTAATGAGCTTGTTAAATAATTCCCTATAAACATTAATGGAATTAACACTAGGGAAGATTTGAACATCATACCGCTTGAGTATTATGATTTCTTGATTGGTATGGATTGGCTAGAAAAGCATCATGTTGTTTTAGATTGTTATAATAGGTTTTCATGTGTCTTGATGAAGAAGGGAATTCAAGGAAAATAAAAGATATTTCAAGGCCTATATGTATCCAAGATATTTCAGGATTGAAACTAAAAAAAAGGGGTGCCAAATATATGCAGCCCATATGGAAGAGACAATGAAGGATAAGGAAAAAGTATTGAAGATTATCTAGTCTTGAAAGAGTTTGAATATGTGTTTGAGGGGTTTCCAGGATTGCCAACAATGAGGGATATAGATTTTTATATTGAATTAATTCTTGGAGTTTCCCCAGTATCCAAGAGTCCTTATAGAATGAGCACACCAGAGATAAAAGAGTTGCAAATATAGCTAGAAGAGTTGTTAAAGAAAGGGTACATATGCCCAAGTGTTTCTCCTTGGGGTTCCCCAGTTATTTTTGTCATGAAGAAAGATGGAATGTTGAGGTTATGTATTGACTTTAGACAAATGAACAAGATTACAATCAAGAAAGAATATCCTTTTCCAAGGATTGATGATCTTTTTGATCAACTAAAAGGAGAAAATATATTCTCCAATATTGACTTGAGGTCAAGCTATCATCAAGTGAGAATCAAAGAAGAGGATACTAGAAAAATAGTCTTCAAACAAGGTATGGACACTATGAGTTTGCAGTGGTGCATTTTGGGTTGAAAAATGCACCAACTAAATTTATGTGTCTAATGAATGGGGTGTTAAGAGATTTCTTGGATAAGTTTGTAATTGTATTCTTGGCTGATATTATTATCTATTCCAAGATAAAAGAAGAGAATGAGTGACACTTGAGGATGGTGCTACAAGTGTTAAGGGAGAACCAATTATATGCCAAATTGAGTAAATGTACTTTCTATCAAAAGAAGATCCATTATTTGGGTCATGTTGGTTCAAAAGATGGCATAGCAATGGATCCAGAAAATATTGAAGTAATCAAGAGTTGGCCAGTGCCAAAAAATATTTCATAGATTAGATCATTTATGGGTCTAGCTAGGTATTACAGGAGATTCATCATGAGATTCTCCAAAATTTCACACCCAATAACATCTTTGCAAAAAGAAAAGAGTAAATTTTAAATGGAATACTAAGAGTGAAGAGAATTTACAATTCTTAAAGGATTTATTAACTTGTGCACCTATTTTGAAAGTTGCAGATCTAGATGAGAATTTTGTTATGTTCCCATATGTATGCAAGGAAGGGATCAGTGGATTCCTTATCCAAAATGGACACATTATTGGTTGAGTCCAGAAAATCGAAGGAACAAAATTTGAATTGAGGACAGACCATAGTGGTCTGAAATATTTGTTTGAACAAACAACACTAAATGTTATAAAAACTAGATGGATGGAATTTCTTAGAGAATATAAATTTGATATAAAACACATAAAGGGAAAAGAGAAGAAGGTGGTTGATGCACTCAACATAAGGGTGCATAAAATGTATGCTACAACCATTAGTATGTACATGACAGATTTAAAAGATAAAATTCTAGAGGTTGTAACAATAGATCAACATTATGTGCAAGTTAAAGAAAGCTTATAATAGAATGATATACAACAGAAATATAAGGATTACAAGATAGACGAGGATGGAATCCTCTTATTTCATAATAGACATTATGTTCCCAATTATTTGGAATTCTGTTGATGGGCGAAACAGTCCATCCGTCAATTGGGAGAGTGGAACCGGTCCGAGGTTGTCTAAATAACCCAAGTAGTTTGGTATGGACCACCCTGACGAGTTTAACGGCTCCATTGGCCGCTCTAAGGTCTCGTAAGGAAACCAAAGAGAAAATGATCTGAGCTAAATAATCTAAACTAAGGAAACTAAAAACTAATAAAACAAACTAAAATAAACTAA
>ML795820.1:52093-65223 GCA_009831015.1 Picea engelmannii
AATAGCTTGAATGCTCGACGAGACCGGAAACAACTCCATGCATGCGAAGGTGGTGGGATTACCATCGCCACGCATTTCATTAATGACCTATACAGAGCTGTTAAAACCATAATCATTTAAAACAACGTATCAATCAACGAACAGGTGGATCATCACCTCTACGTGCCATTCATCCAAGTCAGGATCAACACCTCATGCTATAATAATGTGCCAAGTGTTAAGTTTAATCAAGCACAGTACCCAGCATTAACTATCGATCCATCGTGCCAATTCCATCGTTCAATCAATCACTTAACCACGAGGTTTACTTCTAACACATAGCTTGGGACTATGGAACATTTAATGTATTATCCGCTTCCCAAACAATATACCAAGGATCGGTTTGTAAAGTCAAATATGATTAACCCATGTTCCTTCAAACCATTGTCATTATACCTTATAACTTGCCAATGTATTCGGTGCATATTGAAATGTTTGCATTCCAATCTTTTGAGAACATTATGATCCAAAGCTTTTCATATAATGAATGAGTGAAATCAATAATAAGGATAAAAGCAATAAGACCAAATCTATTACGATTTTCATAAGATCAGAACAAAACCAATAACTTTTATGCCCAAAGGTTTAGGAATCAAATCATATCTAAATGTGTAAACAAGACATAAGTTCGAGAGAGCCTTTTAGCAGTCATGTAATAAAACAGTGGTCAAGTGTCTTTCAGCAAATAAAAAAAAAATAAAAAATGACAACAATCCAGGCAACGAAAGAGGTGTTTTCACACTTGCAGTTGTGAAAACTGAATCGAAATCAAATTGTAATTGTCGCAGAATGAGATGAATGTCTAGAAGTACAATGCGACAATGATTTGTCATAATACCACAAGGGGTGTAGGCAACTTTTGAGAGCAATCAAAAAAATTGGGTTGGCTGCCAACAAATTCATAAATTTAGTTCTAAAGGAGATGCATAATGTACCATACATTGGACATCCGAGATACTAGAAAACTATTACAGTTGTAGGAGGCCAATATTTTTGGCATAGTATGAAGAAATATGTCATGAATTATTTGGCCAAATGCATGGAATGTCAGAAAGTGAAGTCTAAGAACATACATTGGGATTGGTGCATCCATTTCCCATTCCTGGATGGAAATGGGAAGTTGTTAATATCAATTTCAATACCGAATTTCCTAGGAAAATAAGGCAGCATGATTCCATCATGGTAGTGATGGACAAGTTTACAATGGTTTCACATTTAATTCATGCGAAAGTAAATCATAACATAGCCAACATTGTAGAAAATTGTATGAGAGAAATTTCTAGGCTAAATGGTGTGCCTAAGGAAATAGTGTCGGAGCGAGATCCCAAGTTTACTTCCAATTTTTCGAAGGGGTTTGGGAAAATTTTGAATTTTAGTATAACATATCACCCAGAGTTTGATGGACAAACATAAATAATTAATCAGACAATTGAAGATATGTTGAGAATGTATGTAATGGACAAGCCTTCTAAGTGGGAGGACTATATCCATTTAGTTGAATTTACATACAACAACGGGTATCATGAATCATTGAAGATGAGCATGTTTGAAGCATTGTATGGCAGAAAAAGAAACACACCAGTAAGTTGGGATAACCCAACAAATGAAGTCGTGATTGGGCCATAATTTCTAAAGGAAATAGAAGAACAAATTATGAAGATCATGAAGAAATTGAAAGTTGCACAACATCAGAAGAAGAGATATGTCGATAAAAAGAGGACAAATAGAGAATTCAAAGTGGGAGAGCATGTGTTTTTAAAATTTATATCCAAGAGAATCTCGTTGAAACTAGGAAGTTTCCCAAAGTTGGTAGTGAGATATTGTGGGCCTTTTGAGGTCTTAGAAAATATAGGACCAGTTGCATACATGCTAGCATTACTAGCATCCATGAGAATTCATAACATGTTCCATGTGTCTTTATTAAAAAAACATGTACCTGTTCCTAATCATGTGATTGATTGGAATGTGGTCCAGGTGGAACACAAAGGGTATTTTCAAGTGGAACCAGTGCACATCCTAGACCAAAATATAAAAGTGTTGGGGAACAAATCCATTGTCTTGGTAAACGTTCAATGAACCTATTACGGTCTTGAAGACGCTACATGGGAGCATGAGGAATCCATGTGGGAAGCATACCCACAATTTTTTGAAAATTTTGAAGAAAATAGAATGTACATGTGTACATAAGAAAATGATGACTCCATTTTGGAAGATAAAGTTTCTAGACCCAAAACTCTAATATTTTTTGTCCAATCAATGTGTGGGTTGAGGGGACAAGGGATTTGTTGGTTGGAATTGTTGTGTGAGTCATTAATTTGTGGAATTATTAAGTATTTTGATGTAATTTTTTTATATATGTCAATGAGTAAATTACATGGTTATGTGCACTCAAGACAATCCAATTTGTAGTGGGAGGGGAAGGTAACATCCTTATTTTCAAACCCCAAAATAGCAATGTATATTGTAGATGCAGTATATGGTCGAGAGCTGAGTGATGTATTATATTTCCAAGAGATAAAGTGATGTAATATGTAAATGGTGTAAATTGAATATAATGAATCAAATGTAACGCCAGGTGCATATGGACACAGACAGACATTTTGGGGCTAAGTATCCACAAGAGAGGGTAGGGTTCCAAGGGGGCGAGTTTACCCATGTTTATTAAACCCAAACCCATTTCTTATTTCCTTCTAAATTATCATTACCATGAACCTTCCATTAGTTGTTGAGTGTGGTAGAGCCCAATCATTGAATTCATTGTTGGTGAAATTATATGCATAATATATTACCAAACATAAATTATCGATCGAGATTCATAATAAATATATTTGTTACACTATATGTGTCATCAATAGGTGGTTTATCTATGTCTGATGAGTATATCTCAATCAAGAAACAATCAATAACAAAATACTCTATTTTTGAGATATTTGAATACTTCACACAACTTCAAACTCAGAAGATACAAATTATAACGAAACTCTCAAACAAACAATCAATGAAAATTTTTCTTTCTTAGATAACAAGTTTGTTTATTAGAGGCTCTTGAAATGAAGAGATGAACTAAGATCTTGCTTCTTGTATCAATTGAAATAGCAATTAACAATTCACTTTATTTACTCCTAGAAAGAAACCAATCATAACCCTATCAATTCCAATCAATTCTTCTTCAACACAGGAGACAGTCAATATGATTGAAAGACTTCATTGCATGGAGCATGAAGGTGAGACATGATGTATTATGGTTCCTGTACCTACTAAGAGAAACACAATCATAATTTCAAAACAATAACATTTGCTTATTTTAACAATCCCAAACATCTATCCAACTTTGGTTAACTAACTATCAATCTGTAGAAATGAAAATGGAATTATCTACTCTGCTCAACGTATAACCATTCACTCACACTGATTCAAAATCAAATAAATCTGTACTGTACTCAGAAAAGTTTATGCATTAAAATCATTTGCAACACATAAGTACTAAGTTTTCACACTAACACAATTAAATCACAACACACAAAGACATGTACAAGAAGGATTACCCTGGTTGGGGTGGTTGGCCCTTGCCGAACCAACAAGGTACCTCTGAAGAAATTACAGACTAAAATACTTTACTTATTCTCATAAATTGCACAAAATAACATTTGCATTCCTTCAATTGATTAAGTGAATCAGAAGTTCAACATTTCATTTCCCAGCATAATAATGTATATCATTCTCTCCTTACTAATCCTTCCTTCATATTTATACAAAGAAATTCAATGGGGATGGATCAAAACAAATCCCCCAACTCAGAATTCGTTTAAATTATTTATGCACAAAATCTGGGTTTTTCACCAGTTATTACAAGTTCGAGTTAAAGATCCTTCGATATCTCTTTATCCATTGTGAATTTTGAGAAACAATTTATGGGTTTTGTACATGGATAGATTTTCTAAAACCCCAATTGATAGTTTTGTAAGATAGGCTTCCATCTGCACGAAAATCAAGGCGCAATATGGAAATTTATAAATATTTGATGATTTTAGGCTGAATCATTCCCACTGAGCTGGAGGTCCAAACATGTGAGTTATGAAAACTTCACTCTAGACAAAACCCATGTCCCCAAATTTTGATATTCATCTTTATCTACACGTAAATCGAGGTGAAAATCTAGTATCAGAATCGTGTAGGATGTTGGTACCAGAATCATGTAGGCAAGTGTTTAGTACCAGACTAACACAGTCATAATATGGGTTCTGAACCAGTGATATGGTAGTACTAGATAGATATGGTATCGAAAGAGGTGCAAAGTTGGTACAAGATCAACGCAGAGTATCGGATTAGGTGGAGTACCGAATCAGTGGGTTGTTGCAATACCGGACTAGTGGTAGTACTGGATGGAGCTGCTTAATTAATAGTCAAAGTAATTAGGAGCATAATAATAATTAATTATTCAATTTTGACCATTAATAAACCACATAAATCATGACTAAATGAGTACTACCTCATGTACAAAACAACTATTAAATGACATATATGTTGAGGAAAATAGGCAGAGAGTGCATATGTATGAGGAAAAATTGTTTAGTATATGGGACAAGATAAGGGAATTGGAGGTGAGAAAAAGGAGGCTCAACATTTCCCCCATTCCTTATCCATTGCATTTCCTCATGCAACAATGATCTTCAAAATTTCAAAATTGATAATACTCCTCACTCGATCAAGCTTTCCCTGAAGTTCCACCTTTCTTCAACACCTTAAGTTCTCTTTAAGTAACCTGATATACAATATAAAATTATTGGCCTATGCTTCACATTATTACCCATGGAAAAGTAGTTATGGTGGCAAAGTGGAGTCATGAGTAATAAATTAGATCTGTTAGTGATTTGACATTAGGTCTTATCCAATCTGTTGTGGATCGTAGTTAGGAGAAAGGGTTGGATGTGACTCTAATATGATTATAGGACAGTGGCCAAGAGTTGTCATAATGACTTTGACTAATAGGCCCCCCTGGCTATATTACCTTTAAAATAAAAGTGATATAAACATAGTTTAGATCTCATTTGAAGAGAGGAACACATAAAAGAATACATCCCAAGATGATTAACTCGTTTCTTATACAAGTTTTTAGAGATGAAGTTCTTATTTCTTAGGTAATGTGAATTACATATACTAAGGGTCACACTTTCATGAAAACCTATTTATTTTAAAGATAGAACCTTAAAGTGGATACTTGAAGGTTCTTAGGAACATCATCCAAGATATATAAAGGTCATCTCCTAGCCTTGATTTGAAAATGATTTCTTCATAATGAGACCCAAGGGTTTTTGTTTTGTTTTATGTGTGCCACTTTATGTTTTTCAACTCCCTTTACCCAACATAGCCCCGCTACCAGTAGGCCTATTCAATACCATGACAGGTTTACCTTAGTACCATACAAGCATGGCCTTGCTGCCAACAAGCCTATTCAGTACCTCTGTGGGTTTACCTGTACTTCCTGATACTTCCTTTTTATTATATTACTCAAAATATTTAGAATGATGTATATTGTTCATTGATAGTTTTAGATTATAAGGAAGGTAGGTGGTACGAGATTGTTTTAGAGTTATTAGGCACATAATTAACTGCTTTCAATTATCCCAAGGGTGACATCATCCACATTAGACTTAAATATCATCTATTCACTTGGATAATGACTAAGAGGTACCTCTATTCAATCCTATTAGGGTTCTCATGAAAGTTCATTGAGGTTTTGCAAGGGTGGTCTGCCACATGAGGTTTTTATCAATACCTCCCAAGATAAACTTGGATAAGAACTTGTTGAATCAACTAGATTAGTATTAGAAATAATGGTGTCACCACTTTTCAATGGATATTTCAATTAGAAATCACTTTTTCAAAATGATGAGGTAATAAGATAGGTGCACCCATTATCATATAGAGCTAAATGTGAAAATATCTCCTTAAAGGATAGCAAGGATGATTCATTTAGGGGTGAGTGTGACAATATAGGAGGAAGATGTACATGAGAGTAAAGAACAATTCAAAACAAGACTTAAATGATACTTGATAAAAAGAACATGAAAAGATTATCTCATACCTCCAATTACCTGAAGTGAAAACAATGTTAAACACATGAAAAATATCATATCACTTTGGCATCAGTACCAGATCAGTAACAGAGCAGGTTTCTGCAGTATTCGAATAGATAGTACTGGAACATGATAGTACTGGAACAAGTTTATGCAGTACCAGAACATAATTCTATAGTACCAGAATAGATAGTACCCGATCAAGATAGTATCATAATAGAGAAGTACCAGAACATAATTTTGTAGTACAGAAATAGAGCAGTACCGAAACAGAATGGTACCAGAATAGAATTTTGTAGTACCAGACAATTGAAATGAAAATAAGTAACAGGGGGTAGAAACAGAGTGACAATATGGATGATTTTTTCTCATTCATGACAACAACCAATTCACAAAGGAATTCAGTGATAATAGGATGGATACATTGGTAATATTAGCAAACAAGAGTGGAATACACATGGAAGTTTCACTTAAAGAAATGATAATGGTGGTATTAATAGCTCAATATGGAAACTGTACATGAAAATAACCAAACATTTTAGCACATAATTTATTTAATCCTTAATGGAAAAAATGTAATAACCAACTCATACCTCCATTCCCTGAAGTGTTCTTTGTTTAAACAAGGGAAATATCAAGTATAGAACAAATTTACCAAAATTCCAACACTAGTACTGGACCATGGGCTTAGTATCGGACCACCACATGCTTAGTACCAGACCACCACAGGCTTAGTACCAGACCACCACAAAAAATTGTTTCTTTAGTACCAGATGAAAATTTGATGAGGTATATGAAGATGTATTCTGCAAACTGGAATTTGTAGGCTTCTCCTTGTGGATGGCATACTCTAAGTATCAAGCTATAGAAGATGCTAGAAATTACTGTTGTTGTAGGAAGAAACATATGAATTTGTTATGTTGAAGTATCATGCTGAAAAAACTGCAATCAACACACTAACATAGGAATGTTGAGATTGCAATGAAAGTGTCATAAAATGATTGGGTTCCAAGCTCTGTAACAAGAAATAAAATGTAGTTGGGAAACCTCCTTTTGAGATGTAGAAACCTCCTCTTTTTGGAACCAAACTAACCATTGCTTCTGTCGCTACTTCCATTTTATTAGAAAACAAACCTAAATACTACTGTCTCGTCAACCACTCCCCCATGCCCGAGGTTTTTCATGGCCTCATGTAAACAATGTGAGATGCTAAAAAAAAAGGGTTCTCAAAGCATTGCTAGATTTTTATTCATGCTTACAGATAGAAAATTCAGGGAAAATGTCAAAAGTTGAATTATTAGTTATGAATATAATAGTTTGGAATTAACATTTAATTTTAATTTCTATTAAAAATATCACTTAATCGATCATCCTTGTGAAATAATGGTCTTAAAATAGATAGGTAAGGATAAAGCACGAATGCATTTTTTTTTTAACAACTTAAGGAAAAAGAATAAATTTGAAGAAGGAGATCATGAAGCACTCCATTAAGTGTTATATTTCGTTGACAAGGATGCCTTCTCCTCTTTTGAAACCCAACCAATATTATGTGTGCATTCAGAGGATGAAGAGATTACCTTCTCATAAAATTCCAAACAAAACTATCATAACTTTTAGAAAGAAATCTACTAGAGGAACAAAAGATCTTAAATTGATTGCTTTGTTAACTTTTGACATTCTCATCTATGAAAAGTATGAAACATAGGTTGCATTGCACTTATATGAAACATTTATTTATTTACTATCCTACTCTAATTGAATAAAAGAAAATTTCCTTCAAGTATAGGAATACTTCTAGTGAAGCCATGTGTGTAACAGGGTTAGAAATATATCCATACTTGGGTTTTAAAGATAAATTTTAATGCATACCAGAGTATGAAGGACCAGTTTCTTTGATGATGAGATCAAAGAATAATGAAAAGTAAAAGAGTAGTGTGACCTGATAACTAATTGGAACCATCTTTCAATAGGATCATGATATTCTTGTTTGTCTTCTTTGTTTAGGTCACACGTCATGTCCTCCTTTTCCATGCTATGTACATTATCTTCTTCAAGATCATTGGTATTTGGAGTACAAACAGGAATTTCTAAGAGGCATGATAGTAACTCCTCAATATCAGGTTCCAATGATTGCTCTCCATTGAATTCTATCCATTATTCTTTAGCCTCCTCAAAAAATTGACAATAGGAATCCAAAGGGACTTCTAAATTTTCTTATGGAGAGACAACTAAATTGTTGACTGTTGTCAAGATATCCTCTTCCTTAGAGGTGGATATCCTAGTTGCTACTAGAATGTGAGAAATTTCTTGGAGGAACATTCTTCAAGCTATTGATCATCCTTGAATTACTCTAGTTGGTTGATGATCAATGTCTTGCAACACAAATTAGTACACTAGGGGTCTTACAGCACCCCAAACATGATTTATCATCAAAGATATGAATTTTAAAAATAAGAAATTAAAACTATTTGCAAAAATAAAACACACCAAAATTGAACTCCTTGCGTTACTGGGACCTTGTTGTCACCAGGTTATCGGTTCACACAAGTTATTGCATCATGAAAACACAATTTTTCGTAAAAGAAGGAAAAACACACTTGCATTAAAAGAAGAGTGGACAACCTAACTTTGAGGTAACCCCACCAAAGTGGATGCATGGTATCTTCCCTCATGTCTTATTGTCTTCTCCCCACCCTTAGGTCATCCATAAAACAAATCCAAAACCATTAAATCAATCTGATTCAAATACTACCTATTAAAGTTTACAACTCACTGGCAACGATGCCAAAATGTTGGTGCAATTATATGCATAATATATTACCAAAGATAAATTATCAACTGGGATTCGTAATCAATAGAGTTGTTACACTATATGTGTCAGAAATAGGTGGTTTATCTATGTATGATGAGTATAGCTCAATCAAGAAACAATCAATAACAAAATACTCTATTTTTGAGATATCTGAATACTTCACACAACTTCAAACTCATAAGATAAAACTTATAACGAACCTCTCAAATAAACACTCAATGAAAAAGGTTCTTGCTTAGATAACAAGGTTGTTCATTAGAGGCTCATGAAAAGAAGAGATAAACTGAGATCTTGCTTCTTGTAGCAATTGAAATAGCAATTAACAATTCACTTTATTTACTCCTAGAAAGAAACCAATCATAACCATATCAATTCCAATCAAATCTTCTTCAATACATAAGATAGTCCAATATGATTGAAAGAATTCATTACATGGAGCATGAAGGTGAGAGATGAATTCTTATGGTTCTTGTACCTACTAAGAGAAACACAATCATAAATTCAAAACAATAACAATTGTTTATTTTAACAATCCAAAACATCTATCCAACTTTCGTTAACTAAATATCAATCTGCAGAAATGAAAATGGAATTATCTACTCTGCTCAACGTATAACCATCCACTCACACAGATTCAAAATCAAATAAATGTGTACTGTACTCATAAAAGTTTATGCATTAAAATCATTTTCAACACACAACTACTAAGTTTTCACACTTACACAATTAACTCACAAAACACAAAGACATGTACAGGGAGGCTTACCTTGGTTGGGGCAGTGGGCCCTTGCTGAACCAACAAGGTACCTCTGAAGAAATTACAAACTAAAACACTTTACTTATACTCATGAATTGCACAAAATAGCATTTGAATTCCTTCAATTGATTAAGTGAATGAGAAGTTTGACATTTCATTTCCCAGCATAACAATGTATATCATTCTCTCCTTACTACTCCTTCCTTCATATTTATACAAATAAATTCAATGGGGATGGATCAGAACAAATCCCCCAACTCATAATTCGTTTAAACTATTTATGCACAAAATCTGGGTTTTTCAACAGATATTACAAATTCAGGTTAAAGATCCTTCGATATCTCTTTATCCGTTGTGAATTTTGAGAAACATTTATGGGTTTTGTAGATGGATATATTTTATACAGACCCATTTGATGGTTTTGTAAGATATGCTTCCATCTGCATGAAAATCAAGGCACAATATGGCAGTTTAGAAATATTTGATCATTTTAGGCTGAATCATTCCCCCTGAGCTGGAGGTCCACACATGTGATATATGGGAATTGTTTCGAGATTTTTTTCATGAAAATGTCTCTATGGACAAAACCGATGTCCCCAAATTTTGAGATTCATCTTTATCTGCATGGAAAGCGAGGTGCAAATATAGTACCGGAATCCTGTAGGATGTTGGTACCAGAATCCTGTAGGGAGGGGTTTAGTACCGGACTAGCACAGTCATAATATGGGTACCAGACCAATGAGATGGTAGTACAATATGGAGTTGGTACCAGAAGAAGCACAAATTTGGTACCAAATCAACGCAGAGTATCAGATCAGGTAGAGTACCGGATCAGTGGAGTACCAGATCAGTGGGTTGTTGCAGTACCAGACTAGTGGTAGTACTAGATGGAGCTTCCTAATTATTATTCAAAGTAATTAGGAGAATAATAATCATTAATTATTCAATTCTAACCATTAATAAACCACATAAATCATGACTAAATGAATATTACCTCATGTATAAAACAATTGTTAAATGACATGTCTGTTGAGAAAAATAGGAAGAGAGGGTATATGTACGAGGAAAAATTGGTTAGGATGTGGGACAAGATAAGGCAATTGGAGGTGAAACAAAGGAGGCTCAACATTCATGTAAGAGGGTTGGTGTGAGAGTCACTTCCCATAGTTATTGATAGCATGGGTTTTATAACCCTAATTTGCACCAGACATACTTACCTGACATCAGGCCATCTCATATACCTTCTTTTCCAAGCTAGTACTGAACAACTCTTCTTAAAAACACCCTTTTTAAAGGCCCATAGGCCTTGCTCCACTACAAACCGCGTGTACACTCTAGCTGACCCACCACAACCCACGTGTACCTACAAAAGCATGAAAAATGGAAAGTTGCTGACAAAAAACACAATTTTGGGTAAGTTAACTAAACCTTTCGACCATGCATGGCCAGTCATTCGACTAAGTACCTAGCTCTTTCTAGCCTATAAAAGAAGGGGTAGGGGTCCCATTCTAAAGGAGGAAAACATAGTAAATAAACTCTACCCAAATTCGTATGCCCCTTTGCCCAAGATTCTACAACCATTTTGTGATTTCAACGAAGAAGAGAAGCAAGTGTGTTCACAGTTGGTGCACAGTAAAAGAGGAGCCTAGGACCAGATTCGTGGAGTAGTGGTCGGATTCACCATTGTAAGTTGCTTTAGTGAATTTAATAATAATGAAGTACTTTTCCTGTCCCACCATATGAGGCTTTCAATGTTTATTGTGTACATGTTGATTAAATCTCTAACCCATTAATCCGTAGATCAAATGCATGTGGAGTTTTTTTTTTGTCTTTTATGAATGCAGGTTAGCCTTGGGAGGAGAGTTGTATTCAAAGAGTGACCAAGCATGAAGAAGGATGGATACCAAATGCCAGAAATAAGGTATGTTCACTTGATATTCTTAATTGTGTATTTGCTTAAGAATAATGGGGATTAGGTCTGGGATGAAGGTAAAAATCAGGAATCTTTAGGTCTTTTCTGGATGCATGATACAACCCTAAGTGCTAGTCCATATGGGGATTTCCCACTCACAACAGAATTGGCGACCATACTGGGGATATCTCTCAGGTTTTTTGGGAACACTTTTTGGGTATTTTTAAATTGGTTTCATCACCTTTTGTCTGAGTTTCTGCAAAAGTCTGAGCTAGTAGGGATTTTGTTCTTCCATACCAGTACTCCCTGCTTTCTTTTCATAGCTGCATTTTTATTTTAGGGAAGTCATAGAGGTACAGGCAGCTTGTATAAGGCAAGCACGCGCGTACACACACACTACTTTCACTCAGCCCGCATGCACACGCTCGCTGATGAAGTGGCAGTCGCGTGTTTGAGTTCAGAAATGTTTTTTTAGAGAGGCAACCATCCTCTTCCTTGTCAGAAGTGATCCTTCTTGGGGGTTTTCTAGATCTCACTCTGATATCCATTTTTTGCAGTTTGTAGCTTAGGTACCACCTCATATTTGTTTTGTTCTATGAAATATTCCTTGAATTGTGTAAGAACCATAAATTAATAAAGCCTAAAAAATTTCATACAATTAAACATAGAATTTATTTCAACGCATAAATAATTCATTAATCATCATATACGCATTTAATATTCAGTAGAATTAAATTTATCCATAGAATGAAAATAAATTACATAATCATCCACATAACCCAACAAATTCATAAATAAAAATACCTCTGCCTGATGCTAAATTCTCGCTTATATCGTTTCCCTCCCTGCTGCTCTGTCCAATCTCTGCCTGATGCTCTGACCAAACCCTGCCCAAAAATGAATAACCACCCAACCAGCTAGGAGCAGCCTTTCTGGCTCCCTACCACCAGGATTTTGTGAGGATTCCTGACCCTCGATCCCAAAACTCCCAGCAACTTGGTCCCCCCTGCAACTGTCCTCCCCAAACTTGTTGACGGGAGAAACAGTCCATCCGTCAACTGGAAGAGTGGAACCGGTCTGGGGTTGTATAAATAACCCAAGCCGTTTGGAATGAACCACCCTGACGAGTTTAACGGCTCCGTTGGCCGCTCAAAGGTCTCCTAAAGAAACCAAAGAGAAAATTTGATCTGAGCTAAGAGATTTAAACTAAGAAAACTAGAAACTATTAAAACAAACAGAGGAACTAATATACTAAACTATAAACTATGCTAACTATTCTTATAATAACTCAAATCAACTACTTAATTATCAAGTTAATTACAGTTTATTCACAAATGTACATTACATATAATTTACAGATTTGAACAAACCTGTGAAACTAATTGCTTGTTGTCCCAAGACAGCGAAGGTAACTCTTTTTTGATTTTATGATTTATGAATAAGAAGTAAACTAACTGAAATTAAAACAAATCGAAATTATATTTATATTAAACTACTTAATAAAAGCAGCAAACTAAATATTAATAGACCTGG
>ML795820.1:75653-113563 GCA_009831015.1 Picea engelmannii
TTTGAAAGAACCTTCTGCAGTGAAGTGATAAACCAATGGTCAAGTGTATTTCAATAAATCAATAAAAGACGACAATAGTCCAGACAATGAGGGAAGTGTTTTCACACTTTCAGTTGTGAAAAATCAAAACGAAATCAATTTGCACTTGTCGCGAAAATAGAACAAATGTCTTGAAGCTTAATGCGACGATGATTTGTCGTTTAGAAGACAAGAGGTGTAGGCAACATTTTTCTAGTAATTAAAAAAAATGAGTTGGCTGCCAACAAAACTCCAAACCAGAAAAATATCAATAACCAGCAAAATACAATCCTCCTCCCCCAGAATTTCATAATCCTCTCCCGTAAGCCTCTGCCTAGTCATATCCCCCATTCACCGCCTCCTCCATCATTTAAGGCCACCCACCTTATCCCCCCATTTACTCCTTCTCCCCTGTCATACGTAAAGTCTTATAATAAATAAATTAAAGTCCATTTACTACCTTATCCCCTATCATACATAAAGTCTTATCATAAATAAATTAAAGTTATTAAGCCTTGAATTCTTTATCCAAACCTTAAATGCGTTAAGTACTCAATTAATTAATTAATCAAAATAATTAATTAATTAATTTTATTAATAGTTAATTATTACTTAACTAATACACATTAAGACAGTTAATTACTTAATTAACTATACTTTAATAAACCCTATGCAACTATTTAACTAGGGTTGTTACATACACCCACCCTTTAGGAAACTTCGTCCCGAAGTTAAGGTATTTTATGATACAAGGGAAAAGACACATGGTTCACACATTCATAACCATTAACCGACATTATTAGTAAGTAAGCCAAGAAAACTCATACATGATAGTGTATAGGTACAAGAAATTCATGTGTATCTAGTACATACAAGTCTCGTGCATGTACTAATAATCAATAACTATCACCCTTATAGTAATTTAGGTATGCATCCAATCCAATCAACGGGACTATTCTTTTATAAAAGACAATAAACCAATCAAATGTTTGCGAAATCCTTTAATTACAATTATCTAGTTCAACAAATTTATTTAGACAATTGTGGTTTAGTTACGTAATTATGAATATTCATATATACACATTTTCTTTTTCAAAAGGAAAAAACAATAAATTCCACCATAAGACAAGTCTCCATACTCTATCAACTATTTCTACTCATCCTTCCTTCCTAACGTACTTCCATCTTCATTCCTATCCTTCCTCTGTTGGACTATCTTGGAGCGTCAACTATATTGACCCAACTCCAAATAGAACCTGTAAGTGGAAGTGTCACTATCTCGACCAAGCTTCCCCAGCAGGCAACTGACAATCATCATCACACGTCTAGGGGAGCGTGAGATAACACCATCCTCCCATGACTTCAGGTTTCGGAGGATACACGGTGGGAAATTCCTCCACCCCTCCTAATCATAACTAGGGTCCACACCCTACAATGGAATATACAGTGGCATCGTGTTGCTGGGAGTTTTGTCATCGTTTATTCAGTTTTGGGCAGTCTCATCACCTAAAATCCTACACTAGTCCACATATCATAGCAATGTATCCAAACCAATATAATCTTCACATACAAGAATTCATACTATATTGTTTCTCGACCAGTGGTCATGTCATTCACTTTCATCATTATTATCCCTTGGCTATTTCATAGTCCATAACCTAAAGATTAGTCTGTAACACAAACTCATACATTTCTATGCATTATCATCATGTAATTCCATACAACCATCATTTCAATTCGGTATCCATTTACCAACAACTTAACATCAAAGTTTTTCAAGTTAGAAATAGATCTCATAATATCCCATAATTCAATTTCGACACCCATTCATAAAATTATCATTTACAAAACAGATTGCATCATATCCAACATCTTTCTAATAACATTTAAACCTTCATAGGATTCTCATTCACACAATATATCGCATCATATCCATCATCATCAATAGCATTTAAACATTCATAAAATCTACATTCACATAGTAGATCGCATTATATCCATCATCATCAATAACATTTAAACATTCATAAAATTTACATTCTCACAATATATCGCATCATATCCATCATTATCCAAATATTTTTAAACATTCATAAAGGTTCATACATCTTAAAAAGTTCAAGTGTATCATTTAATAGTTTCGCTTGTGAATAGAAAATAAAAGTGTGTAGGCCTCAAGTAATCCTGACTGTCTAAGTCAAAGGGTGGTGTTACATACACCCAACTTTCGAGAAACATATTCTCGAGGTGGTCAAAAAAGTGAGGGATAGTCTCGTCGTAATGTCTCGGCATCTTCCCAAGTAGCAGATCCTGGACTATACTTGTCCCATTGGACCTTAACTTGGTCTACCAGACGATTCCTGAGCTATCGAAATCTATGGTCTAATATGCGTAATTTTTCTACCATGAGAGTTCCCACATCTGATACCTGCAATTCCTTCCAATTTAGTTTATGTGATTCATCAGCAACATATTGACGTAAAATAGATACATGAAAAACGTTATGAGTTTTATGCAAGTGGAGTGGCAGTACGAGATGACAACGGGTCCAATTTTCTCTTGGATTCTGAACAGTCCTATAAATCGAGGTGACAAATTTGTCCCCTTCTCGAACCATATGGTACTCTTATTAGGCCTGATACGAAGGAAAACTTGGTCTCCCACTTCATAACTTTTGTCAGTCCTGTGTGCATCCGCATAACTTTTCTACCTATCCTGTGCTTCTTTTAGTCTCTGCCTAATTTGAATCACCTGTTCCTCCATCTCTTGAATCAATTATGGCCCAACTGTTACTCGGTCTTCTAATCTATCCCAACTCAACGGTGTTCTGCATGGTCTTCCATACAGAGCTTCATAGGGTGGAATTCCGATGGAGCTATGAAAACTGTTATTGTAGGCAAACTCTACCAAAGGTAGGTACTTCTCCCACTAGGTTTGATTATCCATGACATACATCCTGAGCATGTCTTCCATGACTTGATTTACTCTCTCAGTTTGCCCATCTGTTTCAGGATGATAAGTTGTGCTTAAGTTCAACTGAGTCCCCAACGCTGACTGCAAACTTGTCCAAAACCTAGAAGTGAATCTGGAGTCCCTATCTGAAATGATCTTCTTAGGTATCCCGTGCAAACGAATAACCTCACTTACAAACACACATGCCACATCAGTGACATCCTAAGTGTCTCTAACCAGAATAAAGTGAGCACTCTTGGTTAACTTATCAACTATCAAAAGAATGGCATTGTTTCTATGATATGTGATCGGAAACCCCACAACAAAATCCATAGAGATGACTTCCCACTTGGACATAGAAACATCATGTGGTTGTAGGAGGCCTGCCGGGTGATGGTGGTCGGCTTTCACTTGTTGACACTCTAGGCACTTGGCGATGAAATGGACTACATCGCGCTTCATGCCTATCCAGAAGAAGAGCTTCCTCATGTCTGCGTACATCTTCTTCACACCCGGATGCACACAATAAAGTGATCTATGGGTTTCTTTTAGTATAATGCTTCGAATATCCCCATCTTCAGGGATGTACATCCTTCCCCGATATCTCAATAGTTCGTCTACTTCCAAACTATATCCTTCATACTATGGATCTAATTTCCTCCCACTCTAGAGGTTTGAAGTAACTTCTAAATACAAATTGTCTCCTTGGAGTTGTGTCAACACACGTTCCCTCAGATTGACTTTCAAGGGTACCAGGGAGAAGACACGTGGTCTCCTTCTCAAGGCATCTATGACCACATTTTCCTTTCCTTTGATGTATGAAATACCAAAATCGTACTCACTCATAAACTCACTCCATCGCCTTTGCTTGGCATTCAGATCCCTTTGAGTGAAGAGATGTTTTAAACTTTGATGGCCCGTTTTGAGTTCAAATTTTCGCCCCACAAGATAGTGCCTCCAAAGTTTCAGAGCTAGCATTACAACTGCCAACTCTAAATCATGAGTAGCGTAAATCTCTTCATGCTTCTTCTACTTCCTTGATGCATAAGCTATCACTCCTCCATCCTGCATTAGCACGGCCCCCAACCCTTGCTTCGAGGCATCTGTGCAAACTGTGAAGTCCTTTTCCATATCTGACACTCGTAGAATTGGCACACTAGTTAGTAACTGATCCAGAATCGGATCCAGGAGCCTGACAGGGCTAAAAAAGGCTCAAAAATCAAAGTACTCATAATTCGACGAGACCAAAACCATTGTGTTTGTCTCATTCTCCCAATTCCGGCCATATATCCACTTTCTCAAATGGACACTGTATGCGAGAGTTATCGCACTTTAACCTTTTTCCCAAACAGGCAAAAAGTCAATAGGTCCAGTCAAAATGTTGACATCAGCATGACATCGGCAGTGCTGACATGGAAGAGACAAGTGGCGACAAGTGGAAGTCCAATAGAAGGTGATTGGTCAGTGACAGGGATCCAACCAACAAATGACAAGTGGAAATTGTTTGGCAAATGGTTGGGTGCCACGTGGCCCAGTCATGGGCTGCCACGTGGCACCATGGTATTGGTTAATGGTTGGTGGAAACTTTTTTATTAGAGCTCATGGGAATTGAACCCATGACCTCTTAGTTGGCACCCAAGACTTGGCCAAATTCGTTTTTACCAATGCACCCTTGATGGTGCTTATTAAATATAACCCACTTTAATTTTATTAAAGTGTATTGTAAAGGTGTATGGGCGCATAAGGGCATAAGCTCTAGCCCAAGGATCTTGGGGATATCCCATAAAACCAGGAGGGAGCACATGAGAAGGGGCAAGTAGCCCACTTAAGATGCATTATTTTGAGCCCTGATCCCATGTAGAGCACCATAAGACTAGGGGAATGCTCCAAGTTAGGGGCTACTATGCATATTTTGTTTAAAAATGGGTTTTTGACCATATAATTATGGTTTTTATTGATTTTAATTAACCAGTTTTGGTTATTTGGCCATATCTTGGTGGATATTGGGCCAAATTGAGTACCACGAAAAGTGGGATGTTGGGATTTGATCCCTCTACTGCATGGATATTTAAACTAAGTCATTGAGAGGTTTTACACAAGTAAGAAGCAGCAAAGAAGCTTGAACCCAAGGTCAAGAAGTCTTGAGTAGTGCACGTAGCTGAGCTTTGGAGGCAGTTTTCGGGAGTTATACTAATTTGTTTTCAGTTCCGTCTATTGCATCAGGTTTCTAAGATAGAGCAAAATACAACTAGCTAGTCAAATGTCCTATATGATTTACTTTTAATGCAGATTGTAAAGAATTGAATATTTAATAGAGAAAGCCTCCCACACTGAAGACAAAGGCCCGGAGACATGGGCAAGATTGTCAAACTCCGTTATCAACTTATTGTGTACAATTGGTTGATGTTTTGAATTCTTGTGTTATCTATTATTTCTCTTAATTATTCAAGTCTTTGTTGTCTTTATATTCACATGCATCGTCAGAAAAAGGTCTTGATTAAATTGAGGTTATAGTGTGTAATAGCTAAGCTTCTATTTTCGGATCAAGTGGTATCAGAGCAGGCTGACATTGCAGTAACTGTGAATATGGGAAAAATCTTAAAGAGAGATAGACTCCAGGAGCTCGAGGATATCAATCAAGCCATGCAGCAAGAGAATGCTGAATTGTGAAGATTGGTGTAGATTATCGAGGAAGACAGAGAAAGAATGTGAACGTTGATGTTGGCAATGGAAGCAAGGCCAGTTGAAGGAATTCCTTCAACTAGAAGCCCAAGCCCTGTTAGAAATGATGAAACTCATCCATTCTGGAGGCACTCAGATGAGGAGGATTCATATACTCCTGCTACTCCAGTTGAGGAGTAGTCGATAGGAGAGGCCATTGGCACATTCTCTTCGCCAGTAGAAAGCACTGATTACACTCCAACCTCACCTCTAGTTGATCAGGAAGTGGATTCCAACCATCCGGAGATAGCAGCATTTGAGAGACATACCAAAGGAGTCGGTATGAGAATGATATCAAAGTTTGGATACCAGAAGGGGCAAGGCCTTGGAAAATATGGCCAAGGTAGAGCCGAGCCGATTGAAGTGCATGAGCATCCACTCCAAGAAGGATTGAAATATGCAGGAGGATCTTCTGAGGATGAGAGTCTAGTGATTCGCTGCACACACTGTCAAAAGTTTGGACATGATGTTGACCATTGTTGGAAGCGACATCCAGAATTGACCCTAGAATGGTTTCGGACTCGGCAAGGCAAATAGGAAGCTCGATCCAGCGGCGACGCAAACAGGGAGTTGCGAAGGAAAGGTAAACGGGTTGTAAGGTATAAATCACCTTCACCCACCTTTACTGATGAGCATGCTAGAGTCATGAACCTTATTAGGAAAATGATTCCATGCAATTTTTGTAGTAGCAATAACCATTGTGTTGCAGACTGCTAGGAACATAAATTATATGGAAGAAAAATCATGGTGACAAGAAGTACGCAAAGACGTGATGACGCGACACTGTAGGTCAAAAACAATCTACTAGCAAAGTCAGTGCAGCTAGGGCAGGAGTCAGAGAAATCCAAGGGGGATTCAACTCAGTCAGGGCACGATTCCATCAAGTTTCTTCGAGCAAGAAGCACTTTCTCACATTGTCAGAAGAGCAGACATTGTGAAGATAGTTGTTGGAAGCTGCATCCAGAGTTGTGACGCTCAACAAAGCCTGAAGAGCCTGAGAAAAAGATTGATGTTGCAAAGGAATAGAAGGACGTTGTTGAGGAGCAAAAAGACGTTGCAAGAGGACAGCAGGCAGATGCTGCAGAGAAGCAGAGGAATGACCGTGACACTTCGTTGGCAAGAGATGGGTCATCCGACTGGAACTAGGCAGATTTTATGCCCTATATGTAAATTGAGTCCATGTCATTATTATTGATGTAATAAAAGTGATTTGATTTATGAAATCACTTATTGAGTCTAGTCAATGTTAAGTCTAAGCTATTTCTCATTATTTGATTGACGTAAGGAGATATTTTATTGATGTAATAAGCCTTTTTGGGACCAAAAGGTACTTTTAGTGGGGAGGTGTGATCCAGAATCGGATCCATGAGCTTGACAGGGCTCAAAAAGGATAAAAAATCAAAGTACTCAGAATTCGACGAGACCAACACCATTGCATCTATCTCATTTTCTCGATTCTGGCCATATATCCACTTTCTCAAAAAGACATTGTATGCGAGAGTTATCACACTTTGAATGATTTCCCAAATAGGCAAAAATTCAACAAGTCTAGTCAAATGCTAACATCAGCATGACATCAACATTGTTGACATGGCAGAGACAAGTGACGACAAGTGGAAGTCCAACAGAAGGTGAATGGTCAGTGGCAGGGATCCAACCAACAACTGACAAGCGGAAATTGTTTAGCAAATGGTTGGCTGCCATGTGGCCCAGTCATGGGCTGCCACATGGCACCATGGTATTGGTTAATGGTTGGTGGAATTGTTTTTATTGGAGCTCATGGGAATTGAACCCATGACCTCTTGGTAGGCACCCAAGACTTGGCCAAAGTCCTTTTTACCAATGCACCCTTGATGGTTCTTATTAAATATAACCCACTTTAATTTTATTTAAGTGTATTGTAAAGGTGTATGGGTGCACAAGGGGATAAGCTCCAACCCAAGGATCTTGGAGATATCCCATAAAACCAGGAGGGTGTGCATGAGAAGGGGATTAGCCCACTTAAGGCGCACTATTTTGAGCCCTGATCCCATGCAGAGCACCATAAGACTAGGAGCATGCACCCAGTTAGGGGGCTACTATGCATATTTTGTTTAAAAATTGGTTTTTGACCATATAATTATGGGTTTTATTGATTTTAATTAACCGGTTTTGGTTATTTGGCCATATCTTGGTGGATATTGGGCCAAATTGAGTGCCACGAAAAGTGGGATGTTGGGATTTGATCCCTTTACCTCATGGATATTTAAAATAAGTCATTGAGAGGTTTTACACAAGAAAGAAGTAGCAAAGAATCTTCAAGCCAAGGTCAAGAAGTCTTGAGCAGTGCAAGTAGCTGAGATTTGGAGGTAGTTTCCGGGAGTTATACTACTCCATTTTTAGTGTTGTATGTTGTGACAGGTTTCTAAGACAGATTAGAATACAGCTAGTTAGTCAAATGTCCTATATGATGTATTTTGAATGCAGATTGTAAAGCATTGAATATTTAATAGAGAAATCCTCCCACACTGAAGACAAAGGACCAGAGACGTAGGCAAGATTGTCGAACTTCGTTATCAACTTCTTGTGTACAATTGGTTAATGTTTTGTGTTCTTGTGTTATATTTTATTTCTCTTAATTATTCAAGTCTTTGTTGTCTTTATTTCACATGCACCATCAAAAAAAGGTCTTGATTAAATTGAGGTTATAGTGTGTAATAGCTAAGCTTCAATTTTTGGATCAGTAACCTCTTAAGCTCAATGAATGCACTATCATGTTCTTCTGTCCATTCATACCTAACCCCCTTGCGCTGCAAAGTGGTGATGGGTTTCGCTATTTTTTAGAATCCTTCCACAAATCTCCGATAATAACCTACCAGCCCCATGAAGCTTCTCACCTCATGGGCATTTTTTGGCACTGGCCACTCCATAATGGCCTTTACCTTTTCTTGGTCCACAGAGATTCCTTCACCAGAAATGATATGACCTAAATAGTGGATCTCTTTCTGAAAGAAGGAACACTTCGACAACTTTCCATACAATTTGTTCTCTCTAAGGCAGGACAACACCACTCATAAGTGTTCTGCATTTTCTCTTTCGTTCTTCGAATAGATGAGGATGTCATCTAGAAAGACTTGTACAAAATGGTCTAAGTACTTTCGGAATATGCCATTCATGAGGCTCATGAATACTATTGGTGCATTGGTCAATCCGAAAGGTACTACAATAAACTCGTAATGCCCAAACCGAGTTGGAAAGGCAGTTTTTGGGATATTTCCTTCCTCAATCCTTAACTGATGATACCTTGATCGCAAATCGATCTTTGAGAATACCATTGCTCCTTTCATCTGATCGAAGAGGTCATCTATTCGCAGCATCGGGTACCTATTTTTCCCTGTAGCATGGTTCAATTCCCTGTAATCTACACACAATCGTAAGGAACCATCCTTCTTCTTTACAAAAATTACTGGTGCACCCCAAGGTGAGACACTTGGCCTTAGTAGCCCTAAGTCCGGTAACTCTTTCAACTGCATTTGTAACTCACAAAGTTCTAGCACTATCATCTGATACGGAGTCTTGGAAATTGGTTCTGCACCAAGTTTTAGCTCAATAGTAAAATCAAGGTCCCTCTCAGAAGGTAACCCTGGTAACTCGTTCGGGAAAACATCCTTAAATTCTGACAATACCGGGTACTGATCTAATGAGGGTCCCTTCCTTTCATTCACTGCTTCCACTACATATAGTCGGCACCCTTACCTCAATCATCGCTTAACCTTCATAGCTAAGATAAATCATAATGATACCCGTCTCCATACACCCTGGATCTCCACTAGCCTTCCTTCGTCGTCTACACAGAGCACCCTTTTTGTGAAACAATCCACCAAAGCTCGATGAGCTTCTAACCAATCCATTCCAATGATTAGGTCATACGTCCCAAGGGTAGTGACGTATACCTTCAACCTGGTAGTACACACTCCCAGGTCTATTATACAATTATCAACACTAGGTCCTACCGCTTGTTTTTCCCCCGAAGCCATCTCGACTTGTTTAAAGTCATCATGCTCATAGGCTGCCAACCCACTCTTTTCTAATGCATATGGTGAAATGAAACTATCTGTCGCAATAGAATCAAATAAAATCTTAACATTGATATGATTTAGTGTACCTGATGACTCCACCACCGTGGATTGATGTTCATCTTGACGATTATTAACCGCTCCGTAAATCTGGTGGCTTCTACTTGCTCTTCCCATCAAGGCCTTTCCTTCTCTATGCACAAATCATGATTATAAATCTAGGCAGTCACGCTGGTAATGGGGTCCTCCACATCCCCAACAGGTAACACAAGATTGACCCTATGCACCATTCTGTGAATTTCTCTAAAATGAGTTCCTTCCCCTGGAACCCCTGCCCCTACTAGCTGCTCCCTGAGATGGCCATGGACCTGCCTACGTCATTGGTAATGAACGAGATGATGCACTCACTTCCATTGAAATCCCTACAACTGTTTTCCTTGGTGCGACTCTATTACCATATGGAGGTGGCCTTGAGCCCCCTCCCCTAGGAAATGTCCTAGGGGCCTTCTCTATGAATCCAGGACGATGCGGAAAGGTCGGTCTCATACCTCTAGTTAAGTTCATGTTTTCCTCTGCATAACGTGCATTTTGCACAGCTTCCGCTACTGAAGATAGTTTCCACATCTGCACCATAGCCCTTATCTTAGGGTTCAACCCATAGACAAAGCGTTCTACCTGTCGTTGGTCATTATCCATATATGAAACATACTTGACCAATTCCATAAACCTAATCTCATATCCTTCTACGGTCCTGTTTCCATGTACTAAGGAATGAAATGCTCCTACCTTCTATTCCTCATAGTAAGCTGGCAGATATTTCCTTCGGAACCTCTCCTCGAAAAGTTCTCAAGATACGGTGTCAGGGGTAAGATGTAGTTGCCTTTCCAGGTTTCCCCACCAGTTCAAGGCATTGTCTCTCAACTGAAATTTTTTTATCTTCGCCTTTGAAGTGGATGCATAGTCCCTTAAGGAAAAACACCTTGTCATGTCTTCTAACCATGCTTCTGCATGTTCACTGGCGCGACCCCCGACAAACTCTGGAAGTTTGATCTTCTACAGTTCTCTAGTGATGTCTTCAGGTGGAGGTCCTCCCCCTAAATCCCTCGACGCTTTTGTATTACCCATTCCATATGGTGGGGGTTCCACTACGATCCCTGTTGGTTGTCGTCCCTTTAAATTCTCATTTATGGCCTCCAAAGAGTGCAGTATGAGAGCTAGTTCAGGCGATGGTGTTGGCGGCGCTGGTGGTGTTGGCGGTGCCTGTGACAATACTCCTCTACCTCGATTCCCTTGAATCCTAACCATGTTGTATGATTTAACCTACATCTACCAAATTTGTCAGGGTGAATTCAAGGACATTTCACATTTGCACAACTTAACTAGAAAACAGGGTTAGGCGTAAGTTCTTTTTTTTACTTGTCGATAAATAGACATTACTCTCTTTAGGGGAGTGGCTAGGTTAGGGCTAAAGCATCTAAGATTGATTTATTTTCCTAATAAAACTATTGACTCACGTGCTCGGTAGCTATGCTATCTTTGCACCATACTAGCCAATTTCTCTAACTTACCTTCCTAGTGCGCATGAAGCCCCCTCCCGCTTATCTTGTTCTAAGTCCTTAAACTTTGTGTTTACAACTAATTAAGGTGACTTCCAACCTAATGTCGATGAAATGAGTCTAATTCTATCCTTCGATGATTGACTCATGGGATTTCCTTGGCATGTTGTACATATGCATTGAATTGTGTGTCTCGGTGGCTGCAGGTGCAAGTCTTGAGGATTGTAGAGTGGATTGTGGGCATTGGAGCTTAGCGCTTGTGCGTTGTGGTTATGTATTTTTTCTAGACTTGTGGTCGTATGATGTAGTGATCCTGAGGCGATGCACTGAATCTTGGTGCTCGGCTTTGACTAGTAGAGTGGAATGGAGGGACTTGGCACTTGGCTCAGTGGTTGAGGGCACGGAACTTAGTGTTTCGTTAACATGGATAATTGGAGATTATACTTCGAGATAGTATTTTATGACTATTAATTTATTTATGTAGAAGAATTTCTTTTATAACGACTCATCTGTGGTGCATTGGTGTTTGGTTGTTTTCCAAGGCTTGGACTATGGTGAGTAGTCATGGGTTCAAAACCCGTCTGCTCCAACAAAATTTAATCTAACCCAAATTTAATCTAATCCCTAAAATCATTAATTAACTTTAATTTAGATTATCTTTACACTAAATAAAACAATTAATAATTATTTTTTTTTAGATAATTAATTAACTTTAATTTTATTTTTACACTAAATAAATTTAAATGGACAAAAATAAATAATAATAAAAATTATATATACATAAAAAAATTAAATAATATAACAATAAAATAAAAATACCAAAATCAAAAAAATCAAAAAAAGTGCAGGCACGAATGGATTCCACGTGCCCACCTTGCTTCCTCCAGTGCCCTCCTGACCTAAACCTAACCCTACACGTACTCTCTCTCAAGCAGTCTTCCCCTAAAACCTTACACAAACTCTGTCGCCTCTCCACTCCGCTCTCTCCCTCTCGGCAGGGTCGATGCTCGGCTCTGAGCGCTGGTGTTTGGGAAATGGCTTGTGTGTTTTGTCTTTGGCATCGATCGTTGGTGCTTGATTGATGGCTTGTGTGTTAAGCAAGCATGAGCCCAAGTTTACCCATTCGTGCTTGGTGCCTGTGGGTTCCTTTGTGGCTTGGCCTATCATTGGCATGGGAATGGAAGTTTATGGCTTTATTGTTTATGGAGGAGAGAAGGAGAGGACGCCCTTGTCTGGTCTGCATGTATGGAAGTTGGAATTGCGCTTGCAATATGCATCATTCCTTTAAAGTCTGGTTGGAGGATGCATGGCTCTATTGCTCTCTTTAGTGGTTTCTGGACCACTATTTTGATATTTTTTTTTTGCAGAGGATTCCTGTTCTTTTCAATAATCATTCTTTAGTTCGCTTTTAATTGTGCCATTTTCAAGTTCTTTATACATTCTTTGATTTATGTCCAACATTTGTAGAAAGGTTTTCTTTTGTCTTTGTAGATTACAAGGAAGTTGTTACCACAATTGTCATCGCTCCTTTTGCTTATTTTCTAGAAAGAAACAAACATCTTGCAATGACCTGTGCTATTTTAAGGTGTAACGGTGTGCCTTCTGGCCCAATATTTTTTTATTTGTATTATTTTTTTATTTTTTTACATTAACTATTACTGGTTGTGTGTGCAGTTGTGATGCCCTCATGGGCTCCTCCTTGGCTACTGAGGGCTAGACTTGGGTGTTGTCTTTGCACTAGCTTGTGTGTTGTATGATATTGTGCACGTCTCATGCCTTGTGTGTCTCATGGGATTGGCGTTGGTCTTTGTGGTTTGGTGCTTATGCATTGATGTGGCTGGCCTTGACTTGTGTTGTGTTGTGTGGCTCCTTGTGGCTACTGGTCGCGGGTTCAAAACCCATGAGCCCGCACCTTCTATTTTTAAATGTTTTCAGCTAGGTTTTAAAAGTTTTTGCCTGGGCCTGTGTAGGGAAACACCTGCATACTTGGAGTTGACCTGCTAGCTACTAGACGCATGGTGGAATGAAACACCCCTTGTGGGCTTCTTCCTTGTGACTTACGCATGGTTTTTACTGCCTTGCGCGTTGGGATTTGTGTGAAAAATTAGTAGTTGGTGCTCAATATTTGGTGTAGCATCTGGGTGCTCGACTGGACGGTTGTGGGATAAGGTCCAATTATTAGAGACTGGCAAGAGGGCGCCATCTCATGAGCTCCTTCTTCACATAACTTCGTCCTAACACCTGGGCTCTCTTTGTTGGGCTATGCATTGCATGGTGACTATTGGTTTGGTGCTTGCGTGCTATTGTAGACTTTGACCTTCAGCCTGATGGGATTAATTAGAGATTGGATCTAAAGCCAATTTTTTTTTATATTTATTTATTATTTTGTAAAGGCATTGACTCACAGGCTTGGCATAAGTGCTAGGGTTTGTGTGGTTTGTACTTGACAAGTGACTTGGTTGATGAAATCGATATGTGTTATATATACATACATACATACATATATATATATATATATATATATATATTATACTGTAATACCTATATTTTTTTTTTATATTGTTCGCACTTGAAGTTGGCTTGGGGCTGGGATTTGATTTGATATTGCAGAGATTGTGCTTACGGGCCCAATAATTTTATAATTTGTATTATTTCTATTTCTACACACACACACACACACATATATAGAGATAGATATAGATATAGATATAGATATAGATATAGATATAGATATAGATATTTACTCTATTCTTTTTTTATTTTTTAGTTGTTCATTATATAAAAATATCACTCTGTACAGGTGAGGCTTCTCATAGGTTTGAAGCTTTTGCATGCTATGCTACTTACAGATCTGAAGGTGAACATGCCTCCTTCAAACTTACAATAGTTTCTAAGGTTTTCCAGTTTATTTCTGGGTCAATTCTAAGTAGGTGGGTAGGCCCTTAAGGCTCCAGTTCTTCAAACTGAAGCTCTGATACCAAGTGTAAGAACCAATTAATTAACAAAGCCTAAAAAATTTCATACAATTAAACATAGAATTTCTTTCAATGCATAAATAATTCATTAATCATCATATAAGCATTTAATATTTAGCAGAATTAAATTTATCCACAACATGAAAATAAATTACATAATCATCCATATAACCCAGCAAATTCATAAATAAAAATACCTTTTCCTGATGCTAAATTCTCGCTTATCTGGTTGTCCTCCCTGCTGCTCTGTCCAATCTCTGCCTAATGCTCTGACCAAACCCTACCCAAAACCAACTAACCACCCAGCCAGCTAGGAGAAGCCTTTCTGGCTCCCTAGCTCTAGGATTCCGTGAGGATTCCTAGCCCCTGAGCCCAAAAATCCTAGCAACCTGGTGCCCCCTGCAACTGTCCTCCCCAAACTCCAAACCAGAAAAATATCAATAACCAACAAAATAAATTCCTCCTCCCCTAGAATTTCATAATCCTCTCCCATAAGTCGCTGCCCAGTCATATCCCCCATTCATTGCCTCCTCCATCATTTAAGGCCACCCACCTTATCCCCCCATTTACTCCTTCTCCCTTGTCATATGTAAAGTCTTATAATAAATAAATTAAAGTCCATTTACTACCTTATCCCCTATCATATGTAAAGTCTTATCATAAATAAATTAAAGCTATTAAGCCTTGAATTCTTTATCCAAACCTTAAATGTGTTAAGTACTCAATTAATTAATTAATTAATTTTATTAATAGTTAATCATTACTTAACTAATACACATTAAGACAATTAATTACTTAATTAACTATACTTTAATAAACCCTATGCAACTATTTAACTAGGGTTGTTACAAATTGTTTTCTTTTTTCTGTTAAAGTAAGTTTTTGAGTCTTCAAGATATTTTGGTTCTCAATACCAGTAGTCTCTGCCAGTGCTTGATTGCTTGTCTTTTCATTTTTGAAGAGTTGCATAGGTGCACATGGCCTGCATAAGGTCTGCATGCATGTACACACGCTCTGACCTCACACAGCTCGCGTGCACACGCTGGTTGTTGAACTGTCAACAACGTGCCTGTTGAGAAATTTTTTGTTTAAGGAGAGGTAGTCATCCTTTTCCTTGTCAAGAGTTATACCTCTCAGGGTTCTTGGTCTCTGTCATAGCAGTTGACAACTTAGGTCTGATTACAGCATATCTTGCTTTTTCATTAAAAGATTTCTTCTATTTCTCAACTTTTTAAACTTATTTTTAGCTTGAAATTTTGAGAAAAATGAGTTGCATTTTAAAACAAAATCCCCCTCATGACTGAGGGGGGTCCATGAATCATGCATTCATCAGTTTATTTTAGAATATTTTGTTACTTCTGCTTTGATTGGAAGAAAATATATATATAAAAAAATATCTTGTTAGTTCTCTTTCTTTCTTGGCATTTGTCTTGCATTGTTATTTGAAAAAGAAAAATAAATTAACATAGTGTTGTGTTTTCTTCTCATCATAAAAGCATTTCAAAAGAAAAATAAGAAAGATAATTTTTCTTTGCTAGTGTTCTTATCATTTATTTTCTCTGCAAGAGTCTTAACAACATCATTTGCACTACCATACCCTTTTGAGAAAATCAAGCCAGTAAAAAGAACGCTAATTAAAATTTACTAGACTTTATGTTTGTAGGGTCCATCAACTAGATTAAGCTAGAGCCTTGATTTAGGTTGGAGAGGAAACTCGTCAAGGCTATAAAACAAACATACGAGTATGTGCTAGGGAGTGTGAAAAGTCCAGTATCTTGAAATTTATCTGGGACCCCCCTCTAACACAGGGGATAAACATGAGGTTGCGTGCGGAAAGGTAGTGGAGATAACCCCTCCAAAGCCGGACCAAGCATAGTGGGGAATGCATATAGAGGACTTGTTTTGGGATTTCATCGATTGCATTTTCCACGGAGCTTTGTGGGTCTTGAATCCATTCAAGGTCCTCAGTTTTCTTCCAAACCACTTTCTTTCGATACCCTTGATAGGTTTTGGGCTTGATACCCTGCTCATTGCAGTCCACCCGACTGTTGATTGTACCCGCCTGGTGATTGTTCACGAGCTGGAAACCTAGTTGCCTTTATTTTAGGGACTTACATAGGTGATTGTGGGGGTATACCGTAGTACCTAGGGTAGACATCAGGCCACTCTTTGCAGAGTATACCTAGAGGGTTCTTCCATATTCGAGTTGCACTTGCATCGGTAAGTTGCTCTAGTGTTGGTTGGTGTAATTTTTCTTCCAACTCGTTAGTCATTTGCTTGATTTTCCTTTAGGAACTTTTAGTGTGTGCTATGTGTTCCCTAGTTTTCCATAGTGAGTTAGCCAGTTGTGGATTTGGGTCTCTGACCTAGGGTGGTAGACCACCCACTCCGCCAGTTGAGAGGAATTTTTATTCTTCTGCTTAGAAACATGGAGCCACCTCTTTATAGGCGTTGTTTTGATAACACTGGTTCTTCAGAGTCAGTGTGTGAGATTTTTATGGATTTGAACGATCCTGCAAGGGGAGAACCTCTACATAATATATTCATGGCTAAATTTCTTGACGATACCACCCAAGGAACCCCTTCGCAAGGGGATTCTTGTGCTTTTCCTTTCTTCGAAAACGTTGGTGTCCCTTTGATGGCCACTTTGTACATTCCTGGGTTGAATGTGGGACTACCGGTTTGGTTGGGTACCATTCCAAATGTCCCAAATGATATTAATGCTTCTTAGTTAAGCACCTTAAGTCGTGGGCACCATGTTGATGTTTCTTCTTCAACAAAGTCTTCTCCCCCTCCTTCTCCCACCCCCGGTGAAAGTACAATTACTAGTAACTGAAAGTCTAAATGAAGTAGAAAGAGGAAGAATACGAAGAAGAAATCACCAACCTATGTGAGTCATGTTGGAGATAGGTCGAAAACCTTGGCAAGTGACATTAAAGACCAACACCTAGCCTCTGCAATTCATGCTAAGGGAAAGAACCCACCCTCTGCAAGTTAAGTTGGGGGAAAAAGTCCAGTCACTACTAGTCACACTAGCAATAGGTCTATAGCCTCTGCAAGTCATGTTATCTACCCATCACTAACCTCTGCAAGTCATGTTAGAGATGAGAAACCAACCATTGTTCATCATGTTGGGGGCATTGATTCCATTGAGAAACCTAGATGGATAGGATGTAAGCCTAAGTTCCCTTGTAAGATTTGCAAGGGAGATCACCTTACTCATTTGTGCCCTGGCCTTCCAAAGGTACAAAGATTATGGTCCCTATCTGCAATCTCTTTTGATTCTGAGTCTTCTTAGGTTTCCTCACAGTCTATTCAACCTTTGGTTGAGAAAGTGGTCACGTCAGTGAAGTCGTCAGTTGATCCCACTCTTGTTTTGAGGGGTGAAGTGCCTTTAGACCTTGTAGTCTCTCAGCCTATTCAACCATTGGTTGAGAAATTGGTCATGTTGATGCAGTCATCAGCTGATCCCACTCCTCTTTTGGGGGGTAAGGTGCCTTTATACCATGTAGTCCTACAACCTATTTATCCATTGGTTGTGAAAATGGCCATGTTGATACAGTCATCGGATGATCCCACTCTTATTTTGGGGAGTGACGTGTCTACCGACTATGTTTTTAGCATTTCCAGTTCAGTAATTTCAGAACAAGGGGGAATTATGCTCGTTCCTATCACACCCCCTCCAAGACCTAGGATGATTTCCTTTGATTGGAATGATCTTGTTGAGCCTCGTCTTTCTTCTTCTACACCTTTTCAAATAAGGGTTGAAGTTAGTTCAAAAAACATTTATCAATGTATTGTGGATGAAGGAGCCTCCACAAGTATTTTATCCTCCTCGATTTGGAAAGTCTTGGGATCTCCCAAGCTTGTGTCTACTTCGCATGAGCTGTTGGATTTTGATAGATGCCCTTGTGATTTCTTAGGGGTTCTTCCTTAGTTTCCTATCTCATTAGGTGGGAAAACTGTCCTTGTTGATGTTATAGTGGTGTAAGGCCCGTCAGATTCCAATATGCTTCTTGGGCTTGATTATGTATATGCTATGAATGTTGTGGTGTCTGTGTTATTGCGAGTGATGCATTTCCCTCACAATGGAAGCATTGTCACTATTTACTAGCTGGCACCTGACAATCACCATCCTAATTAGGCGTTATTTCAGACTACCCCTTTACATGTTCCTAGTCTTCGTGTAGACTCGACCCCGCCACGGGTTAATTATGTGGCATATTATCCTCTATGTTCAATTTCTTCTGAGTAGGAACCTATGAAATCATGTTTTCCTTCCCGAGACTTGGTCTCAACAATTGATTCATTGGTTTATCCAATGGGGGCTTGGGAGCCCTTGCTTCCCCCTCTTGGTACGAGTGAGTTTGAGTGCCCTTCTGAATCTGATCTCGTTGTTTGTACATCCTCAAGCCCTTGTGCTTGTGATTCTTCACTGATAGAATTTTCCAGTCTTGGTTAGAGCCTCCATTGTCATATGGAATATGGTCAGTTTACTTCACCCTTTGGGACTGTTGACCCTCGCTTGCATGATTTCTCGGATTTTGAATTGCCTTCAGATGAGGCTATCCTTGAAGCCATGACTACAGATTCTATACCATGGGAGGACTTACACCATGGTTTGTGTTTTCTTCCCTTATGGGAGACTTCTCGAGTTGAATATTGAAGAGACTCTTGGTCTGAGCCTAGCAGTAGGCTCTACCTGAACCAGTTTCATATATGATTCATAGCCCCCTACAGGTCTTCTTTTAAGCTCTTTTCAGACCCTCTCAATGTGAAAAGATTGTTGAGCGATCTTGTTGACCTTCATGCTCGCTAAACTGAAATTTGAAGTCATGTCTATCCGGAGGTAGTTTACCCCTTTTTTCGGTCTGAATGGTCAACTATACAAACAAAGGTATACTCTAGAATCCTTGGTTCTCTAGAAGAGTATTCTCAGGTATAATTTTAACCCTTTTTCGGTCCTGAGGGACTAAATTTACGAAAAAGGAACCCCCACAAAGTCCATAGTTAATCTCTTTTTACACTCCCTAAAATTGAAAAGATCGTCAAGTGACCTTATTCTTTCACACTCGTTAAAATGGTCTAGAAGAACATTCCTAATGGAGTCCATAGTTAAGTCGTTTTCAGACTCCTTAAAAATGAAAAAATTGTTGAGTGACCTTGTCTTTATCACACTCATTAAAATGGTTTTGAATAGATGTCTGGTCGATGCTAGTTTACTACTTTTTCGAACCAACTAGACTATATCCGAAAAAGGTACCCCAACGAAGTCTCCTTTTATGTTTTTTCAGACTCTCTAAATTTGAAAAACCGTCGAGCTTACCTTCTCTGGGCTTGTTAAAATTACATCAAAGGATGTTACCATTATGTGTTTTGTTAACCACATTTGCATACCTACATCTTTGGCCTAATTCCAACTCCATGTTGCTCTCAACTAAACCATATGAAGCATGCCTTATACGCAAGCCCTGTAGCACTTTTCCTTTACGTCTTGACACCTTTGGCCCGGAGAGGGATTTTTTCGAGTGTCCTTGATCTAAACATCAGTCTTGTCCTTGCACCTAGAACTAGTATGTTTGTGACACTCGTTCCTCCTTTGTAATGTAGCATTCTTTTATTCTTTTTCCAAAATTATTGAAAAAGACAAAAAAAATCAAATATACCCCAAAACGAGGAAGGGAAAAATATTTTCTTTTTATTAGCAGCACAATGAGTCACCCTTGGACAAAGCACATCCTTCTATTTGTTCGTCAAGATATGACATTTAATATGACCTTAGGAAGTTTTTCTTGCTACATAGATTTGTGTCATCCTCCGTTTGGTTATTCTTCCAAACATATGGAGAGTTTGTGTTGCCTCCTGCATCATGAACTTATGGCAATGCCATGCTGCCTGAATCTCATCATTTGTCATGCTATTGTCCAAGGGAAGTTTTTACCAAGATTGAGTCAACCCATCTGCAGTTTGTCTCTTACCCTCATGCCTGGCCATCCCGAAATTCCAATCAAGTCTTAGTTCAAAGTCAATGAAGCCTCCAGTTTGATCATCAAGATCCTCTAGTCCATGACCGACGAGCCATCGAAGACCTATGGGTAGTGAAGTCGTACACTCATATTACAATCCTACCCGAGTTTTGAAGATTTTGAATTTGATGCTCGAGCTTTGAAGACATCATCTCCAACCATCAGGCCTTATCAACTTCTAGAAGATGGATACTATACATGTATATCCTTTTGATTTTGAGATGTATTGCTTGCGACTACACTTTATATAGTTATATGACATGGATCTATAGTGTATTTGATTGGTAGCCATGATTTTATTTCATCCCGAGCATGGGTATGCCCGCCTCGGTGAGACAATTTTTATTTTGTAGATGGAACCTCCTGAATTCTGGTTCCTGGGCTCACTGGTTTGGTATGTTGATAAAGATTGATAATGTATGTTGACCATCATATGCTCTTCTGACCTCACACATTAGGGGGCATCTATTATAACCCTAATTTTCACCAGACATACTTACCTGACATCAGGCCATCTCATATACATTCTTTTCCAAGCCAGTACTAAACAACTCTTCTTAAAAACACCCTTTTTAAAGGCCCACGCGCCCTGCTCCACTACAGCCCACGTGTACACTCTAGCAGACAGAACACAGAGTTTTGGGTAAGTTAACTAAACCTTTTGACCATGCATGGCTAGTCATTCGACTAAATACCTAGATCCTTATAGCCTATAAAAGAAGGGGTAGGGGTCCCATTCTAAAGGAGGAAAACATAGTAAAGAAACTCTACCCAAATTTGTATGCCCCTTTGCCCAATATTATGCAACCATTTTGTTATTTCAACAAAGAAGAGAAGCAAGTGTGTTAGCAATTGGTGCACAGTAAAAGAGGAGCCCAGGACCAAATTCATGGAGCAGTGGTCGACTTCACCATTGTAAGTTTCTTTAGTGAAGTTAATAATAAAGAAGTACATTTCCCGTCCCACCATATGAGGTTTTCATTGTTTATTGCGTAGATGTTGATTAAATTGCGAACACATTAATCCGTAGATCAAATGCATGTGGAGTTCTTTTTTTGTATTTTATGAATGCAGGTCTGCCTTGGGAGGAGAGTTGCAATCAAAGAGCGACCAAGTGTGAAGAAGGATTGATACCAAATGCTGGAAATAAGGTATGTTCACTTGATCTTATTAACTGTGTATTTTCTTAAGAATAATGGGGATTAGGTCTGGGATGATGGTAAAAAGTAGGAATCTTTAGGTCTTTTCTGCATGCATGATAAAACCCTAAGTGCTAGTTCGTAGGGGGGTTTCCCACTCACAACAATGGGGGTTGATTACAATCATCTTGGGGAAGAGTGAAAGTCAAGAAAGCAAGAGAAAGGGAGGAAATTCGTATGGGGAGGGGACCGGAATTATGTATTCATGTTTTTTCATAAAGAGTAGTTTTTGCATGGAGTTTGGTGTCCATAAATGGAGTTCTAAGTGTTGGAAATTGAAGGAAGCTATTGTGGACATATGTTTCTACTATTTGGTGCTATAATTTTGTGGAGAAATAGGTTATGTTCCTGGGTGTAATGAGTTGTTTGAAATTCATCAAGGAAACATGTGTTTTGTCTATTGGGAGAATTTGTGTTGCAAAGGTAGAATTCCTAAAGTCCCAACAAGTTGAATTCATGTCCAACCTATGTTGGAAGCCATGGAGGGGAGTGGAAAGATATGAGTAACTATGAGCAGTGAAGGAGGATTCCATCCCTTGTGTTGTGTAGGATGAGGGGAAGAGAGTTTGGACCGAAATTAGTTGTGAGTTTGATTGTTGAGAGGGGGACGTTATCCATCCTTAGGGACCACCGACTCTTGTGGATTCATAGCCTTAGCTCAAGTTTGTTTTGTTTTTGAGAACTGGAACAAAAAAGGATATGGTTGGGAGGAAAGTTCTTCCTCTATAGTGAGTTGCACATTTCATTAAGATAAGTCTTCTTGTGTGTTGTTTTTATTTTTGTTAATTGTTGATATATTTGTATTGCAATTTACTCTAGTTTAGCTTTTTTAAATGCTACTTGTTGTGAGTTGAATGATGAATCCAATTATCTATTTATGTAGTTGAATTTTTTTGTATGTTATTGAGTTGTTTCTATGCACAGTTAAGCCATTTCATTTACGTTTTTGAGTAGTTTAGACAGTTGTATGAGTTTGGTTTTCATGCTTTAAGAATATTTCTACATTTAAATGTAGTATTAGATATTTTATTTGATTATTTTAGTAGTGACATGACCCAACTAGGAGATGGATACGTTACATAAATGAATAAAAAAATAGGAAATCTCCATCAACTATTCATCCATTCATTCAAAACTACCATAATATTGTTACATATCATAATGTAAGAAATCATACATCCAAACCATAACTCATCAACATACAAAGATAATTGTGCTTCAATTTTCATTCATTAAACTCAAAGGAATGTAAATACATTATCATACTATAGAGGCCAAATCATGCTCAAGAAATAGAAATAGTAACTACAACAAAGACATGACATGCGCTAACATCTTTCTCTCATTAACACACATTATCTTTGAACATCAAAATTTGATACAAGTCTGACCTTCAAGAAGCTTATCTCTCTCTTCCTCACTCTCCCTTCACATTCACTTACCCTAGTGACCAAAAACCTGACCCATTACCTATTCACATGCATCCCCCCATATATTTCATGGAGTGTGGAAATCATAACTAACTTGCCATCGCATCCCCAACCTCAACCATGACCATTCAGGTTGTTACAAAGGAAGTTACAAGATATTATAGAAGGTATTCCCTTATATGTCCTACATTCAATCTCTTTAAGTCCCTTAAGAGTGATACAAAATGGGTTGGTGCACGCAGTATCTCCCTAGCTAATGCATATGAAAAACTTGATGCCACGTAGTGTATCTTCTTAGATGTGCATGAAGTGATGACTTGTGGTGCATGTGCAAATTTTGCAAAACCTTAGGTGCCAACATCTACCACCCAAGAATCAGTAATAATATATAATGAAAGGATTAAATAATCTTGCAACACATCACATGATACATTTTATTCCTGGTTATTCTCTTTTTGTCCATCTCCTTATTTTCCTTTCCAAGACAAACAATCTTTCTTCAGATATCCTTTCTTCTCACAATTATAGCACTCCATTTTCCCTCTATATTTGGATCTACCCTTATTAGACTTCCCACTATTCTTTGGAATCTTTCCTCTATCCCTTTGTCCTCCCCTATCTCCATAGTAAAAGCATTTCTTAATGTCTCACTTGTGATTTTCCATCACATTTTCTCACTAAGGATAACACCAATAACATCATCAAAATTTAAAGTGTTTGAACCAAAAACACAATTTCTCATATCCATGACCAAGCCATTCCATCTTTCTAGAAATGAGAACAAAATCAAAAGATCCCTAACCTTATCATCAAAGTTTACTCCTATAGAACTTAACTAACTAGTGACTATGTTAAACTTATTTAAATGATTATAAATAGACCCACCTTCTGACATATTCATAATGAATAAATGATTCATAATAAATACCTTCTTGGAGGATGAGGGATTTTCATAAAATTTATCCAATGGCATCACCAGATATACTCTTGTAATTTCTTTTGAAATGTTGAAAGCCACTTATACTACCATGAATAGTCGTATTTTTCCTAATACATTTCTATCAAGAACCTCCCATTAACATTGGAAATTGAGAATGGAAGAAATATATTTTGATAAAGGAGACGAGAACAAATAAAAAGTATCCTCTTCATCGATAGAGCTTCGAAAATAATCTAGGGGTGGCTACTGCGAGGGGGATGTTTTTCTTATCTTGATGGAATGGATAATTTATCTTTCTCCATTGGTTTGGGGCACTCATCCAACAATTTTGCATATGCTCTAGCAGTGTATATGGGATTAAAACTTATAAACGCAGAGCAACTCAAGGATATTATAGTCATTGGGGACTTGGATATTGTCATTAAGCATTTGAAAAACATAATTTAAGTGTGCAACACATTTTTTCTATAATCTTACATAGGATTTCTAAGCAACAAGGAATGTTTAATTCAATTGAATATTATCATATTTTTCAACATTTGAACCAAAGGACAAATTCCCTAGACAAAGAGGCTCACGAAATGGAGAAAGGGAAACTTGAACATAATGGTGAGATTAACATGTATCATCTACCTTAAGGAAATGGGTATCCTTAGTCTAATTGAAAGAACGAATTGGGTAATTAGCTATCCCTCCCAAATGGTAATGACACCCAACAAAAACATGTTCTTCAAAAAACATTTGGCACAATCAAATATCGCTTCACCCCACTCGAATATCGGCTTGGTTTTTTTGCACTCCTCGTGTATATTTTAGTTGATGGATCATACCTACAAGTAAGAAAATTTGGAATTGGGATATATTCACCCCTTCCACATTCATCATTAATCATGGAATCCATTCAATACATCGTCTTTATCTCCTATAATTTCATAAATGTGTTAGCATGTAGGATCTCCATAGGAAAATTTCAAGCAAAGAAATGAAAAACCTCTGGTTCTGGTTTTATATTTCACATTCATTCACCTCTGAGTCGTCTTAATAGTAACATTCTTCCCAATTTCCTTTTTGTGTTTATCATCCTCATTTCTCGTGAGATGTGGAACCATTTCAATCATGTGGTGAAGGAATAAATTTATTTGTGGTTGTCCCAACTGCAATGTTCAGGAGGTTAAAATATTAGTGCATGCCCAAAATGTGAATTGGAACCGCAGAGGAAAAAATTGGCCAAGTTTGAAGAAGAATTCCAAACCTAGGAGAAAAAAAAGGACAAGGAAATTACATTAGTTCTAGAAGCATTCAACAAATAAGGTTGTCAAATTTAGTTGCTCCATCATGAAAATCATGATCTTGGGAAGACTCTAGTTTTCATGCATCAATCCAAATAAATTATTCAGAATTACATAGGAAGCTCTATCTATTCCTTTGTGGCTGCGATTGGCACCAAGTTTCCTTAGGAAATTTAGGGACAACCTCAGAGCGACGACCAATAGAAAATTTGGATACTACACACGAGCTCTAATAGCAAGGTCTTATGTTTTGTAATTTTTTGTTCCTATTAAAATGTTTTGTTATAATTTACACCTGCAATAAAGCTAGCAATTTTATAATCATCTTCAAAAAAGTATACAGGAAAGAGTCTGAATTTTCTTATCATAAGAGCTTCTTGGAATTTCATTTTGAAGTTTTGTAACTTTTTGTTGTTCATCCCTGCTGCGTCTCCTTAATGATACAAAGCTAGCCATTATTTTATTTTTTTAAAACCTCCCATCATTCGTCCTTCATAGTCATCAACCTCTTTGTTATTCCTCCTAATAGTATGTTGAACACACTGCCCACACTAAGAGGGGGGGTGATTAGTGTGTGGACTATTATAAATTTTCTTCTTCTTACAAGTTAGCAGTTAAAACATATTTGAACAGATTAAGAACAATGAAATCATAATCACAATGGACACAAAAGATACTAGATGTTTGTATATAATTTATATGAATATATGTGAATATAATAATAAGGATTTTCTCAGCACCAACTAATTTGTTTTAGCACCAACTTAATTAAGGAGCACCAACTTCTCGAAGAGCACCAGATCTCAAGAAAGACCCAACTTTCTAATAGAACACAGTCTATCCAACTAGAGTTCAACCAACTCTAGTAGCAGTGATTCATTAATGAATCAATTATGTTTCATGATCATAGGTATACAATCAACACTCATCACTACACTTCATATTCTCTTGGAAATGTGCACCTTCTTCACTTCATCTTTCCTCTGATATTTGTGCCTTCTTCAGTTATGCTTCTCTTTCATATTCGCACGAACCTCAGGTCTGTATCCCCTTCATTTTCTCCGCAGACTGCTCTTTCTTAGAGAGCCTATCTTTTCCACAAGCTCGTATGCTTCATCCTCAAGCACAGTTTCAAGTGAACCAATCATGGTTGTATTTATACTTGTTTATGCTAAAACTTGCTTAAGTTATTGAGCTAACTTTTGCAGCAAGTTATAACTAACTTGTTCATTTACAATAACTTTTGGGACCACCAAAGATAATCAATCCTGGTCTTCAGCGTTACACCTAGCATCCCCTTTCCTTTCACAAATCGATCACAGGCATGGATCGATTTCCTTTGTTTCTATGATAACAGATATCAACGCTTCCTTCAAACCATGTTCATATTATCAATGTCGTAGAACCACAGGATTAAAAATTTAAGCGATGCACTACATTCCTCCCTTTAATCTATTTACCATATGAATAATGGCGTTGACCAGATGCTAGGCGAGATGATCTCTTGAATGTTTATTGATTCAATAGTCACGATTCAATCTCTCGATGAGATGGACAATTTTCAAGACTTTGGGTCTTCACCCTTCGATTCTTCGTGACTTCCAACCTTTCGAATCTCCTGAATATGATATCACCAAACAGATCAGACGGTTCACATTATATATCAGAACCAGACCAATGGTTATATTCATTCCTTACATCTATCCTTCATTGCTTAATCCAATGGCCAAGACTTAATCAAGCAATGAGATAGATGGCCACCTTTTACTCCGTGACTTCGTCTATTATGCTTACACTATCCTTCCACTGTATTTTGATCAATGGTTGAGAGTGAAACTGAATATCAGATCGATGGTCAAGATCTCCTTTGGGTCTTCGGACTTCATATATTTTGAGTCTCAACCCCTTCTTTCCTCCATACATCAATATTTCGGAGTTGACAAATCACTGACGGATGTCCCTCTTAGATTAACGATTGAGATCTCCTTCGGGTCTTCGGACTTTAGAGATTTCAAATCTCAACCCCTTCTATCCTCTAGAGTGATCACCTATTGTGCAAGTCATAAAATGGTGGAGACTGTTTGTTGTTAGTTAACACTTCCACTATAGTAGATCAACAGTTGAGAGTTCTCCCGAAGTGATATTCAGATCAAATTTCTCGTGTCCACTTAGGGTCTTCAACATTCAATACTTCAGGACTTTGGGTGAGTGCTGGTGGTAAAACTCCCGAATAAAAACTCTTGAAGTGACGTAACTTACTTGCGTCACTTGATGACATGTTGTGAGCCGAGCAGTTGCCATGTCTCACTCTGATTCGCAATTTTCACATACCTAAAATGTTGATTTCAACTTGACACTTATCATTCTCTGACTGTGCCATGTGTCCTTGATGACATAGACTGATGACATGGTCTGTAACAATTTCTTGCTGACCTAGACTATTGATGTGGTCTGTCACAGCTTCATGCTGACATAGACTGCTGACATGGTCTGTCACAATTTCTTGTTGGCGTCGACGTAGATCTCATGATGTGAAGAATGTTCATATACTTGATCTAACGATCATGATAGTATCTGAAGGGTATCTCAAATCGATGACTGAGAATAAATTTGAAACTTCGTCCTTTGAGACTTCGAGGCTTTTGACATTTGAAACTCTCAAAGTAAATCTTTCAGAGTGACGTAACTTTATTACATCACTTGTTGACATGGCACAAGCCAATTTCCTCTTGACACTTGTCATCATCTGATTATGCCATGTGTATTTGATAACGTGGTCTGATGACATGGTCTGACACGTGTCCTTGCTGGCATGGTTTTTTGACCAACAAACCTAATCCAATAGTCATCGTATGTCCTCCAAATCTGATGGTCCTTATTCATTTCAGATTTTTGGGCTTCGGGTATTTCAAATCTCAAACTTTCCAGAGCGTAACCTCCTCACTTCTTTATACCCGAAATGAATGTTGTTCGTTGATCGGGATCTTATATCGATTGATCAATATTTCTGTGATGCATCTTTTCTATCTTATATTGTCCTTCCACTCAAAAGTGATCCGACGGCTGACGAGAATTCACATAATCGAATTCTCAATCATTTTTCCCCGCTTATCCTTTCCTTCCACTCAAAAGTGATCCAACAGTTGTGAACATTCTTGAAGCAGATCCATGATCAAGGATGATTGTGGAACCAAAACTTGCGATTGACTTAACTCGTCACCCAAAATCCGTAATTAGAAGTTGTGTGTTGTTGGTGAGTCAACCATGATCGTCAATATTTGAAGCTATAAGATCGGAAGGTTCTGGCTAATTGCAGGATTGGAACTAGTGCAATATTTAATTCTCCTTTTGATCTCTGCAATCTATCCCTATCGTTGATCTAGCAATTTCACATAAGATGGTCACAACTCAATCGGACTAAATCTGATCACTTGTTGGATCAACCACATTCGTTGATATCTGTGTCTATGAGATCTGATGATCCAGGCCAATTGTGGGATTGGAACTAGTGAGTCGTTTAACTCTCCTTTCCATCTCCAAAATTTATTTGTGTCGTTGATATGGCTTGCAAATCTAACAGTCATGATCGTCTAACAATCCTCAAGCCCACGGTCACTCATATGGCTATCATCTATTATATGAGACAATCAACACCATCAATTTCCTTGATCGAACGATTGCTGAGCCTTCTCACATTTTCCTATGTGTTGGTCAACTTCTCAATATTTCCATCAATCCCGATGATACTTCTGCAATGCACTTCTTCCTTCTGAGCTTTGATCTTCATTCACTATCCCTCCAAATCTTTTATCATAGGAACATTGTTTATCGTATCGTGATCAACAATAATCATGAATTGCTTTAGCCTATCTCTGCATTTTCTAACGTACCGTGTTTTCCCTTCTGAGATTTTGATATCTGCATATTGTTTGCTCCTCCTCCTGAGCTTACACTTTTGATATCTTCATACTTTTTGACATCTTCTGCTAACTGATATACTTGTTGGCATCAATGACAATCTCATCTATGGTAATTCATCATTAACAACAGATCATCACATTGATTGTTGACATCAATGACAATCTGTCCAACAATACCCGCTTTTGTCATTGAGGGCAACCCACTAACTTCATATACAAAACTCCCCCTATGATGATGCTTTCCTCTTATGAAGTTTTCCTTTTATGAAGTTTCTCTCTCCCTTTGACATCAATGGCAAAGGGTTTTTCCTCCTGTGGTAAATCTCTGTATGCTATTGACTAGAATTTGAACTTGGGTAACACTTATTGAAATTATGTTCTACCTACCATAACTAAATGACTCTCCCTGTCAATATGATCTCTCTCTACTTCTGACTAATATCACCCCTTGTTTCTGAAAAGTTAGCTCTTCCTGACAAGGTTTCTTCCCCTGTTGATTTACTAACTTCTTATCTCAATTGATTGGGATTTTTGTGTTTCAAATGAGTAGTCTTGTTGATACCAATTTTTGTAGTGATTGAGTCTTTTCACAAATTAATCTAATTACTTTCTTATTTACTAACCAAAACTTCCCTTGAGTTTTTATTAACTGTTCTCCCCCTTTGTTTCTAAAAGGGTAACGTTTTCTGATAGGGTCTCTCCTCTTGTTGTCTCTACAGGATGTCAAGTGCATCATTTTGTACATCAGAATGTTTCTTCTGTGGACATCATTGTCCTACTAGAACATTGTGCAATGTTAGCTCACATTATTCAAACAACTCTTGGATCAACCTATTGATTCTCATCGATCTCTAACCAGATGTTTCCATATTTATCTAAGATGCTTCTTTATTGTACATTTCTCTAAAGTTGTCTGAGAAATTTTATACTGTGCTTGTCACATGACTGCAATTCTTTTTGTAGCAATTAACTTCACTCATGTTTAGTTGTTTAGTCTTTGCTATCCACATCTGTAAGTGTCCTGATTTTTTGAACTTTGTTCTCTGATATTCTATTACTGCAACTTCATTTTTCTTCCATGTTTCATTTACTCCTTTTGTCATATTGTATGAATCATTTCTCATTGATTGTTTTCTTGAGTTCTAACAGTTACTGGATTTGTGGCCATATCCACCACAACTGTAGCATCTCATAGTGTAACAATGTGTAGCAATATGTCCAACATGATTGCAGTTCAAACATCTTATATTGTTGTTGAACCTACCAAATTATTTTCTTCCATGATGCCTACAATCCAAGTCTTTATGACCATATTCATTACAAGAAAAACAATAACCATTAAAAACACTCTCATGCCTTCTTTGATTCATCCATGAAGGTGTCTCTCTTATGAAATTCCTTTGAGTTATATGAGAAGCTCCTGGATGCCTTCCTTGATATGATCTTCTAAATTTTGTAGTGTTTCTTTATTTCTTGAACGTGAAGAACCTGAGTCATATCTACTTTCACTTTTTTCAAATGAAGGAGTTGTGTCAGACCTGTCTTCATCCTTTACAAATGAAGGAGTTGTGTCAGAACTATATTCATTCTTTACAAATGAAGGATCGGTGTCAGACCCGTTTTCACCTTTTACAAATGAACGACCTACATCAAGTTTCTTAGAAGTATTGATTTATTCCTTGTTGTATCCAATACCATATTTTTCTTTTGGTGATCTCTGACTATCCATGATCTTATCCAAGGTAATGGATTTGTTCAAGAACTTTATTTGGGTGTTTGACTTCTCAACCTTCTTTCTAACATTCACAACTTTTTCTTCCATCTCATGACAGGATTATTCCTTTTTGTCCAGCTGTTTCCTCACTACCTCCTCTCTCCTTTTGGCTTCTTCAAGTTGGATTTTAAGATTGACATAGCTTTCCCTTAGTTCTTTTAGATCTGCAAGGATTTTTCTTGGTTCATCATCTTCCCTCTTATTTTCTTTTTCTTGACTGATTTCATTTTTCAGTTTCTCAATCTCCTCTTCCTTTGCTTGACTGATTTCATTTTTTAGTCTTTCGATATCCTCTTCCTTTTCTTTTGTTAGATTAGTAGCTTTTGTTTTCAATCTTTTGACCTCTTTTTTTTTTCTAACTGAATCTTTTTCTCAGATATGATTTCTTCATTGTCTTTGAGATTTTCTTTTATTTCCAGGATATGCTTTTGATTGCTAAGCTCATCATCTTCCTTCTCCTTTTATTTTTCTTGACTAATTTCTTTCTTCATCTTATCAATCTCCTCTTCTTTCTCTTCTAACTGATTGTCCTACTCATATAGTCTATTTTCATTGTCCTTGAGCATTTCCTTTATTTCCAAGACATGATTTTGCCTCTTTTCAAGAAATTCTTTAGTGTAGTCATGAAGATAGCTATAGTATGATTCATTTTGGTCATAGAGGTCTTCACAAAGACTCCAATCAACCTTTTGTTTGTCCTTTGATAGTTCTTCTTCTACTTCTTCCATGGGATAAATACTAACAAAACATTTTGTTGTTGTATCTGAGTCTTCTTCTTTACTTGTAGGGGAGGATTCGATGTCAATTTTATTGAAATCGAAATATTGTGGAGAGTCCTTACCTTTATTGATGGTTGATTATTCATTTTCATCCTTGATAGGAATGTCTTCTATGTCTTCACTTTTGATTTGATACATTTTTTCTAACTTCGTCCATAAGTCCTTGGCGGATGTGCATAGTCCTATGCTTGACTTGATTGTAACAGATAATCCATTGAGAAGAATCTTCAATGCTACTTCATTGTTCTTCCTTGCTCTTCCTTGGACTGTAATCTTGGATAGATTCTTTGAATTAGTTAAATCCCAAGGATTTCTTACTAATAAATTCCAAACTTCGGATCCTTTTGACTTCAAATATTGTTTCATATTTTCTCTCCATGATGAATAATTTGTTCCATCAAATAACGGAGATTCAATTGTGGAGAGATCCATTTGTCCACCCATTTCTTCAGGATCTACCTTCCAGTGGTTAAACTGTGATGAAGGAACCTCTCTTTGATACCAATTATTGAACATATCGCTCACACTAAGAGGGGGCAGGTGAATTAGTGTGTGGACTGTTATAACTTTTCTTCTTCTTACAAGTTAGTAGTTAAAACATATTTGAATAGATTAAGAACAATCAAATCATAATCACAATGGAAACAGAAGATACCAGATGTTTGTATATAATTTATATGAATATATGTGAATATAATAATAAGGATTTTCCCAACACCAACTAATTTGTTTCAACACCAACTAAAGAAAGGAGCACCAACTCCTCGGAGAGCACAAGCTCTCAAGCAAGACCCATCTTGCCTATATAACACAGTCTATCCAAATAGAGTTCAACCAACTCTAGTAGTAGTGATTCATTAATGAATCAATTCTATTTCATGATCATAGGTATAAAATCAACACTCATCATTGCAGTTCATCTTCTCTCTGACATTCACGCCTTCTTTACTTCGTCTTTCCTCTGATATTTGTGGCTTCTTCAGTTCTACTTCTCTCTGATATTCGCATGGACCTCGGGCCTCTATCCCCTTCATTCTCTCGACAGGCCACTCTTTCTCAGTGAGCCAATATTTTCCACAAGTCTGTATGATTCATCCTCAAGAACAATTTCAAGTGAACCAATCATGGTTGTATTTATACTTGTTTATGCTCAAAACTTGTTTAAGTTATTGAGTCAACTTGTGCAACAATTTATAACTAACTTGTTCATTTACAATAACTTTTGGGACCACCAGAGATCATCAATCCGAGTCTTCAGTGTTACACCTAGCATCCCCTTTCCTTTGACAAATCAATCACAGTCATGGATCAATTTCCTTCATCTTTATGATAACAGAGATCATTGCTTCCTTCAAACCATATTCATATGATCAATGGCGTAGAACCATGGGCTTAACAATTTAAGTGACACACTACATTCCTCCCTTTAATGTCTTTACCATATGACCAATGGTGTTGACCAAACGCTAAGTGAGATGAGCTCTTGAGCATTTATCGATTCAATCTCCTAATGAGATGGATGATTGTCAGGACTTTGAGTCTTATCCCTTCGGGTCTTCGTGACTTCCAACCTTTCAAATCCCCTGAATACGATATCACCGAACAGATCGAATGGTTCACATTATATCTCAGAACCAGATCAATGCTTATATTCGATCCTTACATCTATCCTTCATTGCTTAATCCAACGACCATGACTTAATCAAGAAATGAGATGGATGGCCACCTTTTACTCTGTGACTTCGTCTATTATGCTTACTCTATCCTTCCACTGTATTTTGATCAACGGTTGATAATTCAACCAAACATCAGATCAACGGTCGAGACCTCCTTCATGTCTCCAGACTTCAAATATTTCGAGTCTCAACTCCTTCTTTTCTCTGTACATCAATCTTTCGGAGCTGACAAACCACTGACATGTGTCCCTCTCGGATTACCAGTCAAGATCTCCTTCAAGTCTCTGGACTTTGGAGGTTTCAAATCTCAGCCCCTTCTTTCCTCCAAAGTTTGGTGGAGTGATCACATGTTGTGTAAGCCATAAAATGGTGGAGATCGCTTGTTGTCGGTTAACTCTTCCACTTACACTATCCTTCCACTATAGTAGATCGATGGTCTAGAGTGCTCCCGAAGTGATCTTCAGATCAGATGTCTCGTTTCCACTTTGGGTATTCAATATTTGGGACTTTGAGACTTTGGGCAAGTGATGGTGGTAAAACTCCTGAAGAAAAAATCTCAGAGTGATGTAACTTACTTGCTTCACTTGATGATGTGTCGCGAGCCAAGAAGCTGCCACCTGTCAATCAGATTCGTGATTTTCACGTACCTGAAATGATAATTTCAACTTGACACTTGTCATTCTATGATTGTTCCACGTGTCCTTGCTAACGTAGACTGTTAACGTGGTCTGTCACAATTTCTTTCTAATGTAGACTACTGACTTGGTATATCACTATTTCTTGTTGACGTCGATGTAGATCTCCTGATGTGACACATGTTCATCTCCTTGATATAATGGTCAGGATAGTGTCCTAAGGGTATCTTAGATCGATGGATGAGAGTATTTGAAACTTTGTCATTCGATAATTCATGACTTTTGACATTTGAAACTCCCGAAGTAAATCTCCCAGAGTGACATAACTTTCTTATGTCACTTGGTTACATGGCACGATCCAATTTCCTCTTGAAACTTGTCATCATCTGATTATGCCATGTGTATTTACTGATGTGGTCTGCTAACATGGTCTACCACGTGTCCTTGCTAGCGTGGTTTGTTGACCAAACCTTATCCAACAGTCATCATATGTCCTACAAATCCGATGGTTCTTATTCATTTTAGATTTCCGGGCTTCGAGTATTTCAAATCTCAAACTTTCTGGAACGTAACCTCCTCACTTCTTTATACCTGAAACAAATGATGTTCATTGATCAGGATCTTAGATTGACAGCTCGATCTTTATGCAATGAAGCTTTGATAGCTTATCCTGTCCTTCCACTTGAAAGTGATCAGACAACTGACAGGAATTCACATAATCAAATTCTTAATCATTTTGCCCCACTTATCCTGTCCTTCAACTCAAAAGTGATCCAATGCTTGTGAATATTCTTGAAGAAGATCCATGATCAAGAATGATTTTGGAACCACAACTTGCGAGTGATTTAAATCGTCACCCAAACTCCACAATTGGAATTTGTGCACTATTGTTGAGTCAACCAAGATCGTCAATCTTCGAAGCTATAATATCGGACGGTCCTGACTAATTGTGGGATTGGAACCAGTGCAATATTTAATTCTCCTTTCGATCTTCACAATCTATCCCTGTTGTTGATATGGCAATTGTGCATCCGATGGTCACAATTCAATCCGAATTAATTTGATCACTTTTTGGATCAACCAAAGTCGTTGATATCCGCGTCTATGAGATCTAATGGTATAGGCTAATTGTGGGATTGGAACTAGCTAGTCGTTTGATTCTCCTTTCGATCTCTGCAATTTATCCCTACCATTAATCTGACTTGCAGATCTGATGGTCACGATCCTCCAATGATCCTCAATCCCACAGTCAATCATATGACCATAGTCCATTATATGAGATGATCAACACCATCAATTTCCTTGATCGGACGACTATTGAGACTTCTCACCTTTTCTTGTCTGTTGGTTGACTTATAAATATTTCCATCGATCTCAATGATACTTCTGCAATGTGCTTCCTCCTTATGATATTTGACCTTCATTTGCTAACCATCTTGATATTTTATCATAGGAACATTTTTTATCCTCTCGTGATCAACAATAATCACAAATTTCTTTAGTTTATCTCTGCATGTGCTAACGTACTATGTTTTCTCTTCTGAGATTTTAATATCTGCATATTGTTTGCTTCACCTCTTGAGCTTACACTTTTGATCTCTGCATACTTTTTGACATCCTCTACTAACTGATATACTTGTTGACATCAATGACAATCACATCTATGGTAATTCATCATTAAAAACATATCATCACATCGACTGTTGACATCAATGACAGTTTGTCCAACATAGTATGAAAATATTCTTCTAATATTGATAGTCGTCCATTTGCATCTTCCATAGATGGTAGTTTTGGCAATTAAACATCTAGACCCTAAACGTTCCTTCATCTTCCATTTCTCCCACTCGAACTAGGGACCATCCTTTCAAATGAGTTTATCATCCAAACAAACGTTCTTTTGTGATATAATTTTTTAGGAATATGATTGTGAAGTGATAATAAAAAAAAAAATCAAGATGAATGCATAAATAAAACACAAAAGAAACAACCAATATGGTTCACCCGATATGGGTTATGTCCACAGAGAAACAACCAATCATTTATTTATTCCATCTAGAAAAATGAAGGGATAACACCTACAACGCATCCGTGAGAACTTCCTCTTCATTATCTCTTAGTCACAATGAAATCTCTCATGCCATATAGCTATAATACAATTCCTTGTTTAAAAAAAGTGGTTGCCTTCTATGGAAAAAAGTTACCAAAATAACCTCTACCATCATATGTGTGACCCAATAATGAAAAATCCATCTTGACTGTAAAACTACAATATAATATACAGGATCATGTGGCATCCAAAAACCATAATATAGTGACCTAGATTTGATTACAACCTTAATTACTTAACCATAATTAGAAAACCACGGGTCATAAAACATGTTGGGTATGTGTTATATTCTTTGCAATATTGGTCCCATGTACTATAAACTAATATGGGATAAATGGGGGAGGTTTATATAGTCCCCCCTATAAGGGGGTTTGGTGGTGGAACCCCTGGAAAAAAAAATTTGGCAGTTTTTGAGTCTATTTTTGGCGGTTTTTCGGCACGTGATTAAGGAATTAGGGTTTTTAACTCATAAAAAATAATGTATTAGGGGTTTGGATTTTTTGGGATCCTATATGTATATTGTATTGTAAATCATTAGTTCTTTGATAGGCTTAAAGAGTTTAAGGCTCTTGTGGAGAATCAAACAGAGAAAAGAATTAAGGTGTTGAGAACATATAATGGTGGAGAGTTCTACATAAATAAATTCGAAGAATTTTGTAAGAGTGTGGTATAGCAAGGTAGAATAATATTCCATATACACCTTGAGAGAATGGATTTGCAAAAAGGATGAACATAATTTTGATGGAAAAAATAGTGTGCATGCTCAGTGGTGTTGGGTTAGGACAAGAATTATGGGCAGAGGTAGTGGGTATTGCATGTTACATGGTTAATTGATCACCCTCATTAGCACTAGATGAAAAGACTCCATAAGAGGTATGGAATACTAAGAAACATTCTCTCACACATCTCATGGTATTTGGTTGTGATTCCTATGTCCACGTTCCAAAGGAAAACAACAGTAAGCTAGATAAAAAAGGTTGAAAAGTGTATGTTTATTGGGTATAAAGATGGTCCAAAAGGTTATAATATTTGGAACCCATAAACTAAGAAGGTAGTGTATATCCAATATGTGATATTTAGAGAAATCAAAGATGTTGTCAAACATGAATTCCTACCAAGGAAGAAAAAAAAAAAAAAATAGAGCTTGGGTTGAAGGATAATGAATCAAACTTTACAGAATAACATGAATCAGAAGAAGAAGACCCTCATACTCCAGTATTGAGGAGATATTTTTGGGAAAGAAGGAAACCATATGTTATCACTGAAATTTCATCCGCACAGGGCGACAAGAACTCCGCATCGTCAACACAGAAAAACAGTCATTCATGGCACAAGGTTAATTCCACAGCACAACAAAAGGGGTCAAAACTATACAAATGGCCAAAAAATTACAAGGCGCTTCGCACCCACTGGGTGCGCGCGTGCCCGCGCGTAACATCTTCGTACCTGGAGCGCATATGCACGGCTGTGGGGTGAAAAACCCGCGCGCCTGCCAAACGACGCATTTATGAAACTGGTCGGCCTCCCAACCACCAATGGATCGGCTCCCAAGTCGATTTGACACCAAATCCGAGCTCAATCTGCGTGGGGAGGCTGGTCAAAGACCTAATTGTGCCCTAAAGAGCCCCTTTTCACATTCAAAAGAGGTTACATAATAACCCAATGCTTGGCTATAAAAAGCCATGAATGACCACCATTTCTTCAAGGAATTATTCATACTGTTATGCTGCTGAGATTGCTAGAGACCCCTTCTTTGGCAACACACATTGTAAGCTACATTTCATAAGCTATTCACCCCTCACTTGAGTGAATAAGCTTGGAGTTCTTTCACCCACATTTCATCTTTTCTTTGTAA
>ML795820.1:126484-142224 GCA_009831015.1 Picea engelmannii
TAGATTAGTAATGTTATTTTAATTATGTCGGCTTTAGGCCATTATTTGTAATTATACCCCCTAGTCTCCTATATATACCAAGGAGACATTTTCATTTTGAATCATCTTGTACTTGAACATTTTAAGTGGGGTAAAAGGAGGTTTCCCCCTCGAAGAGGCTTACTATCTGAAATTATCTCAGTTTCAAGGCGTTGAGTACTTTTCTTGAGGTTTTTCCATGCTATATTGATGTTTGGTTCTGAACAGAAGTCTTACAGCGCAGCAAAACATGATTTTCTAAAAGGACCCATAGGTGGGTATATCATATCGATCTATACTTCAATCGAGATTTTATTTTATAAAAATGGTGTTATGACCATGGAATCAAACAACTAAACTTCCCTGCAAGCATGGGGGAAGGGGGGAAGCACTGACAAGAGGTGGATAAATGGAGGAAGAGATGGATAGGGGAAAGAATAAGGAGGCCATGGACCCAATCATGATGGAGGAATACCAGATAAACCAGATAATGGAAAAAGTTAGAAAGACATGCAACGGAGCACCCTACCAATATAAGATGAATAATAAGAAGAGAGCCATAGCTGATAGAGAGGGCTTGGAAAGAAATGAAGAAGAGGTACATGATCTGTCAGTTGTGGAGGAGATTGAGGAAATCCTACATGCAACATATGAAATTAAAATAGGAGGTCCAAAAGTAGGGATAGAAGGAAGAACTCCAATCCATATCACTGTCAATGTGGAACCTACAACCCCATGTGCAACTAGTACACCATAAAGAGCACCAACATTTGGACAACTGAATTTAGTGGAAGAAGAATAACAAGACACACATAAAATCAAGGAGAGACATTTGGAGGAGCCAATTCAAGAAGTAATAGTCAAATATCCACACCATGTGAATGTAGTAGTTCAACACAGTTCAAAATGGTATGACATGATCCCACGATCAGATTACCAGAATTTTGGGGAGAGGTGTCAGAGGACCCTGAAAAGAACTTATTCATTAGTGAGAAGATATGGGAAGAAAATAAGATCACAGATGAGGATACGAATATCACATAGTTATAAATCACACTTAAAGATCAGGGACTAGACTGGAACATGAGCCTAGATGTAAACAATCCACCAGGACTAACAAATACTATTTCAAATGTGAAAAAACTATTGATAAATGAATTTCAGAAGCCTATCTCAGAAGACCATTATATGAATCAAATGATTGAAATCAGGAAAAAACTAGGTGAGTCTATTTGGAATATTGATCAGAGGTTTAAATGTCTGAAAGGTAAGTTGAAGTATGCAATTACTGACATGCAACATTGACACTTATTTGTGAATTCATTTCTATCACACTTGAAATACCCATTAAGACAATAGAAGTTCCAAACCAAGGTATAGGATCTGTAGGCAACCTTACAACTGGAAGAAAACCAGTATAAGAAGACAGTTCCATCAATAGAGGAGTTGAAGGAGGATCTAAAGAATCTAACATTTCAACTTAACCAGAATACGGGTAAAGAGAAAAGAGAATTTATTTGGTGTACCACATGCAGGACAGAAGGACAACAAAAGAACAAATGTCCAACTTTCGTGCATTATATGGCAACAGGAGTACCAAAATCTTTTGCAATAGGAGGACCATGGTTTGAAATCTATAAAACACATGCGCATGATCCATATCATTGTCCAATGATTCAGAAGTATAAGATAGTACCCAAAAGTTCATACTACAATTTTTCAATTCAGTGGGTCATGATGATAAGGATTGTAGGATGATGGAGTTGATGAGATAAAGAACTTCAAATATTTATAGGGTGCAAGAAGAAATTATGTAAGGACAAGTTGCACCTTAGTTCAACCAGGTACCACCACTATACAATAATGCACATCAACAGTATAACAATGCACATACGCAATACAACAATGCACAACCACAATATAACCCTGCGTAGTATAACTAGCTACCTCAATACAATGCACCGTGAGGAGATCGAGGGGATACATAAGTGGAGGATGAGATAGAGGAGTATTTGGATGAGGTAGAATATTAGTAGTGTGTCACAACTGCTAATAGCCAAGACATTATGCAAGGGAGTGCCCACTTCCACCTGCGACATGTATGTACTATCGTGCAACAGACCATGACATGGAATACTATCCAAAAATCTTAGGAAAGATCCAAGAAAAAAGGAATCAAAATAACCAGAACGTCCAATGTATTTATGTAGAAGCCAAGGATGATGGGAGAAACATCAATATAGTCACTCGAGGAGGAGCTAAGATAGAAATTGACACAGTAAAAGAAGATCCAGTGCAACACCAATGGGTGAAGAAGGATACTGAACCACAGAACCATTTTGATGCACAAAAATAAAATGAAACATTCAAGGGGGAAATACATGAGTTTCTCAAGAAAAATGTTGCATATACATCAGCCGCACAACACACCCAGAATGTAACAATGTACGAAATTCCCTCCTTAATGGAACAAACCAGTGAAGCACAACCTTTAGAGAAAGTAACATAAAAAAAATTATGCAATCCTGTGTTAAGTTATTGAAGGATCCGCCATCTGTCAAGATCTTACCAAAACTGCTAGAAATATGTAACACAGAGGTAGAAGGGAAATTAGAGCAAAAAACCGTTAATCATATCCATACAAGAAGAAGGACAAGAAGGGAATTTATACTAAATGCTAACATCGTGGAATTCAATATGGATGATATTATACTAGACTTGGGATCTGAAGTAAATGTATTTCCTAAGAATACATGGAAGCGTATGGAAGAACCCACACTAGGTTATTCACCTGTCCAGTTTAAATTAGAAAATCAACATAGAGTGTTACCAATTGGAAAGCTTAAAGGTGTGACAATAGATTTGTATGGAGTGTGCACTATGGCATATTTTGAAGTAATAGAGATAGTTGATGGCACAACACCTTATCCAACATTTCCTGGATTGGATTGGTCATTTGATAAATAGGACATAATCAACTCGAAGACAAGGAAAATGATGTTTGAATCAGTTGAATATAGAGTCATTGCACCATTAGATCCTTCAGAAGGAGAAAGGTTTCTAGAACCCACTTGTTTAGATATGGAAGAAATAAATGAGTTGTACATAACCACCGTGTGAGAACAAGATTATGTTAACCCAAATACAAATGGGGTACTCAGTTGGAGAAGCATCACATCATGCGATTCCGACTCAAATACAGGTTTGGAGAACTAGAAACAACGACTACATGAAGGTCCACAAGAAGGTGCGCAAGAATAGATTGTGCAGTAAGATGGGTGGGTACAGGGATAAGAGAACCTACTAATTTTCACGTATTAAATGACTTAGAGGATTTTTTGAAAAAATATGAAGAGGAAGTTATAGAACATTAGAGTCTCTTAGCCCTATATATTTCACTCAAGGAAACACCTGCAAGATGGTGGGGTGAGCACAAAGAAACAATTCAAGACTGGTATCAATTTAAATTTGTACTGCACATTAGATTCGACACAGAGAAGGAGAGAAATAAAATGCAAAGGTACGATGGGAAAAGAACACCAATGGAACATTTGGACAAGTCAAAAACACAATGGAGGATGTCACTATCAGAAGAATGGCCTCATCACTTTATCCATACATTGGAAGGAATCCTAGAGAATAGGTATATAGACTAGGAGATACGTAGAGGCACTACAGAATGGACAACATTACAACAGAACTTTGTAGTAACTTTCTCATTTGAACATGAGAACCCCAACATAGATTCAACGTTGAAGAAGATATGAGGAGTGATATTTATTGATGAACCATAGGTTGAAATCATGACAGAATATCAACAATATAATACACATACGATCAAAGAACTACTTCCATGCTATCATGTTGAACAGGAAGCACCAGATTAAGATGATCCATGCAACATTCATATTACCAAGATTGAGGGAGAAAGAGAGGTGGAAAGTCCATCTCTGGAGTCAGAAGTATTTTTTGCACCAATCAAATTTAAGAAATTCAACATTGGGACAACTGAAAATCCTAAATTGGCAAGTATTGGAGACTATTGGGATGAAAAAACAATAGAAATAATAACAGAGTTAATGCACGAATAAAGTGATGTGTTCCCAACAACCTTTATAGAGATGAAAGACATAGAAGGGGATCTAAAAGAAATGAAAATACCTCTCAATCCTGAGGCAAGACCTGTCAGGAAAAGACCCTACAGATTGAATCTAGTATATAAGAAAAAAGTGAAAGTAGAAATTGATAGAATGTTGGAATATGGTATCATAGAAACAGTAGAGGAATCTGAATGGATCATTCCTATGGTATTCCAAGAAAATAAACAAGTGGGGATAAGAATTTGTGTAGATCTAAGGAAACTTAATGATGCTTTCTTACCTGACCCTTTCCCTACCCCTTTTACAGATGAGATCTTAGAGACTATGGGAGGCTAGGAAGCATATTCATTTGCAGATGGATTCTCAGATTACCATCAGATCAAAATAGCTCCAGAGGACAGGTATAAGACTACGTTTTCTACAGAATGGGGATCCTACCAATATACAGTCATGCCATTTGGGTTGAAGAATGCACCAACCATTTTTTCAGGAGTAGTCATAGTTGCTTTTAAGGAATTCATACATCAAATTTTAGAAGTATATATCGATGACTGGACTGTATAAAATATGTTAAAATATCATGTAGAAGTGTTAAGACTCATGTTGGAAAGATGCAGAAAATGTCAAATCTCGTTGAACATCAAGAAATGCATTTTTGGGACACATTTTGGAATATTGTTAGGACATATAGTGTGTAAACAAGGTTTACTAGTGGATCCTTCTAAGATTGCAGTCACTGTAAATTTACCACCACCACAGTTAGTGCACCAGTTAAGAGAAACACTTGGAAATAGACTATTACAAGAAATTTATAAAGGGGTATGTGCAGATTACTACACCGATGGAAAAAATGTTAAAGAAGGACACTAGATTTCAGTGGAATGAGGATTGTCAACAAGGATTGGACACCTTAAAAGAAAATATGGTTAGAACACCTATCTTAGTATTCCCATACTGGGAAAAGACATTTCATGTGCATGTAGATGCATCAAACATAGAAATTGGAGCAATTATGGCACAACCAGGAGCAAGGGACTTAAACCATCCTATAGCCTTTGCAAGCAAAAAATTGTCAGAATCGTAGTAGAATTACAACACCATAGAAAGAGAAGGATTAGTCATGGTATATTCACTTCATAAGTTCAGGCACTACTTACTGGGTAAACATTTTAAAACGTTCACAGACCATTTTTCCCTCAAATATCTAGTCAATAAGCCAGNATAGATGGATATTGTTGTTCCAAGAATTTGATTCCAAAGTGATAGTCAAACTAGGGAGGTTGAATGTAGGAACTGATCTCCTGTCAAGGTTCACTAATGGACAGGAACCTACTAACTTGGAAGACAACTTCCCAGATGCACAGTTATTTTCAGTACAGGTAGTTGATGAATAATTTATTGATATTATTAAATACTTAAGTACAGGGATTTCTCCACAATAGTTTATCATTGCACAGAAGAAAAATCTGGTACTCATAGTTATATATTATCAACTTATTGAAAGACATTATACAAGATGGGCGTAGAAAGCATTTTGAGAAGGTGTGTATTAGAACATGAAAGGCCTAGTATTTTGGCAGAATATCATGAAGGTATAGCTGGAGGACACTATGTAAGAAAAGCTACCACATAGAAGGTATTACGCACAGAATTATGGTGGCCAAGAGACCATAAATATGCCAAGGAAAATTACCAAAAATGTGATGTCTGTCAGAGGGTTGGAAAACCCAACAGAAGGGATGATATGCCTCTAAAACCACAAGTGACATTGCAGGTATTTGAAAAATGGGAAATAGACTTTGTGGGACCTATTAATCCACCCAAAAAAAGGTGAGGAGCTAGATATATCATTACTACAACTAAATACTTAACAACATGGGTAGAAGAAGCACTAGTCAAATACTATAGTGCAGAGACATCAACACACTTCTTGTTTGAGAAAGTTATCACGATATTTGGATGTCCAAGGATTTTGATGACTGACCAAGGAACTCATTTTATCAATAATACCATTAGGGATATGACTAAGGAGTTTGAAGTCTATCACCAAAAGAGTACACCATATCATCCTCATGCAAATGGTACAGTAGAAGCTTTCAATAAGATCTTGGAAAATGATCTAACTAAAATATTCAATATCAATAGGGATGATTGGTAATTGAAGATACCAGTAGTACTATGGGCATATAGGACAACATGTAAAAAGTTGACAGGACAAAAACCATTCAGATTGGTATATGGATAGGAAGCAGTGGTTCCATTATAATTTATGGTACCCAGTCTGTGCGTAGAATCAATTACAAACATGAAAGAAGGAGGTGCAGTAAAGGCAAGGTTAATTCAACTAATGGAAATGGAAGAGGACATGATTTTGGCAGGATTTCACTAGGAAGTACAGAAAGAAAGAGACAAATCCTGGCATGAAAGACATTGTAATACCACAAGAACAAGCCCAAGTTTTAAATGTAAATATGTTTTATAGGGTGGTGAGATGGGTTATTATAGGTTAGAAGGATTATGTGATTATTAGGATGAAGAGCCTAGATGCTAAAGGCCAGTGAGCCTATTTTTGGTATATGTAAACACTCATATCATTAATAAAATACATCGTTGCGTGTATACCAACCACGATAAAAGAGTATGGGGGACTAAACTCCACTAGGAAGGGAAAGTGAGGACTAAGAACCTGGAAAGGGGGATAAGCCAGAGGGATTATTTCCAAAGGAATATTATAATGTATTCATAAATACTAAGGTGTGGATAATTATTTTGTTCCTAAGTTCCAAGGATGGGGACAAGTGGGCCAAAGTGGCTCTCAACCTGACAAGTGTCCAATTTGGGACATGCATACAAATACTGTGGGCTTAGTGCATGAGACATTGATTCAATGTAGTCATCCATTCAATCCATCATTCATACCTCTCCATTCCATCACACACACCTTCATCAATAACCCATACCCTTCCTATGAGGAGGAGTGCACCTGTACTTTCCTATCACTAGCAGTGCACCAGTACCCCATTCTATTATGAGAAGCATCACCTTCACTTACCCTGAATGTTGTTGCTACCATCATCTATACCTGGTTGACTTAAGAACTGGACTGAAGAAGAGGGTTGTCAGGCCCATGGGATTGAAGAGGCAGATTTTCAAGCCCGTGGATTGAAGAGGTGGGTTTTCATGCCCGTGAGAAACTCTCTCTAGGTGAGATAATTGTTGGGAATTTATTTCCTGAGGGATCCCAACTGCAACTATAGTTCTCTGAGACTTCATGTCTGGCTTGTTGTTGAGGCCTTGGAAGGGAAGTGGGGTAGCCAAAAGACTATTGAGGAGAGAAGGGACACATTTCCTAAAGTTGGATAGGCATGTGGGGAATGAGATATTGTGGGATGTTATTTTGAGTTGGAACCTGAGGGATTTGTTCCTATTATTTGAGATACATCAGCCTAGTTAAGAATCCATTTACCCGGGTGGATTTTAGTCCCAGCTCAGGGGTGAACCACTACTGAGAGTTATAAGTAGTGTGGTCTAAGGATGGGAGGATCATGGAAGGTCTGCATGCAATTGGTGGTATTTTATAAAATTTAAGTATCAATTGTGTGTTATATTACTACTGCATTATTCTTTAAATGTTTAATTTCATGGGTTTTTCCTTGTGTATGTTGCATGTGTATTTTTAGTGTTATTTCGCATTAATATGTATATTTGTAGATCATTTGTATGCTTTTAAATTTATGTATATAGTTCAAAAAATTCTACGTGGCATAGCCCAGCTGAAGGTTGGGGATTCTACACTATGGCATCAAATTTGATGGCTAGAGAAGTATCATTGATGCGACTTGGCCTCGGTGGTTGGGTGGGTGTATTACAATTCGGTATCAAAGCTCTAGTTTTCAACACTGAGGCTAGATGGGCCAAGAAAGTTGAAATTGATGAAAAATTTCACATATCTTTTAAGTTACAGTGTGTTCCTAGGTGCTAGGAAGGCGCCGAGAGAACACTTGGATTGTGTTCCAAATATCAGGAGGTGTAACGGTTCGAGAAATCCACTAGAGGAAATAAACCACAACAACCATTGATTTGTACCACAAGATTAGATTTGGGTCATTGGATCTGTTCGGGAGAAGATAGATCCCTCACAAATGTCGGATATGGAGAAGGTGTGCATTCGTTAAGCACCAAAGTCCTTTGTACTTCGCTACTCCTATAGGTTTTTATTGTTTGTTGGAGGGGAGGAAAAATCCCTGAAGTCCAAAAGTCCCGAACTTTGGAGAATATTTTGATCGTTCTTCGTTGAGGACACATGTCAGCAGATTAGCGAGTGTCTAGAAGTTCGAAGATCCAGAGGATTGTGGGAAAAAGTTGTTTTGGTACATAAATTCCCGAAGTTTTGAACTTCTGAGAAGATCTTGATTGTTCGTTGTTGAGGACACATGTCTGCAGATTAGTGAGTGTCCAGAAGTTTAGCGATATGGAGGATTGATATTAAAAATGGTTATAGTATCAAGAGGCCTGAAGCCTAGAGTCAATCTCGGTCGTCCATTGACACGTGAGCACCAACCATGGATCTTTGTCCTTCGTTGATTGGGCATTCAACAGTTCGAGTGTTTGGTGGTGATCAACAGCGAGAACTCCCAAATATCATAGTTCCTTGAGCTCCTATTGACCGTATATCTTGATGGAGAGTGTGGACCATTGATCCGTGAGTCCTCCGAGAATTCTCCAATTCGATGTTCATGTGATTTATGTTGTTGTGTTGTAAAATATTCTGAATCCTAAAGCCTCAAAGCCAGGGAGCACCGGGGTAGATCGCGAGTTCGATGTTCGGGTGATTCATGTCGTTGCATGGTCAGAACTCTCGAAGCCTAAATCTCTGAAGCGTCGAAGTAATGAAGTGTCAAAGTTTTAGTCCAAGAATTCACCAGTTTGGTGTTCATGGAACTTAGCATGTTGGGTGGTCAAAAATTCTGAAGCCTGAAGCTCTGGAGCACCAGAGTCTCAAAACTCTGGAGGAGAACCATTTCGGGAGTTATCCACTTTAGCGTTCAGGGGAAATGTTGGGTTGTGTTAATAAATCCTTTGAATCTCGAAGCTCCAAAGTGTTGGAGTCTCGAAACTCTGGAGAAGCAGCATTTGGGGATTTATCCACTTCAGCATTCGGGGAGAATGTTGGGCTATGTTGAGAAATGCTCTGAAGCCTGAAGCTCTGAATAAGTGCTTGTTTGGAAGTTCACCAATTAAACATTCAGGGGAAAAGAAGTGTGTTGAGGGAGAAACCTCTAAGGCCAGAAGTTCCAAAGCCTCGGAGTCTTGAATCTCTGAATAAGATTCATATAGGTAAGCACCTGGTTCTAGTCCGAGGTCACATGAGATTGGGGCCGAAGTAAAGGGGCTAGTGCCCGAAATTTGATTTTGAAGAAATAAAAGGGCTTAGAGAAGGAGCCCACAAATTTCTTATTTGTTTGGACCTAAAATTGAGGGAAATTACAAGAGCCTGTAAACCTAAAGAGAGGATTTAACATGGGTCCAAGAGAAAATTTGAATACTGAAGAAGATCACCTATACAAGGATTTTCCTCACAGAAAGGAAATTTTTTCAAATAACCATAACTTTCTTCTCAAAACTCCCATTTGAGAAAGGGAGCAGTCATTGGAAAGATATTGGACAGTAGAATATAGCTGTTCACCCAAAAAATTGATCTGGATAGTAAATTTTTTAGGAAATCATATGATATAAGTCTAATGCATTATTGAATCATAATTGTTCATAATTTCATACAATTGATAAATCAATTAGCCTAACAAGTTCTGTTGGCTACACATTTTACAAAATTAACCGCATTTAGATCAGAATTGGATCAACATAGATTTCAGAGGGATGTATGTCAATATGGGCAATGAAGGTGCAAATCAAATGGTCATGAAGGAGGAAAGGAAGAAAACATGAACTTGGTGGAGACCATTAAAATTTGCAGAAGGATTTCCAAAGCTATAAAGATGATAATGAGAGGCTTATGAGATCCAAGGCGAAGCAGGAGGAATTCAACATAAATTTAATGCAAAGCTTGGATAGAATATAAAAGAAGATGGATAAGGAGAATGTTTCAAGAAAATCGGGAAGTCAGAGGTCTCCTGATGAGAGGAGAAGAAAAAGAAGTGTTGACAGACATCACCATCACTCCTTAGGGAATTCAACTATGAGATAACACAGTATATCAAGTCCATCCCATGTCAGGAATCATAAGAGGAGGTACGAGGTGGATGAGATACAATTGAGAAATGAACAAAATCAGGCCTCCTACTTTTGATGGTGAGCACAAGGGGGATGAAGATGCAGAGACATGGTTTTTAGGCATGAGAATTTATTTTCAATTGCATAATTACTCTTCACATGCAGAAGGAATAATTTCCATCTATCAATGCAAAGGAAATGCATCCATGTGGTGGGACAAAATTGTGCAAGTGCATCCATGAAAGCTTGGGAATCCACTATAAGAGATCCACTCTTACAAATCAGAATGTTCAGTGTAATCAAGGTGTAAAGAATATCATTTAAATATAGGAAGTAGTGAAAGATTATTCAGTCTAACAAATGCCAATGTTAAGATAAAGAGGTATATGGTGGAAATACCTATTCTGTGCAAATTGACATATCTTGATCCTATTATTCTTATAAATAAAGATAGAGTGGATATATGGAGAGAATGAAAACATATCCAAAGATCGGTCCTACATTGTTAGAGATAATTTTTCCATGATTGTTATCAGAGTAGAATAGTGGAAGCATGGTTGTAAGAAAAAACATTCAGAGGTGAAGCAATACATGTGTGACCATACTAAATAAGTGTCAATAGATGCATAAACAATGCATTATGTACAGATTAAATCCACATGAATGCAATCAGGTTCTAAGGAAGGATTTTTCCATATAGGGAAGAAAGATTGTAGGATGGATTCATGTCCTTGAACATCTTAAGATAATGGAAACAAGCTTTCTAAAGGGGAAAACAATAAGGGACCATGAAGAAGAAAATGATTATATGATTTGTATAGAATGAAAAAGAAATAAAATATAAGGAGAATCTATATCAAGTGGAACAGAGCCATAAGTGGCATTCTAGGGGTGGAAAGTATCGTTGGAATCTATGATGGAAAGTAAGATAAATGATAACTCATTCCAGTTAACTCTATGAAACTGTAAAAGAATACATTGTGTAGCATAGAAACATGTTGAAAATGATTATGCAAGTCGGGTTGAAATCAGATGGGTCAGGATAGGAGAAAGTAATGGTTCATTAAGAAAATCCAAGTGATGAAGTGTTCAATCAAGGAAAGGATGAACTAGTTTGGTTCAGATAGTTAAATAGAGAGTGAATATCTAAATTCAATAAGAGAGCATGGAAAGAAATGTAATTTGGCCAAGTATGTGTTGGTTCAGAGCGATCCATAAAATGATACATGATGAAATTTAATATCAACATAGTATTTGGATGGAAATGAAAAAGCAACCAAGAGTGATTTGGCTAGAAGGTTCTCTGGGCAGAAATAATCATGTACATTGATTATAGTTATGACACAAGAAGATTCAGGAATATGGTAGATAATTGAAGACTTCTAGGAACAACAAAGAAAAGTGATTTAGGGAGAAAGTGGTTGATGTAATTACTGTAGCAGAAAACATGTTATGGCTTGTTGGACAGACATACATAGTACAATAAATTGAAATGCAAATGCATTTAAGAGCATGGTAATGATGCATTACTAGTGCACACAAATATGAATTGATAAATGCCAATTTGTTAAAATACATGTATAAAATAATAAGACCGGGATTAGTCTATTGTTGAATATATATTAATAGGAAAGTTGCTAATGGTGGTTGTTGTACTGGGAAAGAGAGAATTCTTGCATGTTTGCAAGTGTTGCTGATGATGTTGTTGCATATGGAAGGAAGCAAAAGAAAGTTGAATTGATGATTATACGACTAATAAAAGAGGCATGGGAGATTCTACTATCATCATCTAATCAGTGTTTGAAAAACAAGATCACAGAGCAATAAAATAAAACAAATGCGGAAATAAAACATAGAAGATAAATAATACAATAGATACACAGATATGCGTGGTTCACCCAGTGTGGGATACATCCACCAGAGAAATTTCCAGGTCCTTCCTTTATTATTATCCATCAAATGAAGGGATACAACCTACAAAACACCTACTAAAACTTCCTCTTTTTCTCTCATAGTCTCCTCACTCTAAATACAATATTCACAATGATGCATAGCCGCAATACATTTCCCTCATAAAAGAGGTTTGTATTCTAGGGAAAAAAACCCTAACATAAATTCTACCATCATATATGTGACCTTATAATGAACGGTCCATATTTAATATGAAATTACAATATTCATTTACAAGGAAAATTTTCCTTCGAGGGGCCATTTCCCCAAGACCTCGTAGGGAGGGTACCCCCCCCCCCCTTACACTCCCCCATGTGGAGGAGTGTACATTCTTCTAGTGTGTAAATTATCCATGAGGTAAAAAGAAGGATGAAAAAAAACACTTATGAGTCAAGAAGATAACCAAGCTCCACAACCAACAATCTCCCACTTGGATACTTGATCTCAACACCTCCACCGCTATTGTATCTATTATACTATGAACCTTCTTCGAAATGGAAAATTTCTCATATTCACCTTTATTATAACCCTAAAATGCACCACACAGGTTTACCTGGCATCGGGCCAACTCATGCCTCTTCCTGGCCAAAGCCATGCTGAAAAAATCCTCAAGAAACCACTTAAATCAAGGGACCCGCGCCCTAACCTTCCACTGGGCGCGGGTGACCGCTTGCTGACCTTCTACAGCACGTGGGTATCCGCGGGCTAACCCACTACAGCCCGGGGGTACCTAACCAAGCAATAAATCAGGAAAGTTTCTGCCGGGACACGAGGCTTTTTGTCAGTTAACTGGAACTCCGAGCCATGCATGGACGAGAGTTCGCCAAAAACCCTAGCTCCTTCTAGCCTATAAAAGGAGGGGTAGGGGTACTATTCAAGGAGGAAAAAATCATAGCAAAGGAACTCTGCCAAACTGCCAAGTCAGTTTTGTCCCAACCCTTTAGCCTTGCCTCAAGATTTAGGAGAAATACATGCAGCAGCAGTTGGAGGACAAAAATAAGAGGAGGAGCCCAGGATCAGGATCGAGGAACGGTGGCCGATCTCAGAAATCATTGTAAGTTGGTTCATATTGAGATTAATGGAAAAGATACTTTTCCCGTCCCGAATACATGAGTCTCATCTATGTTATTTGATTTATGTTTTATCTCTAACCCCCTAGTAGATCAGTAGCATGCATGCATAGTATTGTCTTCATTGCAGGAAGCTTTGTGGAAGGAGCAACAACAGCAAGGAGATAACAACTCAACGGAGGATCTACTTCAACCGTCGGAAAAAGGTTGGTTTATTCTTCCCGTGTTTGCCTGAGAAAAGGGGTTGAGGTTTTGGGTAGGAGGTTAAAAGTTAAATCTTAAGGGTCATGATCTGCGTATAAGTTTAGAGCCCTAGCTTATTAGTCCGTAGGGTAGAATACCCCACAACAGAATTGGCGACTCCACTGGGGATAGTCTTACTCTTAGGGTTTCCGAACTTGGTTAAAAAATTTTTTGGTAGTTCAAAGAATTAAGTTTATGTTTCTTTGCTATTTTTTGTTTTCTGTTAAGTCGAAAGCTAGCAGGGAACCTGGTGATCAATACCAGTTTTCCTTGACTAACGCTCGACATTTCTTTTCGGGATACACAGAGGTACCCGCGCCTTGCAGAAGCCCTGCCCGCGGGCGACCCGCGCCCTAACCTTCTACAGCACGTGGATATCCGCGTCCTGTAGTGGTTTCAGTAGCGTGTAGTGACCAGGAAGTTTAAGAGGCAGTCCCCTCTTCCCCTGTCATAAGTTTATCTTCTCAGGGGGCTTTCTGGATCCTGTCTGGGTCTGAATTGGTTTATAGTCTTGTGTTTCAGTCTTTCTTGTTGTGTGTTTCTTCACATTGGTTTTTCTTCTTTTGCAAATTTATTTTTTCTGTTAAAGTGATAGCATATCAGCCTGTCAGAGACTCTGGTTGTCAGTACCAGAAGCCTTTTTCAGGACTAGACTGTCTGTGTATAATTTTTTCTCAATATTTGGACATACCCGCAACCTGCTTAGGGTTAGCCCGCAGATACCCGCGCGCTGTAGTGGAACAGCACGCGGTTACACGCGTGTTGTCTTGGTGACAGTCGTGGGTCTGTTAGGTAGATTTTCAGCTTGGGTGGGGCAGTCATCCCCTCCTGTGGTGAGAAGAGCTCCTCTCAGAGGTTTAGAGTCTGGGGCTGCACAGTCAGCAGGTTAGGGCATTCCTCCCTTATCTTGTGCTTTTTATTTGATTTTTTGATAGAAAACATAAAAGAAGAAAAACATTTATTTTATGGTTTTTAGGCAAGTGTTAGAATTGGTGTTGTTGAGATTGCTTTGTTGCATTTTCGTGCTCTGATTCTGTCTGTGATCTGCGCTTTAATCCAGAGTTTTCTTTTCATTCTCTTGGTTTTGTTCTTGTCGTCATTTTTCCTTGTTGCGTTATTTTGCAATGAAATAAAAAAAAAAAGAGATAAAAAATTTCTTTCACTTTATTCTTGATTTGAGGATTGAGTTGTTGCGTCAGTCGCTTGGAAAGAAGTCTTTTGCATAAGTTTTTGCAGTACATGTCTAGTATAAGTAGCTCGTAGATCAGAGTGAAATTTCTCGTCATTTATTGCATAAAATCTTAGTAAATCTGAAAAAGAAAAGAAGTCTTTTCATTGAAAAGTTGTTGGTTTTGCAGTTTAGAAAAAAGTTTGTTTTCAAGCATTTCTGTACATTTTTCTTTGAGTCTGTTTTACACACCATCAGTTTCACTTCCGCACCTTGATATTTAATAATCCCATTAAAAGAAACGCTAAATAAAATCAAGTAGACTTTTCTGTTTGTAGGGTGCACACATTAGCTCAGGATAGGGCCTTGGAATAGGTTGGAGAGTAAATTCTCCAAGGCCACCCAAACCAAACATTGGAGTCTGTCATTAGGGAGTGTAGAAGTTCGGTTACAGAAAGTTATTCAGGACCCCCCTCTAACACAGGGGCTAAACACGAGGTCGCGTAAGGAAAGGCAACGGAGGTAACCCCTCCAAAGCTGGATCGAGTGTTGTGGAGAACACATATAGAGGATCTGTTAAGGGATTCCATCGTTTTCACTTGCCACAGAGCTTCGTGGGTCTCGAATCCGTTCGAGGTCCTTAGTCATCTTCCAGAACACTTGCTCTCGATACCCTTGACAGGTTTCAGGCTTGATACCCTGCTCATTGTGGTCTTCCGACTGCCGACTGTACCCGCCTGATAGCTGTTCACGTGTCGGCAAACTAGTTGCCTATCTTTTCTAGGGACTTACACAGGTGACTTCAGGGGTATACCACGGTACCTAGGACGGACTTCAGACCAACGCTTTGCAGAGTAGACCCGGAGGGTGCTTCCATATTCGAGTTGCACTTGCACCGGTAAGGTACTCTAGTGTTGGTTGTGGTAACCGTTCTTCCTACTAATATAGTGCTTGCTTGAT